>BMAF01000018.1:16226254-16269769 GCA_014132575.2 Gasterosteus nipponicus | reverse complement strand
ACTCTGTGAAAGGTCCAAACACTAGTTTCAGAAGATCTAAGGAGACTTCTAGAGGTCAGGGGACGGACTGAAGAGGTTTGGAGTAGTTCCATAGGACTTTGTACCAGACGCAGAGGTCTGCAGATGTTGTTTTTATGACCCACAGTAAGAAAAGCAGATGAAACTGATGACTAACTGTCACTCAACTAATAAACTGTCCGTCCACCATCGACAGTCTTCAGCATCTGGTTTTCATGATGATCAATCATGACAGAAGCAAATATCTTTAACTAATGTTGTATTGGTGTTGATGGTCCAAACACCATGTGAGCTGATAGTCCATGTTGCTCCACAGAGAGGACCAGGAGAGCTCAGAGGTTCCCACAGGTCCGTCTGCCCTGAGGAGAATGAAGCAGGAGGAGCTGGCTGAGCGTCTGCAGAGCAGTAAGAGGATTTCTCTACAGACTCACCATGCTGATAATTGAGACCTTCACTAGTGTCTCAAGAGATGGACAGAATATATTCATAGTCATTCTCTGAGGAAAGGACGTGTTGAAAATCTATTCTTTGACTCATTGAACTTCTTTGTTGTCTTCATTCAGGACTTCTTCCTGCAGATTGTCAGCGTGAACTCAAATGCAACCTGAAGAAGAAGTTCCAGTGTGTGTTTGAGGGGATCGCTAAAACAGGAAACCCAACCCTTCTGAATGAGATCTACACAGAGCTCTACATCACAGAGGGAGGGACTGCAGAGGTCAATGAAGAACATGAGGTCAGACAGATTGAAACAGCATCCTGGAAACCAGACAGACCAGAAACAACCATCAGACTAGAAGACCTCCTCAAAGCCTCAGCTGGAGGAGAGGAACCAATCAGAACAGTGATGACTAAGGGAGTGGCTGGCATTGGGAAAACAGTCTTAACACAGAAGTTCACTCTGGACTGGGCTGAAGACAAAGACCACCAGGACATACAGTTCACATTTCCATTCACCTTCAGAGAGCTGAATGTGCTGAGAGAGAAGAAGTTCAGCTTGGTGGGACTTGTTCATCACTTCTTCAGTGAAACCAAAGCTGCAGGAATCTGCAGGTTTGAAGAGTTCCAGGTAATGATCATCTTTGACGGTCTGGATGAGTGTCGACTTCCTCTGGACTTCCTCAACAATGAGATCCTGACTGATGTCACAGAGATCTCCTCAGTGGATGTGCTCCTCACAAACCTCATCAGGGGGAAGCTGCTTCCCTCTGCTCGCCTCTGGATAACCACACGACCTGCAGCAGCCAATCAGATCCCTCCTGAGTGTGTCGGCATGGTGACAGAGGTCAGAGGGTTCAGCGACCCCCAGAAGGAGGAGTACTTCAGGAAGAAGTTCAGTGATAAGGAGCAGGCCAGCAGGATCATCTCACACATCAAGACCTCACGAAGCCTCCACATCATGTGCCACATCCCAGTCTTCTGCTGGATCACTGCTGGAGTTCTGGTGAAGGTGTTGAAGACCAGAGAGGGAGGAGAGCTTCCCAAGACCCTGACTGAGATGTACATCCACTTCCTGGTGGTTCAGTCCAAAGTGAAGAAGGTCAAGTACGATGGAGGAGCTGAGACGGATCCACACTGGAGTCCAGAGAGCAGGAAGATGATCGAGTCTCTGGGAAAACTGGCCTTTGATCAGCTGCAGAAAGGCAACCTGTTCTTCTATGAATCCGACCTGACAGAGTGTGGCATCGATATCACAAAAGCCTCAGTGTATTCAGGAGTGTTCACTCAGATCTTCAGAGAGGAGAGCGGACTGTACAAGGACAAGGTGTTCTGCTTCGTCCATCTGAGTGTTCAGGAGTTTCTGGCTGCTCTTCATGTCCATCTGACCTTCTACAGCTCTGGTGTCAATCTGCTGTTAAAAGATCAAAAAACCTCCCTGTTGTCTAAAATCTTTAGAGACAAACCTAAACTCTCTACCAGAGTGCTGTGGACGAGGCCTTACAGAGTCCTAATGGACACCTGGACTTGTTCCTCCGCTTCCTCCTGGGTCTTTCACTGGAGACCAATCAGACTCTTCTACGAGGTCTGCTGACAAAGACAGGAAGTAGCTCACAGACCAATCAGGAGACAGTCCAGTACATCAAGAAGAAGATCAGTAAGAATGTGTCTCCAGAGAAAAGCATCAATCTGTTCCACTGTCTGAATGAACTGAATGATGGTTCTCTAGTGGAGGAGATCCAACAGTCCCTTAGTTCAGGACGTCTCTCCACAGGTAAACTGTCTCCTGCTCAGTGGTCAGCTCTGGTCTTCATCTTACTGTCATCACAAGAAGATCTGGAGGTGTTTGACCTGAAGAAATACTCTGCTTCAGAGGAGGCTCTTCTGAGGCTGCTGCCAGTGGTCAAAGCCTCCAACAAAGCTCTGTAAGAACAGAGAGTTAGATTCATACATCATGACTTAAACATGCTGCCATCTTTTCTACTTATTGTTTATATTTTCTTCATTGTTGTTTCTTCAGACTGAGTGACTGTAACCTCTCAGAGAGAAGCTGTGAAGCTCTGTCCTCAGTTCTCAGCTCACAGTCCTCTAGTCTGAGAGAGCTGGACCTGAGTAACAACAACCTGCAGGATTCAGGAGTAAAGCTGCTGTGTGCTGGACTGGAAAGTTCACACTGTGACCTGGAGACCCTCAGGTCAGGATTCAATCAATGTTCACCTGGTTTTATTTATTTACATCCCTGATATATTTCTGACCTTCTTAAGATACTTTCTGCTTGAATGATTCAAATCAAATATGTCATTTCCAAATATTTTCATAAACATGTGATAGTGTTGATTTCCAATATAATGTTACAAATTGAAATATTTGAGATTAATCATATTATCAGATTGTTGATTAGTGGGTGTTTAGTAACTGAAAACCAGTCAGTAACCATGTTGATGTCATGAACATTAGTGGGTGTTCAAATATAAACAAAAGTTTTATTCACCTTCTCTGGAATCAACAAAAACAGTGGTCCAAAAAGGTTCAGGCTCCGGTAGGGAATCCAGTCTTCCTCCACGATATCCTCCTACGGCTTTCTGGTCTCTCTCATGTTATGAAGGCCAGGACCCAGCCGTGGACCCTCTGGACCCAGCCTCCTGACATCATGTTAATGTGATCTCAGTCCTGCAGTGACCTTCTAGTCCTCACAGCTCCCTCAGATCATGTGACATGTGTGTGTGTTAGTTTGGGACAACGCGAAACCAGATCAGTAAACATCAGGAGAATGTGACTTTCTCACTCAGAAGCTTTTCAGTACTGATTCAGGCTCTTGTCATCTCCCGTGACCTGCTAGTCCTCACAGGTCTCCCAGCCACCATTCGACCTCTGTGCTCATTTGTGTGTTTGCAGGCTGGTCTTCAACCTGTCGAAATTCTCCCACACTAAGGCCTCCGTCTCTTCACTGGCTGTCAGTGGCCGCCCGCATCCAGTTCAAAACATTGGTGCCTCCCATGCTGTGAATGGATCGACCAGCTACATGGACATGGTCAAACCCCTACATTCAGGGTGCACTCTCCGCTCTGCATCTGCTAAAGTACTCGTCCCTCCCTCACTGAGAGCAAAACTCTCAACTAGGATTCAGTCTTCGCTGTCCTTTTAAATGGTGGAAATCTCTGAAGACATCAGGACCTGCAGAGATTCTTTCTGCTTCCTCCGCATTTAAATCAAACATTTATTTTATGTATATATTTATGTTCTCAAACTGTATTATTATCAAATTGTTGATGAACATTAGTGGGTGTTTAGCAAATTGTGACTGGAAACCTGTGACAGGAACCATGTTAATGTGACCCCTCAGTAGTACCCCATGGTATCTCAGTCCTGCAGTGACCTTCTAGTCCTCACAGCTCCCTCAGATCATGTGACATGTGTGTTGTTTTGTGTGTTTGCAGGCTGTCAGTCTGTCTGATCACAGAGGAAGGCTGTTCTTCCTCTGGCTTCAGCTCTGTGCTCCAACCCCTCCCATCTGAGAGAGCTGGACCTGAGTAACAACGACCTGCAGGATTCAGGAGTGAAGCTGCTGTGTGTTGGACTGGAGAGTCCACACTGTGACCTGGAGACTCTCAGGTCAGGATTCAACACGGTGTCTTTATTTAGTTAAATTCCTGACTTTCGTAAGATTCTTTCTGCTTGTATTATTTACATCAAACATTTATTTTATGTATATATTTATGTTCTCAGTATTATTGTCAGATTGTTGATGAACATTAGTGGGTGTTTAGTTGTGACTGGAAACCAGTCAGTAACCATGTTAATGTGACCCCTCAGTAGCCGACAGTATCTCAGTCCTGCAGTGACCTTCTAGTCCTCACAGCTCCCTCAGATCATGTGACATGTGTGTTGTTTTGTGTGTTTGCAGGCTGTCCTGTCTGATCACAGAGCTCCCCAAGGCTGTCTGATCAGCTCAACGCGAACCCTCCCATGTAGATACTGGACCTGAGTACAACATCAGGAGAATACGGCCCTTCTCAAGCTGCTCAGAAGGCACGCTGGACCTGATTCACTCTCAGGTCTCCCATTCAACTACTGCAACTTTTATTGGCAAATCTCCTGACCGCCAGATTCTTGCAGCTCATTCAGGATTTACAGCTCGCTGGTTTTAACCTTATATTTATGTTCTCTGTATTATTGTCTCCGCTCTCTTCACTGGGTGTTTAGTGGTGACTGGAAACCAGTCAGTGAACATTTTGTGACCCAGTACCATGCTGTGAATGGATCAGGTCCAGCAGTGACCTCCAGGGACCTCATGGTCCCTCAGATCATGTGACATCCCAACCCGTGTGTCTGCAGGCTCTCAGGCTCTGCTAAACTACTCTGTTCTTCCTCCCTCAGCTGAGAGCTCCAACCCTCCCACTGAGGAGCTCGACTCTTCGCTGTCCTTGCGCCCTGAAATGGTGGAACGAGCTCTCTGAAGACATCAGGACCCATAGAGAGCCTTCTGATCTTCACGCCGAGAACTAAAGACAAACCTCTTCAGACTCTCAAGGAGTGAAAGCCCTGGACTAGGTCAAAGACTATCAAACAATGTAGCACTGGTTTATTTATTTACATCCTGTTATATTTCACTCATCTATTAAGATACTTTGTTGAATGGCTTAAATGAGGAAATTGTAACTTTCTTGTTTCATTGTTCTCCTGAGTTTGTACCCTATGGTAAATGCAACTCCTTGCAGTGATTAATAAAGTCGTCAGCTAAAAATGACATGTAATGTAATGTAATGTTTTGTGTGTTTGCAGGCTGTCAGGCTGTCTGATCACAGAGGAAGGCTGTTCTCCTCTGGCTTCAGCTCTGAGCTCCAACCCCTCCCATCTGAGAGAGCTGGACCTGAGTAACAACGACCTGCGGGATTCAGGAGTGAAGCTGCTGTGTGTTGGACTGAAGAGTCCACGCTGTGACCTGGAGACTCTCAGGTCAGGATTCAACACGGTGTCTTATTTAGTTAAATTCCTGACTTTCGTAAGATTCTTTCTGCTTGCATTATTTACATCAAACATTTATTGTATGTAGATATTTATGTCTCAGTATTATTGTCAGATTGTTGATGAACATTAGTGGGTGTTTAGTTGTGACTGGAAACCAGTCAGTAACCATGTTAATGTGACCCCTCTGTACCTGATAGTATCTCAGTCCTACAGTAACCTTCTAGTCCTCACAGCTCCCTCAGATCATGTGACATGTGTGTCGTGTTGTGTGTCTGCAGGCTGTCAGGCTGTCTGATCACAGAGGAAGGCTGTTCTTCTCTGGCTTCAGCTCTGAGCTCCAACCCCTCCCATCTGAGAGAGCTGGACCTGAGCTACAATCATCCAGGAGACTCAGGAGTGAAGCTGCTGTCTGCTGGACTGGAGGATCCTCAGTGGAGACTGGAGACTCTCAGGTATGAAGAGGCTGCAGCCACAGACCATCAGTCTGTAGAGGAGCTGGAAACCTTTCTCTGTCCCACTGTCAGCCTGGTTAATAAGACCCTGACACACCAAGCTGACCTCAAACTACCAGAGACTCATCAAACTGTTTGTGTCCCACATGAGACCATCAACACAGACAGAAGTAGTGAGGAACAGTAGCCAGGATGAGCCTGAACAGGGAGGAAGGTGATGAAAGGCTTGTTTCTCTGGAGCCTTGTCTTGTTGTTGTAAGAGAGGACAGTGTCTCCTGACACGTTGACGGCATCATGGTGGGTTGATATGAGTCAACGTGGTCACGCTGCAGGTTTGTGGGCTCTTAACAAACAACACTTGGATGTTTAGATGCTGGTCATCTGCCTCCAGTGTGTGTTTGTCCTTTAGTCCAGACATTATCATTAAGAGACAAACAGTCAGAAACAATCTGTTCAAAGCGTCTTGAGGATCTGAGGATTGTCGCGGCCTTAGTTGTCCACCAGCTGCTGGTTCAAGCTGTCAGTGGGGAGTAGAGCATGGATCGGGCCGACTTTTTCTGTCCGAGCCGGACCCGTCCCAGACAGAGTCAATGCCTCAACTGTTCATAATAATGACACATTCACGAACGTGTTTTTAAATAAATAGCCTGCCTTTATTAAACTCAGGCATCAACAGATAAATATACTCGCTCAAACAAACAAGCGCTGTTAAACGCACCAGCACGTTGAAAATAAATGATAAACAATGCAAAAACAGAGAAATAGAATACACACGACACAAATCTATGTACATTGTCCAACCTTCGAGGTTTAATCCACGTTGTTGTGGAGAAAGAGGATGGCATCAACAGTGGATGGCTTCAGCGATGTCCTCCTCTGTTCGATGGTTCTTCCAGCAGCGCTGAAGTTGCGTTCGCTGCTGCTGGCGGGTATCGCAAGGATACCGCGGGCAAGGACACCAAGCTTCGGGTAAGTTACATGGTGATCTCTCCACCAGCCCAAGACTTCTCTATCATCCTGCATCACGTGGTTATGAGTGGAGTATTCTTCTACTTCATCCCCGGCATTTGCCAAAGGCTGATTTCGTCAAAGTATCCTGCAGCTTTCTTGGGCGCAGGTCCTTCCCCTGGATCAGTGGACGCCTCCTCGGTGTGGTGGTCACTGAGCTGTCTTCGAACCTCCTAGGTGAAGGTCGTCTCTCCCTGATGCAGACAACATTCGGAGCTGGCTGTATTTCAGCCAAAGGAAAGTTGTGATTCTGTGAAGATCTTTTATTTCCACCTTTCGCAAAATCCAATGGAGGCGCCGCCCCCGAGTAATGGCTTGATAGGGGGTGTCCGACGTCTTTTTGCCACAGTTCAGTCGCTCAAACCACAGTAGCACAAGGTTTGTTGTGGAGTACTGGTCTCCCTCACGTTCGCGCTGGGCCTCATAAAGAACGTCTGGGCAGACAGCATCGATCAGCCAGCCCTCTGCACGGTCCTCAAGCTTTTGACGTAATTCCTGATGGACTGAACGGACAGAGTCCAGGGTTAAATAGGCCGTGCTAAATCGTGTGTCTCCCATTAGATTGACCGTTTTTGATAGCAAAGCTGCAATTCCTGTCTTTTTGACGTATTTTGCCTTCGTAGCTTCAATCGTTTCCGAAACAGTTGGGGCTTCTTCGGCCAATTCTTTCAGATCGAGGGCCTGGCGCATCACGGTGTTATACAGGTGATCTTGACAGTGGAGCCTGTGGTATGGTCTGAGGGCACTGATAATGTTAGAGCCTTGGTCTGTCACCCAC
This sequence comes from Gasterosteus nipponicus, assembly GCA_014132575.2. Classification (NCBI taxonomy): domain Eukaryota; kingdom Metazoa; phylum Chordata; class Actinopteri; order Perciformes; family Gasterosteidae; genus Gasterosteus; species Gasterosteus nipponicus. The sequence goes on along the minus strand of BMAF01000018.1, from coordinate 16,262,110 downwards.
ACAACCTTATTTAGAAGACTCCTATCCAGCCCATGCTCTGTCAGTAGAGTATTTCTCTCCTTATATTATCCCCCGTCTTTGCCTCCTCTTGTGGGAACACTGCTGTTGTGAGAACTTTGCTCACCAGCTTGAAGGTTCGGGTCAGGAAATGGCAAGTGATTGCCATGTAGCTTAACTTGTGATAGTCCTCTGTCCAGATGTCGGTGGTCATTCCGATCGTTTTAAACTCTTCGTTCAGTTGTGCCACCAGCCTTTTGCGTTCCTCTTTTGCCATCTCATGGCACCGTTTTGACACTGTTGTAGGGTCAGGCAGTACGTCCTGCGCTGCCACTGGCCCATAGACGGCACCGACATGAATCAGCTGCTGGGCCAACTCACGGAACCCCTCTCCTTCAATGCAGCGAAATGGCCTTAGATCCTTGCACCTTGGTCTCCTGGAGTGGGATTCTTCTTTTGCTGCTAGTAGCGAAGGCGGCGATGCTCGTCTGCACGAGCCCATCTTCAGTCGTCTTGCAGCCTTTATCGACATGGCGCTGCAGGGCGGAATTCCCCGTCCGCTTACTGCTGAACTCCGCTCCGGCCACGCCCCCTATTCAGCCTGTCAAATGAATTCGCTCATCTCGTGGAGGATGTGAAAAAGAAGCTGTCATCTGGACAGTACAAAACTGTAGTTAGAGAAGGGAAATCAACCGTTTGGAATTTTTTTCTTCTTGGTAGTCCAAGCAGACTGTCATGATGCGGTTGGGTACGTTAAATGTAAAAAGTGTGGTGTTGACTTCACTACTTATTAAGACCCGTCAGGTCCCGACGGGTACCGATGGGCTCGGGTCGGGTATCCGCCCTCTAGTGGGGCTGGTGTTCTGGTCACCGAGCCGCCAGGAGCCGTGTTGTTGGAGACGATCGCACAACAAACGGGTCCATTTTGCAGAAGCTAACATCTGTCTAAAGCCACTTTATTGAGTCTCATTTCATCCAATGACTCATGCAGGTCTTCATTTGTACCACCTGTTGTTATCAAATGCAGTTTTATCCGATCAACATTTTTATTATTGTCCACAAATTCAACTGTGATCTGGGTCCTGTTCCTCGTACGTGTCGATCACATGTCTGATTATCCAGCTCAGATTACCAAGATGATTGACATCAGACTATCTCGGTCCCTCGAAGGCGGATCGGCCTAAAATGTCTTGTTAGTTTGAACCAGATGTCAATCATCAGGATAATCGTCTTACGTCAGAAGGCGGAAGAGTCGATCACCGAAACCAGGATTCTTTAACACCAGACGAGCAGGAGATGATCATGAACATATGAGGAGATAATATGTTATTTTGAATCACTTCTGTCGGATAAATTTAATGTATTATACATATTTTACGTTGTTCACTCTGTACGTCCATCGCAGTCCGTCCCTGTTTTTTATACCATTTTCTCCGGAGCTCATGTGCCGCGTTTTCCGCACAATAATGCGCATCAGATACTGCAGGCAAACGTTTGGCGTCGGGGCGGGTGGATGGGGGTGGATGGGGGGTTGGGGAGGTGGAGACGGTGCTTTCAGGGTCCGATCGATGCTGCGAGGTGCGTCCGCTCCCGCCGCCCCCCTCGCCATCCACGCCTTAAATCTCCGGCTGCTTTTAGAATAACTTATGTTCCCCGTTAAGATGGTTCAGCTGCTGTAGAGAAAAGGGCGCCGTCTCTCGCTCTTTAATCTCATGAAGCGCTCGGCGAGAACGACAGCTTTGTTTCTCCGACGCGCCCTTATAAGGCACTGTTGTTTTGTGAGGAAGTTAAAGCCTTTTAAGTGCGCCTTGGAGTGCGGACAATGCGATATATTGACTTTAATACCACAAGAGGGCGCCGCGTTTGTTGAACGACAGGCGGACAAGAGCAGCCGTTTGGAGCGAGAGCCTTATTGTTTTATTAATCTGTCCGTTTAAATGGTTTGTGCTTCGTCAACTAATGTTTAACATCATAAATATTTTTATATTAACTTCAAACTTTTCAATATTGAAAATCCAGAACATTTGATTTCTTTATTGTAAATGACCTCTCGCGGCCCACCTGCAGTACCAAGTTCTGGATCCTCGTCATTAAAGTAACTGTTGTGTGAGTCTGCGTTTGGGTTCTGCCTCTGCAGACCCCGTTGTGACACCTGGAGATGTTCCTCTGGTTCAACACCCATTAATAACATATCAGAGACATAAAGGACGAGCTACAGGACGTATGATTGACCCCCATTAGGAGCAGCTCTGGATGGGACTGTTGAAAGAATGTTCTGGTCCCTGATGGTTTCTGGAGCGATGACATCATCAAGCAGAATAACCTTCTACATTGACGAGTGATGCTTCAAGTTAAAACATGTTGAGGAGGAGAAGCAGATGGTCAATGGATGAGACCGTGTCCTTCACAGTTTACCTTCACAAACGGACACAATCTCTCCGTGTTGTTGTGTAGCTTTACTTGAAATAGAAACAGCAGATACAAGAACTTCTAGCCTTCTGAAACCAAGTCTTCTTATTCTGATAAATGCTTTTAGTTATCTGAATAAGCATAATTCTATGAAAGGATGAACTCCTCTTCCTGTCTGTCCAGATGTCCCCTGTGAATGTGTCTCATGCTGCTTAGTTTAGTACCTTGCTAATGATTGGACTCATTCAACACCCTCAACTTCTGTTCTTCAACGTCTTCAACACATCAAACAATCATTAAAAGCAACTCAAACAGTCTACAACTTTCCTGTAAATAGATATTTTTAAATGCTTCCACATTCCGTCGCTCTGCGATTGTCTGACAGACTTTTTCTCTCATGTTCAGCGTATTGAAATGTAAGTGTGGACGCGTTGAAGCGTCTGTGACAAAGTGTCCATATTTCATGTACTGCTGCTATCAATGTTCCTTTGATCAGACATTTGCTTCCATCATCCAGATTGTGTATCAAGTGTATCGTGCACTTTACACTCAGGTTAGAACTTAGAGACTAAAACACGACAACTTTAATACAAAAACTGACACTATGTACAACGACTGTCCTCATTTCTCATCACCTTCATTCCTCATTTAAATCCTTCACAACCTTTTAATGACACTTTCCCTCTTTTAGTGAATCAATCTCTGTTTTTAAATCTCAGCGGTTTATAATCTTTATTCTCTCTTCTTCTTCTGCAACGTGAGTCGTAAACTGGGGAGACTGGGGCTGCTTATCTGAGCTGCTGGGAGCCAGTGGGGGGCCACGTGGCACCAGTTGCTGTTTGGGCCTCGTCTGCTGTGGGGGTTGCGTGAGGGGGGTGGAGGTGGGTGGACGTGAGTTGGAGGTGGGTGGAGGTGAGGTGGAGGTGGAGGTGAGGTGGAGGTGAGGTGAGGTGGAGGTGGGTGGAGCCTCCAGCCGTGGAGGAGCGTTTAGTCGCGTGTCCTGCGACTCTCTCTGCACCAATGTCCCTCCTGTCCACATATTTAAGGTCCACCTGTCCTCCCTCGGTTGTCCCTCGTCCTCTGCTGCTGGGTGCTGATGTCCCACTGAACGGTTCCTACCTGCTGGATCTGGGGCCTTTGGGGGACGGGGTATCGGGCCTTGTCTGTCTCCTGTCTCTGTCCTTTGTTTACTGCTGCAGACGTCTTGATGTTCACAAGTGTCTTCAGCTGTTTCCTCATCGTGCTCTCAAGTCCGTCCACTGCTTCTCTTCCTTTGGCCTCCGTCTGCTCCTCCATCTTCTCTCTGGTGCTACTCAGCAGGTCCTGAGTCGTAAACACGACCATGATGCAACCTGGTGCATCTAAACCCCCCTGAGATGTCCTCCTGTCCTTTAGGAGCTACTCTGTCACTGACTGTGAGGAGACGACTAATGATGTAAAGTCAAACTAATGAAACCTGCAAAACACCAAACAACAAAGTGAACTCAGCAATGGAAAGTAAAGCAGTGGACCTGAAAGGGAACCAGTCCATCAAACCACTGAGTCACATAACAACTACAACACGGATCAGAACGCCGTCAGTACAAATCAAACTAAACCGCAGATCATCTCAAACTAGTTACGGCTTTCAGCAAATTAAAAATCAATCCAACTCAATGTTAGAATCACGAAGCTGAGATGAAACTTTTAGGGTGTAAACGCTGCCGCAGGAGAGAGAAGAGGAAACTAAAATAAACGTCTAATGAAAATCCATTAAAGCAAAATGAAGTTCAAGTTAAGAAAGTAAAAGTCTAAAGTCACAATGATAATCAATAATCAATCTTATGTTTAAACGTTGAATACCATTCAAACTTTAACTAGTAGTGACGATGGACCTTAACTCAAAGCCTAAAGCAATAATAACCCACTTATCTGAACCTTTTGAATAGGTGGTCCATGTGGACATGAAGGACAAAGCTGTATGTGAGAGTGATGTAATGTCCATGTCTCCATGCTGCTCTGACCCCCCTCCTCCTTTCAGGGTGGAGCCTGATGGAGTCCGATGGTTGACACCAGGTCTGAGGAAGTGTAAGTGTGTGCTTTGATTCATGAAGATTCAACCATCTTCACACTGTGACGTCACTCATTCACCTCTGTGATGTCATCATCAGTGTCAGTAGATGAACACATGATTAATAACTGCAGCTGTTTTGTGTCTTGTTCTCTCATCAGATTCCTGTGAACTCACAATCGACACAAACACAGTAAACAAATACCTCAAACTGTCTGACAACAACAGGAAGGTGACATGTGTGAAGGAGGATCAGTCATATCCTGATCATCCAGACAGATTTGACTCCTGTTTTCAGCTGCTGTGTAGAACTGGTCTGACTGGTCGCTGTTACTGGGAGGTCGAGTGGAGAAGAGACGTTGATGTATCAGTGAGTTACAGAGGAATCAAGAGGAAAGGAGGCAGTGGCTGTTGGTTTGGATCCAATGATCAGTCCTGGAGTCTGATCTGCTCTGATGAACGTTACTCTGTCCGTCACAATAATACAGTAACACGCACCACCTCCTCCTCCTCCTCCTCCTCCTCCTCCTCTGGTAGAGTAGCAGTGTATGTGGACTGTCCTGCTGGCTCTCTGTCCTTCTACAGAGTCTCCTCTGACACACTGATCCACCTCCACACCTTCAGCACCACATTCACTGAACCTCTTTATCCTGGGTTTGGAGTCTTGTTCCGGTCCGGTTCTGGTTCCTCAGTGTCTCTGTGTTCTCTGTAGGAGGGAGAGTCTCCTCCTGGTGGAGAACCTTCCTCTCTGTCACACAGCTGATGGTGGTTCATGTGGGTGTAGATGCAGGTGGAGCAGGTGAGGGGTACCTGAGCTGGTCTGGACTCTGGGGGGTCCACAGCTCTCTGGGACTCAGGTGGACGTGTGAAGGAGCTCAGCTTAATGCTGCTGTGCTCCTTCAATCAATAGATCATCGTTTAGATATCGGCTCCTAATTAGGCTTTAATCTTCATCTTTATATCTTCAAGAAGACGTTTTATAAAATGCTCGTCTGCCCCCATGTGAGATAAATGTGTCCTTATGTGTGTGTTTCATTTCCACTCACGCTAATAACAACAAGGGGAAACACTTTAAATGTCGAATTCTTTTTTAAGACAATTTTAACTTAATCTTTCAGAATCTGTTCAGTGAACTAAAAATAATTTCACATAATCAGGTTTGTTTTAAATAAAAGCTTTTTTAATGATTCAAACTTCTGAAGAAAATGTTTAATATCCTGACAGATAATATCAGTACTTGTGTTTTTATTCACTATAATAGTACAACATTTAGTCCACGTATTACTTTGGCTTAACAGCAATATAATTGTATGTTTCTAATGTTAATAAATGACTTTTATTGGAAACAACTGTACATTTTTAAACACGTCATAATATAAACATGCTGTATTGTTTATTTTGACATGAAATACTATGATCCTTCTTAAACATGCTGTACTATTTACATATTATTTATATGTATTTACTTGTTTTGTCACTAGCAGAGAAAACATCTGTGTTACAGCTGGTTGACAAAGGAAGTAATAAACAAACAAATAAGTAATAAATAACTTGGTTTATTAACCGTATGAACGTTAACGCAGAGTCGTCTCCAAACAACACAAACTACTGAGCTCGGTGCTTCAGGTGCAACTTGAAGGTTTCATCCTGCAGTAAATATCCTACTGAAGTCGCCTTGTGGTGTTTTGGGCCGCGTCACCGTGGCAACAACAACACACAAACAACAAGCACGTATTTTATAACAGGCTGGAGTTTATTACTAAGAAACTTGAGTATTGAAAGTGTTAAATGTGATGGAGTCTCTCAATGCACCGCCAAAATAAAACACAGACGGCAGCAACGGCCCCAAAAAATCAGATCAAACAGAAAGAGGAACGATTTTAACTTTAAATCTCTTAATAACGTCGTTATTGTACCTGAAAGAAATGATCACAATAAAGTACGTCCTCATTCTGCTGTAAACCAGGTGTCAAACTTTGATCTCAAGCAGCCGGACCAGTAAGATCACATAATAACAGATAAATAACGAGTAGGTTTCTCTGTTTAAACTCGATTAAACTAATTACAAAACGTTTGTACTCACAAACCTTCACGTTCTTCAGAGACCTTCTGATTCACATCATTCACCCTCTTTTGTCCTGAAGCAGCTGACTGACTTCATGTTGCTCAGAGTTCAGTGTCCGTGTCCCCGGTCCAGACCTCAGGGGTCACGTGTCCCCGGTCCAGACCTCAGGGGGTCACGTGTCCCCGGTCCAGACCTCAGGGGGTCTCGTGTCCCCGGTCCAGACCTCAGGGGGTCACGTGTGCAGTGGAGCAATGAAGAGACGTCTTCGTCCACAGGACCAGCGCTGTTTTATTCTGCTCGCGCTCCTCACGTCTCTCCGTCTTCATCTGCTGACGTGTGGAGTCCACGATGTCTTCAAGCGCACTGGAAAAATCATCAAGACGTCTCTGGACATCCAGAACCAAAGACAGATGATGTCTAGTGGTCCACACAGTTTGGAACATCTGGAACATGTTCCCCTGGAGAAGAACTCTGACCCGGTAGCAGTAGCAGTACTACAGCGTGAAGGTCACATTTAAAGGCCTGTTCTTTAAACTCCTTCAACTCAGCTTCCAGCAGCTGGTCCCGACGGGCCCCCTGGACCCCCCCACGTACTAGAAGGACCCCTGGACCCCCCCACGTACCAGAAGGACCCCTGTACCGCCCCACGTACTAGAAGGACCCCTGGACCGCTCACGTACTAGAAGGACCCCTGGACCCCCCCACGTACCAGAAGGACCCCTGGACCCCCCCACGTACTAGAAGGACCCCTGGACCCCCCACGTACTAGAAGGACCCCTGGACCGCTCACGTACTAGAAGGACCCTGGACCCCCCTGAAGGACCCCCCCCACGTACTAGAAGGACCCCTGGACCCCCCACGTACCAGAAGGACCCCTGGACCCCCACGTACTAGAAGGACCCCTGGACCCCCCACGTACTAGAAGGACCCCTGGACCCCCACGTACTAGAAGGACCCCTGGACCCCCCACGTACTAGAAGGACCCCTGGACCCCCCACGTTCTGCTCAGTAGTCTCCCTGCAGTGAACTTGCAGTTATGAGATATGAAATAATCCAATAAGGATTAAAACTTAAGCAGCTTCTCGACTTTTGATTCATCTAAAACCGCTTTGTTTCCTTCTCACAGGAGAAAAGATCACAAGTTCAAATAGAATTTCAAAATATATTTATTACATTCAAGTTTCTCCCCATTCGATCACTTTTATTTAATAATAAAAAGGAGGCATTTAGACGGCCAAACGTCATCATTCATCTCCATCACGCTTTGCAGAAGAAGAGTGACTCCACGTGGAATAACAGCATCAGTCAGACCTCCATGAAGGCGTCGGTGGTGAAGTTCAGCCTGGTGTCTGGTGCCTTGTTCATGCAGACACATTGATTTTAGTAATTCGTTGTACACAAAGCAAGTGTTTTAAGAGGCGGATCTTTTTAACGCATTGACCGTCCATCCGGATCAGTGAGAGCAGGACTTTTATTGTGAAAGGTTGAGGATCGTTTGTCTGCGACTTTGACACCAAAATGTATCTGATCACAAAAGTTTCATTTAAAGATAAAAGACAAGCGTAACCACGGCAACAGAGACCCGTCGTCTGTGTAAAACATCCGTGTTGCAGTTTAAGACGCTGCAACAACGTCAGTGAGTCCACGACACCAGCTGTGTGTGTGTGTGTGTGTGTGTCACGACACCAGCTGTGTGTGTGTGTGTGTGTGTGTGTGTGTGTGTGTGTGTGTCCACGACACCAGCTGTGTGTGTGTGTGTGTGTGTGTGTGTGTCCACGACACCAGCTGTGTGTGTGTCCACGACACCAGCTGTGTGTGTGTGTGTGTGTGTGTGTGTGTGTGTGTGTGTCTTGAGCAAAGGTTCCTTCTGTCCAGTAGAAGTGCTCTTGTTTCCATAGGACGGGTCCACTTCCTGTCACCTCCTCTGCGTTTAGGACCAGAAGGGACGGCGCATTAGAGAAGATCAAAAGGACAGTTAATAAAAATTAAAAAAAGACCCTCACAGACGACTCGTTTGAGTCAAACAGGAAGTCGTCATCATCATCATCATCACTTTACAAAATGAACATTTGGTACCAAACCAAAAAAGGAAGGATGAAGAAAAGGTTCCCATGTTTTGTCCTGTTTTAACAGCACATGAGTCCGTATTTGAATAAAGATGATTAATATACGTTACACACTGTGTGTAGGCGTGTGCACCCACCTTAATTATTAGTGACACATTTCTCCTTCGTTTGGGGGTCGTGAGCTCCTTCTATTCGCTCTTTATCGGAGACCTAAAAGGACCACATTGTCTTATCGTTATCGCCATGGTTACCATCATTAGAAACTTCCTGATTGGTCGTTAGGTATTTCAGTCATTAGAATTCATGCATTCATCCTTCCTGCTGCTACTCGATTAGTTTGTTAATCAGGACGGCGTGTGATTGGTTACTTCGATCATTAAATCATCATGCAGCAAAGTTAATGAGGAAGAAGAGGAAGACGAGTTTGTGATGGAACCACTGAGTCTTATGTGATGGATTAAATAAAAGGTCACACATCAACATCTGTAAAGACGCAGGAAGAAATGTGACGTCTCTTCATGAGATCTCAGCGCTGCAAATAAATGAATCTTCCTGAGATTCATTTAATACAGTAAGAAATGGACATATTCATAACGCTATGATTGTCCAAACCGTTAAAAGCAGCTATAAACCAACGATGATTGATTGATTGATTGATTGATTGATGTCGGCTTGTGGAGGAGACGGATTTTGGACCTACAGGGTCGTCGTCTCCTGAGAACGTCGTGGTCACATGTGAACGAGCCCTCTGCAAACACACAGCATCAAAAACACTTTAACCTCCTTCTCAAAAGCAAAGAAGCGCTTTGAAGCGTCTCTTTAGCAGCGACCTTTAGCTTAGCACAAAGACTGGAAACGGAGGGAAACTGCTAGCCTGGTTGCGTCCTAAAAGCTAACTGACTGATCCTCGATTCTCCTGCTCCCTCGTTGGTCCAATGCTAAGCTAACGGGCTGCAGGTGTCTGAGCTACGCCCACAGCACCACCTCGCCACGCTACATGCTACGTGCAGCCTGGAGGCCTCACCGTCACCCTGTGGTGCAGCAGCGAGGCGATGAGGATGGTGGCGAGGCCGAGGGCGATGAAGCCGTACTGCATGGCCTCCATCACGGCGGGGAGCACCACCAGGTTGGTGTGGAAGGTGGAGAGGATGGGCCCGTCGATGTAGCCGCTCTGGGGGGGGTAGGAAGAGAGGTCACGTGATCGATCCTCAGATCCTGATTGGACAGCTTTTAGGACACTGAGGAAAAGACATTGGATGAGTGGAGTTAAAGGTCTCTGAAGACACTTGAAACAAAAGACAAGGCACCTCCTCAAACCAGATCATCGGCATCACCACCTCGGAGATCTTTCCAGTTTCTCTACAAGGACGAAATAAACAACAGTGAAGGTCAAACTGAGGCAGGACGTGGCCTCTGACGTCTCACGAGAAGACGATGGTCCACGAGGTCTGGACCTCCTTACGTGATGGCCGACACCTTCTTCATGTAGAGGTTGAGCTGCAGGCGGATGGAGACGTTGAGAGGGACGCCGGTCAGCTGCAGGGACAAAACAGGCTTCATCTCTTAGCGATTGAGTTGAGGAGTAGATCTCATGTTGCGTGGAGGAAACGTTCTACAGGAGGAATCAAACTAAAGTTCTGTGATCTGAGGAGCAATAAAACGCGTTTGTGGTTTTTGTGCGTTTCCTCCTTCCTGCACATTAATGTTCAAAGTGAAACAAACGATCAGCAGCTTCAACCTGCCGGAATCAAACGTCCTCGAGGCCCCAACAGAGACTTCAGGAGCCCCAGTGGCCCCCAGTGAGGCTCCTCCCCGGCTTCCTGTCGGGACTCTGATCTGAACATGAAACCACACAACCTCCCCACGTCTCACCCGTCCGCCGCAGCGCTGAAGATCAGTTGCATGAACGCAGAGAAGGACGTGTAATCCCCATTGAGGAGGTCAGAGGTCAACAGCCTGCACGAACCCAACAACAACGTGGTGATTGACAGGTCTCTCTACGCCCTTCGGGTCACTTCCTGTTCGCAGAAAACGAGATAAACAAGAAGCCGCTTTCTTCCATGTCAGAAGTCCCCGAGTGGGACGACGTGTTCCTGAAGGACGAGTTAACCGTTAACTCGACATCGGGCGGCTCGCGTCGCCTCCAGCGCCAAACACGGGTCACGTGACCTTTTATTGGCGTCATAGACGCTCGTTTAACGACCACAATTACGCAGAAATGGCCCAATTTGCAATTAGCTTATCGAGCTAACTTACACAATAGAAACATAAAGCCCTCATCAGCGAGTTCATTCTGATAAAACATGAACTTATAAATCAGCTGTGGTTTCAGCTTTCATCATAAACACAAACCAAAGAGCAACATTAGACGCGTTTACTCATTAAAATACTGAATAAACGCAGCTTCACGTCTGTTCCTTCGACTGCTTTCGGAGGACGAAGGCCGAGCTAATGCTAACGTTAGCTCAGCCGGTTCCTTCGCTCTGCAAGAGGATCAAGTACGATCACTAAAATCACTCTTTTTAGAATAAGGAGTTAAAAACCACAAAGATCTGAAAAAAAAAGTGTCTTTTTACTTCAGAGAGAAAGAAGGTCACCGACAGGCGAGCGAATCAAACGCACCGTTGCTCCAATCAGATTCCTTTTCCTGTCAAACACATCCAGAGGTGTGAACATGTGGATGCAGAGCAGTTACACACATCGACCCTTTACACACACACACACACACACGCACAGCACACACACACACACACCCACACACAGAAAGATAAAACTCGACCTTGATTATGACGCATAACTCTGATACGTAATCAGTCCTCGACTCTAAAGTGCAGCTGCTTGTGTTCTTCTCACTTTGTGGACGTTTCATTCAAAACGACGTCTCATCGTCCACGTGAGGACTTTGATTGACGGATGGACAGAGTGACAATTGGTCTCTTTGGATCAAACGTATTCGAGGGAAGAAACGATCAGCTGAAGAGCAAATATGAAATATGATCAGGCCATAATTTATCACTTCTTATTAATATGTCAAAAGGTCCATCAGCAAAAGGTGCTGAAAACGCTGTCCACCAATTATGAACCACATGCGTGTAACCATGACGACGGGAAAGAAACAACTTGTGTTTAAGTTAATTGATGAGATTTAACTTTAAATCTTCTAAATTTCATTTACAGACCTGGAGGAGGCGCAGTGTGTGTGTGTGCGTGTGCGTGCATGTAGCGTGTGCGTGTGCATGTAGCGTGTGCATGTAGCGTGTGCTCACCGGTTGGATAGCGTGTGCAAATAGCGTGTGCGTATAGCGTGTGCGTGTAGCGTGTGCATGTAGCGTGTGTGTGTGTGCATGTAGCGTGTGCATGTAGCGTGTGCATGTAGCGTGTGCATGTAGCGTGTGCATGTAGCGTGTGCATGTAGCGTGTGCATGTAGCGTGTGCATGTAGCGTGTGCTCACCGAGTGGATAGCGTGTGCATATAGCGTGTGCGTGTAGCGTGTGCATATAGCGTGTGCATAGCGTGTGCAGCATAGCGTGCATAGCGTGGTGCATATAGCGCGTGCGGCTCACTGGGTGATAGCGTGGCGCGAGCGCGTGTGCTCACCGGGTGGATAGCGCAGCGCGAGCAGTTAGCGTGCGCGGTAGCAGTGCGGTGCAAATAGCGCAGCGTATAGTAGCAGTGTGGATAGCGCAGCATGTAGCGTGTGTGTGTGCGGCGCATAGCGTGCGTGCGTAGCGTGTGCGGTGGATAGCGTGCAAATAGCGTAGCAGTGCGGATAGCGTGTGCATGTAGCGTGTGCATGTAGCGTGTGCATGTAGCGTGTGCATGTAGCGTGTGCATGTAGCGTGTGCTCACTGGGTGAATAGCGTGTGCGTGTAGCGTGTGCTCACCGGGTGGATGTCTAGCGAAGAGCTCACCGGGTGGATGTCTATGAAGAGGCCGTGCTGGTCCTCTGTGGGTCGGAGGCCCTGCACGGAGTCCAGCAGCACCGGGTCGGCGTTGAAGAAGTGGGGGTGGGAGATGAAGACCGGCGAGTCTGAAGAAGAACGAAGCTTTTCATCAGAACTCTCAGGTCACATGACCGCGGCTCCCCGGTGAGTTTAAACTCACCGTGTCGGCAGCTGCTGACGTTCAGCAGACCCGACTGCCTGCAGGGGCAGAAGCCCTCGTTGGGGGGGTAGTCCGACCCGTTGGCGAAGAGGGTCTTTGGGGCCACGTACCGATACAGAGGGATTCCCTTCATCACGCCGTCCCGCTGGTAGACCAGCTCCAGGGACCTGAGGGGACAGACGGGGAGTGAGACAGGCCGAGGGACACGCTGAGGGGGGGGGACACGGGGCTACCTGCATGCGTCGGGGCTGTAGAAGGGCAGCGTGCTCTCCCTCGTCATGAAGGGAGGCCACATCTGTCCAGCTGTTCCATTGATCATGTTGCACTGAGGAGAGTTCCAGTTGCTCAGCTGCCAACAGAGAGTCACAGGTAAGTGTGACTGACACACACCCATTTACCCACCTACACCTACACCCACCCACCTACACCCACCCACACCACCTTGGTCAGGCCGTTCCATGAGTCCACTTTGTGGACCTTCCTGATGTCGTCCTGCCCCGTGTGGATGGTGAACAGGCCAGTGTTTGAGTTGTTAAACTAAAGATAACAAACTATGAAGTTAAAATCATATTTGTAACACATGAGCTTGTTAACATGAGGAGAACAGTTATGCCGCGTTGCCCCCCTCCTCCCCCTCGTCTCACCTCGGCAAACAGACCGAACTTGCCGGTGGAGGGCAGCATGCCGGGCAGGTACTTGTTGAGGAAGTCCACCAGGCCGCTGTCGTAGCCCCACATGAGCTCCCCCACCGGCTTGGTGAGGAAGGGCCCCTCCTTGAAGGTCTTGAAGGTGGCGCTGATCATCAGACGCACGGCGAAGGGGAAGTTCTCCATCATGACGGCGGCGCCCTTTAACAAATAATCAATGGATCTGACATTCATGGTGGTTTGGAACATAAATTACAATATAAGATACATTCATAATTTGGTAAATTAACTTTATACGGTTTGATCGATCATGAAAAATAAATCAAATTTGCTAAATAAGAACTTTATTGGTCATTCAAGGAAATCCTTTAGTCAAAACCAGATATTTAATCTGCATAATGGAAATGACTGCCAGAGAGCCGCCCGAGGGTCCCCGGGCCCCAACTTGAGAACCCAGGTTGCCGCGCATGCGTCAGCAGGACGCTTACCAGCACCAACATGTTGGGGATGGTGACGACCTCGGACTCGTCCCCCGAGGACATGGACGGCTCGAAGAAGAAGCGGCGGTACTCGCGGTAGGACACCGTCCCGTTGGCGTGGAACGTGATGTTGTCCTTCTGGATCCGTTTCCTGTGGGTGACAACGGAATGTCACACATCTGGACAGCTGCGTGAGGGCGCGTTGGACGTCGTCGTCGTCACCTGTAGACGAAGGGGCCCCTCTGCTCCACCATGGGCGTCTCCCCGGCCAGCACCTCCTTGGGGTTGAGGACGTGGAAGAAGTAGACGGACATGAAGAAGGGCACCGGGACGTCCTTCCACATGGTGTAGGACACCTCGTTCTTCGGGTCGATCACCGTGTTCTGAAAAGTCACACTTTGGTTTTTGGACGTTTTTGCATATCGAGCGTCTCGCTCTGAAAGTGAAAAAGCTGAGAGGCAGTAAACGTTTTCGTGGATGAACAGATAACAAACGCGTTTACAGGCACAATTAGATTCACGGCATCTGATCAAGAAACACAGGCCGATAATCAAATGGGAGGAAAGGTCATGTGACTTCAGATGTTTACAAGCAAATAAAGACAAACAAATCTCCGTAAACTACAAACGTTTCAGTATTAATACAAGTGGGAAATACTTCAATACTTCAGTTAACTGGGAGTATTAAAGGAAGTAAAAATACCACAGAAAAAAAATACTCAGTTACACAAGTAAAAGTTCTCGTTATGCAGAGACGCTTCTTTTGAGAGTTATAGTATTAAATATTATGTACTAATATACAAAGTAGAAAACTTAGTCTCTAAGTTCAAACTAGTAGTTGTATACTTTGTATATTAGTGTAGTATAGTAAGTTGAACTATGTCGGTATTGTACTGATGTACTTTAGTGTGTTTAAGTTGTGTTTTGTCATGAAGTATGAAGTAATAAATACTGCTGTTCTGAATATTATATTATAAATTATTAATCGATTAGTGGATTGATTATTTGCTTCCTTTAATAAACGAACATTTAGCTTATTTTTCTCTTATTAAACTGAACAACTTTTTGAACTGATCTACTTTTTTAAAGACATTTTAAAGACTTTAAAAAACCGATGGAGACTTTTGCTTACAGACAATGGATCGATCAATATGAATATTGATTTTCCATCAACAGCGGCTCTGTTACGTCACAAGCCGCCTCGCTGGAGCGCGTAATCACTCATCAGCCGTGAATCCTTATCGATTATTGTCCCGCTCACGTGGTCGCGCGCAGCCTTCGAGACCTTCGGCTGTGAGGATTATCGATCACACGATCAGCACGTTGACCCCCCGCTTACCTTCACCACCTGGTCGTCGATGATGATCGGCCCCACAAAGGTGAGGACAGTCCCGAAGAACACCATGAGGACCCCGGACACGACGAACCCCACCGCCACGGCGGCTCTATTGATCCCCATGACGGACAGCTGTCAATCAGCGCGGCTAGCCGGCTAGCTGGAGTTAGCTGTGGCGCTAGCTAGCGGCTAAAGACTACGAACCAGTCCCGGACCTGCGCTCCGTCCCCCCGCAGCGCGTGCTCAAGGTTCCGCGCGGCTTCAACGGGCTCCTCATCGATGAAGGTGATCGGCCGATGTCGTGGCTTTATTTATACTCGGCTGGCCGCGCCTCCGCCCGCGCGGAGCATTGTGGGAAATGTGGTCAGCGCGTCTTGAGCAATCGCCGAGATTCAAACGTTTTACGCAACAGGGGTGAAGACGTTTAATGTAAACTATGAATACAATCATATATATATATATATACATATATATGTATATATATATACATGTGATTGTACATATATAAATGACGTGTGTGTAGTATAGAATAGATACTTTTAGAAAATCGTTATTCAACCAGAATAATCCGATCTGGACAGCAGATTCTATCCTCTGCTGTTGGTTTAAACCTTCACAGCTCTTTACATAAAGAAAACCCGCTGATTTGAGGGATTATGAGCTACGTTTGTCTGCATGAACGGAGGTTACGTGAATGTTTCCAGCATAGGGGTCGGGCCCCTCTAAAGGGTCACTAGATGCATCTCAGGGGTCGGGGCATTTAATGGGAGAGAAGAAGAATACGTTAGGACACAAAGATGTGTATTCTCGTTGTTTGTGAGTATTGGATCATTTAATCTCTGATGAACCTGCTGAAAACGTCTGAAAAGTGGCTTTGTGATGCTTTCATGAGGATAAAGGTTGTCGATCATTGGTTCAATCTTTACCAAAATGCCGTATTTTAAAAGCAGTCTTAAACTGAAATGTATAGATGTAAACATACAATTCTTTGCTCTTTTATAAGCATAAAGAAACATTACTCATTGAGTATACTCAAGTACAAGTGAAAGTTCCTTAAAACTACTTCCGTCACAGATGACAACACAAATATACCTTCCAGCTAAAAACTATTACAGTTTTGGGGGGAAAATCAACTCAGGATTAGGACAAAAGTCACATGTTCCGTTTTTTGTTCCTTTCTTTTCAATGGCGTGGAAAGATGTGCTAAATTTGACACGTAAAAGTATTTTAAAGTGTAAATGTGAAATCAATTGAGAAAAATGAAATTGTTGTAAAGAAACCTCCAACCCCCCTGAAATGAAGCATCGGAAGACTTACTTTAATCACTTGATCTTTCATCACCATCGGCCCCACAATGAGAAAAAACACCCCGGAGACCACCGTCAGAGCCCCCGCCACTATGAATCCCACCGCCACCCTGGGCTTATTGATCGCCATGGCAATAAGAAGTAAGAAATCTCTCCTTCAAGCTGAGGCGCTTCGAGGTCCGATGGGGAACAGTGATGGATGCGGAGGAGTCAGGCAGGCGGGTGTGTTTATACTCTGTAGACCCCCCCAACGCCCACACACTGGGGAGGGGCGGGTGCGTGATAGAAAGCATCCTGTTTTATACATTCATGTTAATTCGTGCAGTCACATTTCAGTCAGATGACTTGATACTCATACGCTTATTTTAAGAGGTTTTCCTCAGCAGGACAAAATAACGCTGACGGTGTTTATCGATATAAATACAGAAAGCGTGAGTCATCGTATAAGAAGAAGCTAGAAATTAAGTTTCAGATGTGGTTATGTATATTTAAAGTTTTATTCTTCTACCAACAACACTCAGTGGATTAATCCGCCGTTAAAAATAGTCCCCTGGAAGCACAGAAACGTTTGTTCATGAAAAACTTCAGAGAGCAAAGTGAAAGTTTTGTATTTGTGTTTTTAAGGATGTACGTTGGCAGAAGGTTTCCCTGGACCCTGGTCTCTCTTATCAGTCAGGACTGAGGAGACGTTGACTTGTCTGATCAAAAGAGACGACTAAACGTCCTCACTAGGATCCTCCGGCGGATCCTACGTGCCGCCTTTGTCCATCACGCTCACTTGCTCATATTTCAACAACCAGAGCTTAGTTGACCTGCTTAATGCTATTTATCCCTGAGAAGTGGAGCCCACACCACCAACACCATCTCATCGCAGATGTCCTCATTCAAGAGACCACGTTTTTACCATCAGGCAGTCTGGACCTTCACCTGCAATAGTCCTGCATGTGGACAATTAGAGGGTTGATTTAAGTTATTATTGATATTTCAAAAAGACATCCTCCTATTGTTCTCAACTTTTTACTTTATCATTTATTTGTTTCATTTTTAGTAATTATTTGTAATGTTTTCAATTTTTATATATTTATTATTTGATTGGAGTTTTATTTTTTCTTTAATTTTTCCATTTATTGTAAAATCGATTTGAATTATATTTTAATATTTTTTGTTAATAATTATTTTGTAACTAGTTTTCATGTTTTTATTTTTTTGTAATTTTGATTAGAAATTTTATTTAGATTCAAGATCCGTGTGACGTCACGGAGCCACAGACTCTCTTCAGTCTGACCATGGGGGGGGGCGTGGTGGGGGAGGGGTTAAACCGCACTGTCGTGATCGTTGCTAATTGACAGCGTAATTAAGGAACACTGGACGTCATTATCGGTCCCCCCCCCCCTTCTTCTTAGATATCTATAAATATTGATAATGTCTCCCACATCTTTATCCATGGATTTGGTGAATTTGGGCTGGATGAAGGGGGCCTCTCTTGCCTCGCGCGCACATGATCGCCTCATAGGGAGGGAGGGGGGGGGGGCAGACCGCGCTCATCTGACTGCTCTGTAACCCCCCCTCCCTCCCCCCAGAGACGGGACCGACGTCTCATTAGATGTTACAAACCGCGCCTTCCTTCCTAAATGCTGACGGTGGAGACGAGAAGGAAGAGCCCCCCCCCCACACGTCATGTGACTCTCCACACACACACACACACACACACACACACACACACACACACACACACACACACGCGCGTGCTCGTAGGTCACTCTGAGACACTCTTTGAGTCAGACTTGTGGAGTCACGTGACCACGAGGTGAAGCAGCCTCTTTTCTCTCTTCAGACTTTAGAGGAAAAAGTGACATTTAAGTTTGTGTTTCATCCCTTTAATCATCTCGTGATCCCGCAGATTTATAAGGAAATGTTTGCTTCTCCTCAACGGGTCATTTTTGCCAAACGAGATTTCCTATTTTTATATATTTATACATATACATAGAAATAGATAATATAGATATTATAGTGTAGAAATACTCTGTTACAAGTAAATGTATTCGAATGTAAAAGTATGACTCGTGACTAAAAGCAGAAGTAATGAAGCACACTTCAATCGTAAAGTTTAGGGACATTAGGGGACTTTTTGTCCTCTCATTAAACAAAGCATCCTTCCTTCTTGTGTGTTTTATGCAGGTGATGTCTTTACACGGTGGTACATCACACAGATACATGTATACACACATATGTATAAATGTGTATACATGTATATACTTCCTCTCAGATCACAGAGTGTCTCTGAGATCACAGCAGCAGTTTGGTCTCAAAGCGCCGCAAGCTAACGGGAAGTTCTTCACACCCGGTTGGACACGGGTCCCCGAGGTCTGAGGACTCCTGGTCTGGGTGAGGAGAGACCTCCCTCTGAGGGGGGGCGGCTGATTGGTCGCTGGTCTCTCAGAGTCTTTCTCGTAAATGTTTATTCATAAATAACTCAAATGTGTTTCCTGTCCGTGAAATCCATTTCACTCAAATCCAATGAGACGGGATTTTATTTACTATCGTACATCTTCTGACTCCTCACCAGCTGATGCACACTGTGTGTGTGTGTGTGACCACTGGAGGTCCTGCTCCTCTGGGTTAGATGATATCACACCATGTACATCCTCTATCACAGTAAAAGTACTAATACCACAACATGAATACCCTCTGATATCTGATGATAGTTTACATGACACATCAGAAGCTCCTCACGTGGAGTTAAAACGAGGAGCATTAGAGGTCCAACTATAGTCTCCTCCACCATCTAGTGGACCTGTGGTGACCACGGATCCACTAGAGGTCAGTAGAGGTCCACTGGAGATCCATTAGAGAGAAAAGACAACAACACATTTCTAAATGTTGTTGTTATTATTATGAATTAGAAATATTATGTTATATAACATCAGTTCTCCTGGTTCCTCCTCTGGATCAGACCTCTGGGCCTTCTCATCTGATCGAGATGATGATGGAATCTCCATTATCAGTCAGCATCTGATCTCTGATGGGAGCTTCTTTGGGCTCGACTCACAGAAACGATGAATGACTCCATGAAGGGTTGTTTGGTCTAATCCCGATTAGAGTAAAGAGAAGAAGAGATTTACTCTGATTATCACTATGTGTGACTTAATAATTCATAACTTTACCCGATGAAAAGTTCCATCCATCCATTGTCAAACCGCTTATCCTGCACACAGGGTCGCGGGGGGGCTGGAGTCCATCCCAGCCAACTTTGGGCGATAGACAGGGTACATCCTGGACTGGTCGCCAGTCAATCGCAGGGCTACACAGAGACACACAACCATTCACACTCACATTCACACATCTACGGGCAATTTAAAGTCCCCAATCAACCTGATCCCCAGAGCATGTCTTTGGACTGTGGGAGGAAGCCGGAGAACCCGGAGAGAACCCACGCAGACTCGGGGAGAACATGCAGACTCCACACAGAAAGGCCACTGGGCGGAATCGAACCCAGGACCTTCTTGCTGTGAGGCAACAGTGCTGACCACCACGCCACCGTGCCGCCCCTCGATGAAAAGTTATGAATTATATTATATTAATTATTCTGCATAATAAGAGTTATTTTATTGCACTTTAAACTTTCTCAGAGTAACTTTAATCTCCTCAAATAAATGGACCTGAAGCTCTGGTGAGTCTCAGGGAACCAGTCCCTCGATGTGGTCCAGACCCTGAGACCGCTTCCATATACGTGGACCAGGCCTCGTCCTGATGTGGACCAGATCCCGTCCTGCCTTGTCCCTGCATTAGGATCCGTCCTGGTCCCTGGAAGTGGATCCGTCCTGGTCCCTGCATGTGGATCTGTCCTCGTCCCTGGATGTGGATCTGTCCTCGTCCCTGGATGTGGATCCGTCCTGGTCCCGCCTCTGCCAGGGGGCGTGTCCCCGCGCGGAGGGCGGAGCCCCGCACCCCCGTTCATTGGACAGGGAGCGCAGGTAGACAACAAGCCGCCCAGCTCGTCCTCCTCGGGACCCGGATCACTCGACTTTATTCCCCTCGTTGCTCCCACATGAACCCGGGTCGGCCCGCGGATCTGGGACCAGCAGACCGGGACCGAAGACCCGCGTTCCGACATGGAGATCGAAAGCATCATGGCCAACAACTCGCTCGTTAAAGCCAGAGAGGGTAAGAGGTCCACTTCCACTCATTCAAATGGCTCCGGGTTCTAGAGGAACCTCCAGATGTTTGTCCAGGGTTCGTGAGGCAGGATGACGGATGAGAAACTGACCTCGGATCAGCTTCATTTAACGTTTAATATCCTCATGCAGAAATGAAACACAGGGACGTTTTACGTTGTCTGCTGCGTGGACACACACACACACACACACACACTTTGTGTAGTTGCGTTGTGCAGGTGCGCGCAGCTATGCGGTCACAGTACCTGTTCCTGCGCCTATAAATAGCTCCGCGCACTATTGTCTGTGAACGCGGCGAACGAGTCACCCTGTGCGTCCTGTTCCTGCAGGCGGGGGGGGCAAAGGCCGCAGCATCAAATGGAGAGACATGCTGCGCTTCTCTCACGTGACTCGCTGCGCGGACCTGGTGATAGGTGCGTGTGCGTGCGCGTGCGTGCGTGACAGACATCCATACGTGCTGTGTGGCGAGCGCACGGGTTCACATGTCCTCTGTCCTCCATCAGCTCGCGACTACCTCCACCTGTGTGTGGAGCAGCCCATCGGGAAGAAGCTGTTCCAGCTGTTCTGCCGGAGCCGCCCGGACCTGCAGAACTACATCTCCCTGCAGGACGCCGTGGTACCGACACGCGCACCATGTACATATATGTGCCATGTGAGGGGGCATCAGGCTTTTAAAACTAAAACATTAATGGAATAACTAAAGATGTCAATTACAAAACCAAACGGTCTAGAATTCTATTTCTGTCTCTGATTTCACAACATGTACTCAAGACCAACGTTGGTTTGGAAGAAGAACGAAGGCGGAAACCACTTTTAAATAAATGCCCGTGATGCTAAAACGCACATCGTTCTTTTCCAGCGTGAATAAACACAAAAGAAACTTTCATTGATGCGTCTGCTGAATGTCTGACCTGTGCACCGCTTCCCCTTCGTCTCCTCCAGGACGCCTTCCAGACCAAGTCGGATGAGGAGAGGAGAGATTTCGGCTTCCGCATCATTCAGAGATTCCTCTGGAGTCAGGTATGACCGCGACGCAGAGAACACGCACACGCAGACACACACACTTCCCGTGCTGATGTCTCGGCCCGTGTCCCCTCAGTCCAATCAGTGCGTGTCCATCGTGCAGCATCACGAGCAGAGCTGCCTCCGGAGTCTGGAGCTCGACCCCTGCATGGACGTCTTCCACGAGTGCACGGAGTGAGTTCTCACGTGCACTCTTTTCTGTGTAAATGTGTGTGTGTGTGTGTGTGTGTGTGCACGTACACCAACCTGTCTGTTGTGTCTCAGGAACCTCCACCAATACCTCAGTGGAGAGCCGTTCCTCCAGTACCAGGACAGCATGTTCTTCGACCGCTTCCTACAGTGGAAGATGCTGGAGAGGTCAGTGTGTGTGTGTACACGTGTGTGTGTGTGTGTGTGTGTGTGTGTGAGAATCTGTGCCACGTTAAAAACCGACATGAAGCGGTGTTTGTCCTGCAGGCAGCCGATCACCAAGCAGACCTTCAGGCAGTACAGACTTCTGGGGAAAGGAGGCTTTGGAGAGGTGAGCTGCTCACATCTAAGTCCAACACTGTGATATGGACCTGTCAATCAGCGGTTAGTCCCGCCCTGAGACCAGAAGACTAGAGACTGAGACCATAAACTCATGTTTACAATGTTTACTGAGAGAATAAATCAAGAGAGAAGTAGAGTCATTTCCTCATAGACGTCTATGGGAGCAGAGGAGTCGCCCCCTGCTGGTCACTACAGAGAAGTAGAGTCATTTCCTCATAGACGTCTATGGGAGCAGAGGAGTCGCCCCCTGCTGGTCACTACAGAGAAGTAGAGTCATTTCCTCATAGACGTCTGGTCACTACAGGGAGCAGAGGAGTCGCCCCCTGCTGGTCACTACAGAGAAGTAGAGTCATTTCCTCATAGAGGTCTATGGGAGCAGAGGAGTCGCCCCCTGCTGGTCACTACACAGGATGCAGCTTTAACACGTGAAGCTTTGACTTCTGTCCCCATCGTAATTATTGGTCCTAAACGTGTCCCCTCTTTGTCCCCCAGGTGTGGGCGTGTCAGGTGAGGGCCACAGGAATGATGTACGCCTGCAAAAAGCTGAATAAGACTCACGTGAAGAAGAGGAAGGGCGAGACCATGGCCCTCAACGAGAAACAGATCCTGGAAAGGCTGAACAGCAGATTTGTGGTGAGATTTCTTCATCACTTCCCTGAAGAACACACTTCTGTTTAATAAGTACAGTGAGTAGTACTGGAGTATTTGATAGTGTTTGTGTTTTAGTACATCTTCAGTAACAAGGATGTTAGACAGGAAGTGAACTCGTATCTTGTGGCTTTTGGGTCTTCACACCCCACGTGCACCTCCTGCTTCTCCCTCCAGGTGAACCTGGCGTACTCCTACGAGACCAAGCACGCGCTCTGCATGGTTCTGACCATGATGAGCGGCGGCGACCTCAAGTACCACATCCACAGCATCGGCGCCCCGGGTCTGGAGGAGGACCGCGCCCGCTTCTACGCCGCCGAGGTCTGCTGCGGTCTGATCCACCTCCACCAGAACGCCATCTTATACCGGTCAGGATGGGCCACACACAGGACTGCTGGGACAAGTACTGCTGCTAGGACAAAGACTGCTAGGACAAAGACTGCTAGGACAAGTTATGCTGCTGGGACAAAGACTGCTAGGACAAAGACTGCTGCTAGGACAAAGACTGCTAGGACAAGTTATGCTGCTGGGACAAAGACTGCTAGGACAAGTACTGCTGCTAGGACAAAGACTGCTAGGACAAAGACTGCTAGGACAAGTTATGCTGCTAGGACAAGTACTGCTTGGACAAGGTTTGCTGCTAGGACAAAGACTGCTAGGACAAGTACTGCTGCTAGGACAAAGACTGCTAGGACAAGTACTGCTGCTAGGACAAAGACTGCTAGGACAAGTTATGCTGCTAGGACAAGACTGCTTGGACAAGTTCTGCTGCTAGGACAAAGACTGCTAGGACAAGTTATGCTTTTAGGACAAAGACTGCTTGGACAAGTAATGCTATGTAAGTGCTGCTGGGTAACAAAGTATTGATACTACACAGAACCTAGAAGCGTCCAGTAAATCTGTATATCCTCCGAAGTAGAAGGACTAAAGTACCTCACACTTGTACTGCACTTAATTAAATGTATTTAATGATTTTTATAAATGAGCCTGTTGTGCCCTTTGACCTCCAGGGACCTGAAGCCGGAGAACATTCTGCTGGATGACCTCGGTACGTATGTACACGTGTCTTTACATTTAGAACATTCCACCGAGCCGGCCCGGGGCTCCGCTATCTTTAGCTCTGATAATCGGTCCAGCTGATCTAACAACAACCGCTTCGGGTCGAGCCAGACGGCCGCGGTGACGGAGGCGGGTGGAGGAAGTAAAATTTTTTAAAAAAGGCCTGCGGGGACCAGGTGTGGTGTCTATTTTAAGAAAGAATTCTCTGCACCTGTTGCTTCATTCCTGGAGATGTAGAAGTGCCTTTTGTTTGCTGTAATAATTATGAATGACAGATCAGGGCTGTCACATGGTCGCTGTGTGTGTGTGTGTGTGTGTGTGTGTGTGTGTGTGTTCCAAAGGAAAGTACGTCATAATTACTGCAGTTTGGTTTTCCCCTGAAGGACACATCCGCATCTCTGACCTGGGCCTCTCGGTGAGGGTCTCCAGGGGCAGCGCGGTGCGAGGCATGGTGGGCACGCTAGGATACATGGGTAAGAATCTGTGTGTAGTGAGACAAAAACTATTTTTTATGTCTTTGTTTTTTTATTTCTTAGCTTAAAAACAGGTGAAGAAATATATTTTACCAGTTTATTTGATTTATTGTTTTGTAAAACTAGTTTCTGGAACCTTAACGCAGCCTCGCGTTGAGAGTTGAGACTCACGTCGGCCTCTAGTGGGCGACACGAGTACTACAACAACAAACTCAAAAGGAACCTTCATAACTTCACGCTTCTTCAGGGGATATTAAAAGGAATATCCTGCTTTTACTGCTATTCTTCAAACGTCAACGTCGGAAGGAAAATAATATAGAAAAGGGACCAGGGATCCGTGTAATCCTCCACACGCTTAAGAGGAGTTAGCTGCGTTATTTGGGGAAATAATCGGTTATTATTAAACTCCAAATGGTCTTATTTTTGATTGATCTCCTCTCAGCCCCCGAGGTGATCAGCCGGCGGCCCTACGGGGTGAGCGTGGACTGGTGGGGGCTCGGCTGCCTCCTCTACGAGATGACGGCGGGGCGGCCCCCCCTCCACAAGCAGGGGGAGCACCTCAACCCCCCCGAGATGGAGCGAAGGATCCTGAAGCAGGAGCCGGAGTACGGAGACAAGTTCAGCGCAGAGGTGAAGGACCTCTGCTCCTCGGTGAGTCCAGGGGGGTCAGAGCCGCGGACCGGCTCCTTCTTCAGGGGTTCTGACGCATCTCCTTATTCTTCTGTGGTGAAGCTGCTCATCAAGGACCCTCTGCAGAGGCTGGGCTGCCGGACCTCCGGGGGAGGAGACGTGACGTCGCATCCCTTCTTCAGAGGGGTCAACTTCCGGATGCTGCAGGCCGGACAGGTGGAGCCGCCCTTCAAGCCCGACGTGAGTGGACCCGCGAGGAGGGAGCCCGAGTACGCGGGAAGTGTACTTCCTGTTAGCTGTGTGTACTTCCTGCTTCCTGTGTGTACTACCTACTTGTTTTGTGTACCTAACGCTTGCTGTGTGTACTTACTGCTTCCTGGGTGTACTTTCTGTGTGTACTTAATGGACGTTGGGTGTACTTCCTGTGTGTACTTACTGCTTGCTGGTTGTACTTCCTGTGTGTACTTACTGCTTGCTGGGTGTACTTCCTGTGTGTACTTACTGCTTGCTGGGTGTACTTCCTGTATGTACTTAATGGCCGTTGGGTGTACTTCCTGTGTGTACTTACTGCTTGCTGGGTGTACTTCCTGTGTGTACTTAATGGCCGTTGGGTATACTTCCTGTGTGTACTTACTTGCTGGGTATACTTCCTGTGTGTACTTACTGCTTGCTGGGTGTACTTCCTGTGTGTACTTACTTTCTGGGTGTACTTCCTGTGTGTACTTACTGCTTGCTGGGTGTACTTCCTGTGTGTACTTACTTGCTGGGTGTACTTCCTGTGTGTACTTACTTGCTGGGTGTACTTCCTGTGTGTACTTACTGCTTGCTGGGTGTACTTCCTGTGTGTACTTACTTGCTGGGTGTACTTCCTGTGTGTACTTACTGCTTGCTGGGTGTACTTCCTGTATGTACTTAATGGCCGTTGGGTGTACTTCCTGTGTGTACTTACTTGCTGGGTGTACTTCCTGTGTGTACTTACTGCTTGCTGGGTGTACTTCCTGTGTGTACTTACTTGCTGGGTGTACTTCCTGTGTGTACCTCACCCGCTGTACTTCCTGTGTGTACTTAATGGCCGTTGGGTGTACTTCCTGTGTGTACTTACTTGCTGGGTGTACTTCCTGTGTGTACTTACTGCCCGCTGGGTGTACTTCCTGTGTGTACTTACTGCTTGCTGGGTGTACTTCCTGTGTGTACTTACTTGCTGGGTGTACTTCCTGTGTGTACTTACTGCTTGCTGGGTGTACTTCCTGTATGTACTTAATGGCCGTTGGGTGTACTTCCTGTGTGTACTTACTTGCTGGGTGTACTTCCTGTGTGTACTTACTGCCCGCTGGGTGTACTTCCCGTGTGTACTTACTGCTTGCTGGGTGTACTTCCTGTGTACTTACTTGCTGGGTGTACTTCCTGTGTACTTACTTTCCTGTATGTACTTAATGGCCGTTGGGTGTACTTCCTGTGTGTACTGCTGTGTACTTCCTGTGTGTACTTGCTGGGTGTTCTTCCTGTGTACTTTCTGTGGGTGTACTTCCTGTGTGTACTTACTTGCTGGGTGTACTTCCTGTGTGTACTTACTGCCCGCTGGGTGTACTTCCTGTGTGTACTTACTGCCCGCTGGGTGTACTTCCTGTGTGTACTTACTGCCCGCTGGGTGTACTTCCTGTGTGTACTTACTGCTGGGTGTACTTCCTGTGTGTACTTACTTGCTGGGTGTACTTCCTGTGTGTACTTACTGCTTGCTGGGTGTACTTCCTGTATGTACTTAATGGCCGTTGGGTGTACTTCCTGTGTGTACTTACTTGCTGGGTGTACTTCCTGTGTGTACTTACTGCCCGCTGGGTGTTCTTCCTGTGTGTACTTTCTGCCCGCTGGGTGTACTTCCTGTGTGTACTTACTGCCCGCTGGGTGTACTTCCTGTGTGTACTTACTGCCCGCTGGGTGTACTTCCTGTGTGTACTTACTGCCCGCTGGGTGTACTTCCTGTGTGTACTTACTGCCCGCTGGGTGTACTTCCTGTGTGTACTTACTGCCCGCTGGGTGTACTTCCTGTGTGTACTTACTGCCCGCTGGGTGTACTTCCTGTGTGTACTTACTGCCCGCTGGGTGTACTTCCCCCTGCAGCCCAGACTAGTGTACTGCAGCGACGTCCAGGACATCGAGGAGTTCTCCTCGGTGAAGGGAGTCATTCTGGACCAGAAGGACCACGACTTCTACGCCAAGTTCAGCACAGGAAGCAACCCGATACCGTGGCAGAGCGAGGTACGGCGTGTCTGAGCGGCGTCATGGCGTCTGTGCAGAGCCCACAAAGCTCACTGTGCCCCCCAGATCATCGAGACGGGATGCTTCAGGGAGCTCAATCAGTTCGGTCCAAATGGATCTCGATCTCCGGACCTCGACTGGTCCCTGAACCCAGAGATCCCCAAACGCAGCCTGCTGGACCGACTCTTTGGCAAACAGGTGAAAGTATACAACTGTAGTACAAGTACCACAACCACACTGAGAATACACTCTACTTAATCTACGTGGCAGCTAAATGCCTTTAAAGTAAAAGTAGACGAGTTTAATGTATTCTGATGATGTACCTCTGAGATGTAGTATTTAATGAACGTCAGTGGCTGAATACTTCTTCTCTCACAGCATCATGAGGAAAGCAAACAGGCGTTGGTGACCAATGGAACCACCAAGTACACACTCTGATGGGGCGCAGAGACAGAGACACGTTTCTTTGTGTTTTTCTATTTTCTACATCAATGATTGATTTTTGAATTTGTATAAAATGAAGACTAAGTACTTCCTTTTTGATACAAGTAGCACAGAATATCAGCCCCCTTGATGCACTGTTTGAACCCAAGTGGCTCAATAAAGAGTTTTTTATTTTAAATGTGTGTTGTTTCATGAGTTTTCATCCACGTGCGTCATCTGATCCTTTGGGGTCCCGTTGTGAACGTACGGATGCAGGTTGTCACGGTAACGTCCCTCATCAGTCTGTGGCGGGTTTGAGGTTTGCTGCAGCTTGTTTTTTTTGCCACCAGTGAACAGGAAGTGACCATATTTGGACTGATTACTCTGCTAGACACCTGTCAATCAGCGTGTAGCCCCGCCCTAAAGAGTCTCCTGCTTCATGGTCTGTTTGACTCTAAATGGACCATAGGTCACTAAATGAACATCATGCTGTGTTGAAGACTTGAAACTAGAGACTGAGACCATAAACTCATGTTTACAACGTTTACTGAGGGAATAAATCAAGAGTCATTTGCAGATTGTAATAAAGTGTTAATTCTTTGTACCGAACGGGAACCATTTCTCAATTTAGTTACTATTCTGGAACAATTTTGGTAACAGATTTATCCTCAATTCTTAAAAGTAATAAACATGTATTAATACTTTCTCTTCAACTTCTGAACATTTAATTTGCTTTAAGTACCAGTCACAAGTTTAAGACTTGTGGTACTGGTACTGTATTGTAATATTTTGGTTTAGTCTCCTTTGACTTCAATACACATTGATAACATTTGTTTAACATAATTATCAAGGCTTTAACTTTAAAATCCACAATTCATGAAAGAGCTCAACTTTGTCCATTTACTATTTATTTATTTAACCAGGAGTAAAAAACTGTAAAATAAAACGAGCAAAAAGAGACGGGCAGACAAATCGGGGGGGGGGTTCGTCTCTACAGACACTACGCCTTTAGTTTCATCACCTTTTAACCTTTAACTTCCCGTCTGTGAGACACGAGTCCTCTGAGCCGACGTGGACTGATTTTACATGTGTGTCATTTGATGGTGGGGGGACGGGGGACAGGGGGACGGGGGGCTCATCCCTCCCACGGGGGGCTGCGTCGTCCGTCCACGTCCGTCTCCACGTGGAACAGCATGTCAGCCAGCGTGTGCTCGATCACGGCGCCCGAGCCCATGTCGCTCATCTGAAGACGACAGCAGCAGCAGCGGGAGACGGGAGGGTTAATCGCCTGGCGGCTCACCGGGGGAGTGGGGGTGTGGGGTTATGTTTGTATTTAAAGGATATGATTCCTCTCACCGGCTGGTACTTGAGGTCTTTCGGCGCGTGTCTGAAATGAGGCCCAAAGTTGACCGAAACCTGCAGAGAGAAGGGGGGTCAAAGGGGAAAGGGGGGTCAAAGACTCAGGCGAAGAAGCAGAACAGATCCCGGCACGTCGCACTCACCGTGCAGCTCTTGTAGAGGGAGATGGCGGGGAAGTACATCCCCTCGTACAGGTTGTCATAGGCGACGCCCTGACTCACGCCATTTTTAAAGAATATTATCTGAAGAAACAACACAACAGGAAGTTAGGAGCAGCAGACACAGCGGGGGGGTTATGACTGCATCTTCTTCCTGACCCTGCTGGAGCTCATGGACTTCAGGCTCTTCTCCGCTTTGTCCACGTAGTCCTTCTCCTCGAAGTACAGGTAGCTCTTGAACTTGATGAGCGCCTGAAAGAGAAGCGAGTTTCAACGATGACGACAAGTCTACTGTATATAAAACACTTGATGTCCTCTTCTGTCTACAAGTCCTCCACCTCTGGGACGCTCGTGTCTAGATATGATTACAATCTGCATGTGATCGGGAAACACAAACAGCCAAGCAGGAATTATTGGGGTTTTCAGAATAAGAGCCCAGAACAGGACGTCTGCTGACGTGTAGTCGTCTCAATGTCTCGACGTCGTGGCCTCAGGTGTTTCCTGCTGGAGACGGGAAGTCCTCACCTTGTCCTTGTAGGTGTCCGGCAGCGCCTTGGCCGTCTCCGTGGCGTCCGGCAGCTGGATGAAGAAGCCCAGCGTGTCTCCCTGGCCGTAGCCGGAGGAGTAGCTCTTCCCGATCGACTGGTGGAACCGCGTCCCCTTCTTGCTGCGCCACGAGTAGCTGAACTTGTCGTAGCCGAGAGGCGCCTGGAGGTTTCCTGTAACGAAGGGTCGTTCTTATCAACACATTGGCACCCTCACGTAGAGCGATGAGTCACAGCGGCATTCTGTGCAGTGACCAGCAGGGGGCGACTCCTCTGCTCCCACAGAGCACTAAGCGGGACGCTCATTTGGTGAAGGAGGCGCCCTGCTGGTGAGCAGAGAGAATGCGCCTTTGGTTCCGGGAGGCGCAGCACCCACCGAGCGGCTGAGACCACCCGAGCCTGGCTGCCGTGTCCGGCGGCATCTCCTCCACGGTGACCTCAAAGTACCAGGAGCCCTTGCGGATGCCGTGGGAGGCGCGCACCATGGAGTAACCCTTCTCGCCGGTCACCGTCAGGCGGTCGTCGGAGATCTTCAGCTGCGGCGCTGCAACGCGAGCAAAAGAAACTCCTTATAGATGAACGGGATTCATGACGCTGAGAAAAGGCCTCATGTGGACAGATTCCACCACGGAGCAGTGGACGTTACATCCATCTGTGTCCCCGTCTTGTTGCCGTACCCGGTCGTGCAGCGCCAGCAGCACGCGCTCGTACAGACACGCCCTGTACAGGTCGCCGGGGATCGGCTTGCCGGCCCAGCAGTCCAGCTCCAGCTTATCGGGGTCCGGGGCGTGCGGATCCGGTTCCGCCAGGATGTAGCGGTACCCGTCTTTGTTAAAGGGGTGCTCTAGTGGGTAGCCGTGAGGGGGGAGGCGCTGGGCCGAGAACAGGGGGTCGCTGAGAGGGAGGAGGAGGGGGGGGTCACGTTAGTTTATATTAAAACGGTGTTCTAAAGAACAGAAACTCTGGAATCACCCTCCTCAATACTGTGTGTGGACGTGAGGTTCTCCTACCTTCGGGTTCTCTTGGTGGCTCCGGCTGCAGAACCCTCCTGTTGCTGCTGCTGTTTACGTTTGGCCCTCGTCCTTTACCGGGGCCAGGAGCCAACGCGCCTTAAAGAACACACGAGTCACGTTAGCCTCACAAACAAAGACACGCACACACACGCACACACGCACGCACACGCACACACACACACACACACACACACACACACACACTAAAAAGGCAGAAGCAGGAATTAGTGAACGTGGCTGTTTGTTCGGCCTCAGAAACATAAGATTCTTAAACAAGTGCAGTTATTCCACAATATGCAGAATAACCAAAGAACCACGTTGAATCCACAGCTTGAGATATTAACACATTCAAATTAAACATTTAGCTCTTCAGACATTGATCTGAAAGGTGAGTGATTGAAAAACAATCCTGTTTAAGTTTATTTGCTTAAATGAGATTTCTTCTTCTGCTCTTAAGTGAATGTTACGTTAATTCAATTATCACAGGATTTATGTGGTTTGGACGTTATGAATTAAATGATGATGATTACGCTGCTGAGAGGAGGATTATATTTAGAGATTACATTCAAATTTCTGGTAGTAATAAACTGAAATTAGTATATTTTATTATCCTCAGAATGCAGATGACTGATGACTAATAATAATAATAACACTGATTTCCTTGTTTCTTGAAATATTTGAGTCCTCCACAGAAAAAAAAGACTTATTTACTCTTGTTAAAGTACAGTAGCCGTGAAATGCTAAGCTACGACGAGGCTAGCTAGTTAGCATCGGATAAAGGAAGCCAATGGCAGCAAGGCAGAGACGAGGGGTCCGTCCACTGGTCACAGGGGGCAAAGCTTGTGGGGGAGTGTGGGGGGGCAAACACAAGCAGAGAGCAGACAGGCGGGGGGGGGGATGAAGTTGCCCTCGAGATGCTTATTGGAAAACCTCAGGGCCAACTTCTATCCGGGGGGGCAAGACACAAAAACAGATCAGCTCCAGAGGCCAAAAAGCACCGAATATTCACCTGAGAAGGAGGATCCACCTGGAAGAACAACCACAAGACGACCAAGGTCACCACACACGCAGAGACGCACACCCGCAGGTTACGACCTGAAAGCTGCCCTTTAACAACCAGGGCGCTGCATTCGCTCGCCTGGCAGCGCCGTGGGTAACGCGTCGGGGCGGCTGCCAGAAGCTTTTTTTAATTCAGTTTTACCACAATTTACAAACACGCTTTTTACACCTCTGTGTTTTTATATTTTAATCAGGATGAAGGATTTCACCCGCTAAGTTATGGGCGCTGCATTGAAAGAGGAAAACTCCCATGATGCCGCGCTGCATGAGATGCACGTCCGTCTCACCGTTCAGGCCTCCGGCCGCGGGCGCAGCGCTGGTCTGCTTCTGTGAGTCGTACGAGGGTCCGATGGTCCCCAGGTCCTACAGGAGAGAAGAAGCCACGACATCATAAACCAACATCCTGCTCCTCCTCCTGCTGCTCCTCCTCCTCCTGCTGCTGCTGCTCCTCCTGCTCGTACCTGGTCCAAAAGGCCGAACTTGGGGTACTCCTCCTCCGGGTCTTTGCTGCCGGGGTCCGGGTGCTCCTTCACCAGGAACACGTCCCGCTCTTTGCTCTGGAAATAAGTAATAAAAGGATGAATATAGTGAGCGAGGGAAAGTCAACTAGTACATTATTGAAGTACTTTAACTTTACGTATTTAGATACTTTATCTCATTTTAAATCACATCAATATAACAACATCACACTGACTGAAGCCTTTAAGGGCACTTTGATGCTAAACTTCAGCGATCTCCTTTTGTAGATTATTTCTGTCCCGCAGAGTCGCTTCATTTGCAGCCAAATTATTTTAAGAGATTAAACGTGTTTCACGTGACGGATTCTAACAAACATCTTCTACTGAAAACGGAAGGTCACCATCGCCTTGACGATGTTGTTGGGCCACGTGAGCTTCCCGGGTCTCTGGCGGGTCGTCATGCACTCCCAGTACTTATCAATGAAGGGGATGATGTCCTGCAGGGAGACGAGGGAAATATTTCAATTTAAGTTCATTCTCCTGGTGTTTCAAGCAGCAAGAATAAAAACTGAAATAATGTATTTTAAAGTCACTTTATTAACTTCTAAAGGGCAGAACGTCTCAGGAAGACGAGAGAAGCATCATTAGATACAATGAATGTGATGCGAGTAGGGAGAGAACATCCATTCTATTGACCATTTAAAAGGAGAATCAGCGTGTTCAACAACGCTTAAATATATTATGGCTTTGTTAGGAGGAAAACACTGGTGTCAGTAATCTGTCCTCATGCTGCATGGATCTCTCCTTCATACTGAGGATTACGCTGTACTTCCTTTATTCACGCACACGACCGCCGCTCGTCTCCTGAGACGGAAACTCTCCTTCAGACCCCACCGACCTGAATCAGAGCGCTCTCCGTCTCTGCCCCACCTTGTCTTTGGGGAACATCGTCTTCGGGTGCTCGTCCTGCGTCCTGGACCTCCACGTCAGGTTGGCGAGCGCCGTGAGGCACATCTCCTTCAGGTCTGCACGGAACAAAGACCATCAAACACAGCGCGGGAGACGGAGGACGGCGCGTGAAGGCCGCTTCCACCTACTGGCTTGTTTCCGGAGGAAGTAGGTGTTGCCGCTGTGGTGGCACACGTTGCAGTGGAACACGTAGTTGGTCATGAAGGGCAGACAGGTCCTGTGGGGGAGAACAACAGCTGTTCAATCAATGTCATAATAAAAACCCGCAGGATGTCAAATGGTGCTCAGCTACATATCAGCAATACATTTCACCTGCTGAGGTTTGGATTATTCAAACTAAATCTGGCTGAAGGAGAATTACATCTACATACAGATCACGTTTGTTTGCCATATCTGTACATACAAAGAGGATTATTATGGGCTTTATAGGCAATAAAAATAAATGTCAGTTCATAAAAATGGTAAAAACAGAATCAACCCCTTTCTCGTCCTCCCAGTAGGTTTATTTGGCAAAGAAGACGACGGACCGAAGGGATTATTTTTACCATAAAGTATTATGATTAACTGGTAAGTGTTAAAATGATGATGATTTGTGTGGATGGCGACAGTGCCGCGTGTGCCACGTACGCCGTGTCGATGGCGAACGTGTCGGCGGTGAACCACTTCATGCACAGCGCACACTGCAGCTCCACGTCGCCCAGCTGCCGCCCGCTCTCCTCGTCCCCGGAGCCCGTCAGAGCGTCGGCGGCCTCCGACCCCTCGCCGGCGGCTTCCTTGGGACGGAAAACAGCATTTACAGGACGGGCGTCAGCACGGAGGAGGAGGAGGAGGAGGTGGTGATGAAGAGGAAATAAACGCGCGTTACCATTCCCTCTTTGCCGCCGGGTGACTCCGTGTCCACGCTGGCGGGAAGTTCTCTGAACGCAGCATCACTGACGAGCAAAGGAGAGATCAGTGAATCAACTCATCTGAGATGGAACTTCATGGGTTTAGACTCTCAGCAGTTTATGGAGCTCTGCACGTTTAAGTGATGAACACAGGAATATAATAAGACGAATATTCTATATATCCCACACACACACACACACACACACACACACACACACACTATTGTGAAATGGGCCATTCTGCATGTGGACATTTGTACTTGCAGGACGCGTAGCAGAGTCTTTCTGCAATGAGGTATTAGTACTTTAGTACACGCTCGGAATACTTCCACAGTTTATTTTTTGTATCCATCCCGCACGCCGGACAAACACCGTGTTTTGGACTCGACCTGCATCCACGGGGACCTGCGAGGACCGACAGGTCCACACGCCGCCCGGCAGGCGGGTACAATACGCGGATGTTCGCGCCTCACAAAGGGTCGAGGTTCTCTACGGCGCGCTAACGTTAGCTAGCCGGTTTGCTAACTTCATTGTCAATGTGAATGAGGCTCTTAATGCTGCGTGTCGTCAGAAGCAGAAAGACGATGAAACACGGGTCCCAGGACCGGCACATACCCGTCCCCGGTGTCCGGTTCCGTTGTGGCTGCACTGGCCGCGTCTGCTTCCGACGCCATGTTTTCAAACCGAAGGAAAAGCGTCCGCGCATCAACTTCCGGGTTGCGGGAGCAGCTCCGCCCACAGCGCCGCCGCCGGCCAACGGGAGAACTGCACCCTGTGGCCGCCGTAAAGGGTTTATTAAAATATTCTAATTATCCTGTGCAGTTAATTAGAAATGATCTTAAGAACCACTCACACACTTCAAAATAATATGCTGCATTTCTTTCTTCCCAATAAATTCATTCAGATTTATTCAGTTCAAAGGATGTTAGAATAAATATGGAATGATTCATGTAACAGGATGTGGACATTTTGGTGGAAATTATAGAATACAATAACACTGTACGTAAATCTGGAGACATAGAACATGTGAAGATTTAGATTTAAATATTCAGCAAACAAATCAAGCTGTTGGATAGAATAAAAATCGACTTAATATATGTATATTTATAAGGACTTAATAATAATGGAATAGTAATGTTATCAGTCTAAGGACAGACGTGATGCTTTTACAACATTTATTCAGCTCTGAATCAGAAACTTGAAGAAAATCCTCTCACGTAGGAACAGAATAGAATATTTGTCATGAATTCAAGTAATGAATTTCCTCTTGATAAGTGCTTAACATTTTGCATTCCCACTTGATTCTCAACAGCCAATCAGCTCCAGCGTTACTAGATGTGTGAATGTTTAAGCAATACACGTATCAACTCCCCTGCTCATCAGATGTTTGATTGTCTCCTTCGACCTCCACATTTCCAAAGCTGTTGACAAAGTAAAGAGCGATGTACAACATAAAGAGGGGCTTTGTGTTGTGAGACCACCCGGCACGCTCTGAAAGTCAAACATCGTTTAAAAGTCTTCTTTTTTTGGGGGGGTCAGGAAACCAGAAAAGAGACGAAAAGCACAAAAGTCAGAGTGTGCCAGAAGACGTCCCACAAAGAGCCGTGGAATGCTGAGGGCACCCCCGGGTGCTGCCATAAAGGCCTTTAGGGCGTCGTTAGAGGGGGTGATGGTGGCGTCTCCTCCTCCTCTTTCCTCCTGATGGAGGACACACATCTGTAGAGCCGGGA
>BMAF01000018.1:16128754-16221254 GCA_014132575.2 Gasterosteus nipponicus | reverse complement strand
TCCATGTGCTCACAGGAACCCTCCCAGTAGGGGGGCTGGAGGGGCTGGAGGGCTGGGAGGCTGGAGGGGCTGGAGGGGCTGGGAGGGGGGCTGTTTTGCTGAAAGTATCTCAGTGACTCAGAGATGACGGGGCAGAAACTTGCAGTTGGTGGTTTGGCATTTTGTTAGCAGCCTCACGAGCTTCTGAACCTCGATCACAACGAAAGAACTGAAAGTGTAAAAAGTCAAAAAGTGTAAAAAGTCAAAGTTTGCGTCGCAGCACAAAAGTTTCCACTGCGATCTTTCCAGCACGAAGGATTTACGAGTTCTGAGGTTTAACCGTTTCTCTTGCGATGGTTCTTTGATAATATTTATTGTAAACCTAAATAAGTATTTTCTGAACATAAAAAAGCTTTTTTCTCACTCGCTTGTTTCCTGTGAAGAAAAGAAAGACTTTTGTAGCACAAAAACCGGTTGTAAAATATGATTCAAATGGTTTTATGAGGACACGTTGAAGTATTTATATATTTATTTTGAATCTTACTTTCCTGCCGGATGGAAACGTGTTTCTGAACAGATGTGCAGTTTTTACAGTAAATCCTTTGGCCTAGAAGCTGTTTGTGTGAAGCAGACCTTGATGTGTGGACACTGGACGGGACCAGCAGGGAGGGGTCAGCGGGGGTCAGCGGGGGTCAGCGGGGGTCAGCGAGGGGCTGTTGTTGAAACACGTCTAGCAGAAGAAGACGAGGCGCCTTCTGGTGTCCCTCCTCTCTGTAATGTCCCCTGTGGTCCAAGCAGAAGCCTGTAATCGGTCCCCCATCAGCACTGAGCCACGTCCGTCCCTCCCACAGTCCGGGACACGTCTCATTTATAACGTCCTGAGCACGAAAGTGGGTTTCCAGGGTTCTTTGTGAGAGAGAACCGCTCACAGAACCCGCTTTAGATGACAGTTCATCACGGACCCTTCGAGGTTCTGGTTGGGATCTTCAGTGTAACGGAATTGAGTCACGGTGTCATTTTCAGAAGGCTCCTCACGTGTGTTGCTGAGGGCCCCTGTTTCATCCTTCATGCTAAGCTAACTTTGCATTAAGAGCTCGGACACGAGTCCATCTTCTCTTATTCTGAGAAGGAAAACAAACGCGCAGAGACGGGTTTGCGTGGTGAAGCGGGTTTCGCAGCGAGGACACAATCCGACTCGCATCAGGCGCTTATGTAACCGTGTGACTGGGAAAGGGAGGACTGGTGAGATCATTAGACTTCCTTGTTTGGTCCCGGACCAAAGCAGGACGGAGGTGGAGCAGCTCCTCCTGCCTGCGTGAAGCTTCACACAAGCCTCAGTGTTTAAAGACGCACGCCGGCTTCAAGTAACCCGCCGCTGTCCCCGTCTGACCCCCGAAGCCAGAGCCAGGAAGGCCGCGGAGAAGGAGGCCAAGGCGAAGAGGCAGAAGTCACCGAAGCCCACCAAGAGGCCCAAAGCCCCGAAGCCCACCAAGAAGCCCAAAGCCCCGAAGCCCACCAAGAAGCCCAAGACGCCCAGAGCCACCAAGAAGCCGAGGGCGGCGACCACGAGGCAGCCGGACGCGGGGGGAAGCCCGGCCCCCGGCGAGGAGGAGGAGGAGCTGGGCCGCGTCACGCGTGAGTATCACCGAGGGAGGGCAGAGGAAACGACTATCAATGAATAAATCAATGATCAGTAAGTGTTTGAGTTGATCCCCAGCGGCTCCAGCCGCGACCCCGACGGACGCCGGGTGGGAGGAGCCAGTGGAGCCGGACCTGGGTGAGACTTCAGAGGCCCTTTAACGGACACATTAAAAACCTTCACAGGGGAGTGAATGATAAATATAAACGTATATAAATCAATTAACCACTAAAGATATCCAAGAGTTTGTTTTATAAATAATGAACAGATTATTATTGATTAAGAGTTAATGTTTTCTCTCTATGCTGACGATGTTGTACTGTAATAACCACGTTATAATAGTTAATAACACAGTATCGTGTGTGTTCCTCACAGATTTGTCGCGTGGTCGATATCCTGACAAACACGCTGTGACCGCCGAGGTCACCGTGTTCATACCAGGTGCGCCGCGTCAGCAGGACGTTGTGTTATTTCTGACCTTTAACCTCTGACGGTGGAATAAATAAGT
Source organism: Gasterosteus nipponicus (assembly GCA_014132575.2). NCBI lineage: Eukaryota > Metazoa > Chordata > Actinopteri > Perciformes > Gasterosteidae > Gasterosteus > Gasterosteus nipponicus. Next base: position 16,219,128 of record BMAF01000018.1, on the reverse strand, counting down.
GCGTAATCAGCTATTTGCTTGTTTCTCAGAGGAAACCACCTCCAGTCCGTACGTGGTCCCCTGGTACGAAGAGTACGACTACGCCGACCGTACGTCCAGCGTCAGCACAACGTCCCATCAATACGTTCATCGATACTTAGCGGTCGCTGCAACGAGATGAACTTTGACCGATGCTTCTCTCCACAGTGGCATCGAAGAAACAGGAGGAGGAGGAGGAGAGAGCGCGGAAGGAAAAGGCAGAAAAAGGTCCTTTACTTTACATTTTGTGGATATCGTGAGAATGAATCCGCCTCTTTAAATTGTCCCAAAATGCTTCGTTTAAAACCACAGCGAGAAGCTGTTTGAGGAGAACGAGCTTCGTTTCATCATGAAAATGTACATTCGTCTTTTAATCAATTTAATTAATTCTCCGCCTGCTTGTTATAAGAGAAAGAGGAGATGGAGGCAGGAGGAGCAGCTCCTCCCTCAGAGCCCAGCTGAGGATCTCCTGAGGAACTGAAAACATTTAATAAAGTCTCACATGAAGAAAAGACCACGAAATGGACCAAAGCGTCTGGAAGGAGAGCGAGGAATGCACGGGTTCATGGGTGGAGGTTCATGGGTGGAGGTTCATGGGAGGAGGTTCATGGGTGGAGGTTCAGGAGGTTCATGGGAGGAGGTTCATGGGAGGAGGTTCATGGGTGGTGCAGGGCATCACCAATAGTAATGAACCTCCGTTCATGGGTGGAGGTTCATGGGAGGAGGTTCATGGGTGGTGCAGGGCATCACCAATAGTAATGAACCTCCGTTCATGGGTGGAGGGGTGGAGGTTCATGGGTGGAGGTTCATGGGAGGAGGTTCATGGCAGGAGGTTCATGGGTGGTGCAGGGCATCACCAATAGTAATGAACCTCCGTTCATAGGTGGAGGTTCATGGGTGGAGGTGCACAGCGGGAGGCTCGTGGGTGGAGGAACATGTGGAAGTGTTTTGGTTCTGACACGTGTTGTTTTCTCGTCACGGAGAGAAGCTGCGCGGCTGAAGAAGGAGTGGGAGGAGGAAGAGGAGGAGCGCCTGAAGAAGATCTCACTCCCTGTTGAGCAGAAGAGTAAGTTCTCCCTTTATACTTCTCAAGCTGCAGACACTAGTGTACTCAAATACACATCTCAGAGGTACATGCAGTACTTCTCTTCCTGTTGTCCCCCCGTCAGAGTGTCCCCCTCTGGGCCTGGAGTCCCACCGGGTGGAGGACGACCAGCTGCTGGCCTCGTCCCAGGCTCAGCACGGCGTTGGCGCCCACCGAGGCCGCCTCAACATGCAGGTTAGAGCCCGGCGGCGCGTCTGTTGGTGGGTTGTGATGCTAACTGAGCGTGAGAAAAGCTAACGTTGGCGCGCAGGGCTCCGGCGACCACGACAACCTGCACGGCGGCGCCTGGTGCGCCGAGCCCGAGGAGAGGGAGCACTGGTTCCAGGTCGACGCCCGGCGGGAGGTGGAGTTCACCGGGGTCATCACGCAGGGACGCAACTCCAAGCAGCTGTGAGTAGAAGGTCCACCAACGGGGGCGAAAATAGACCATGAATGAAGTTTTAAAAAGCAGGAAGATATTCTTCATACTTTAGTGTTGAACGTTTAGAGTTTCCACAACTATCTTCAAGGTCAAAAACGCGATATTGGAGGCAACAACGAGCTGAAAACAAAGGTCGATTTTTAAAGCCTTGATGTTGTTCTGGAGGCTATTTAACATGGCGGAGGGGGGGTCAAGTAGCTTAAGGGGAACGTGTTAACACGTTAACCATCTGGTAAGCATGTAGAACACGCTCCCTCGGCTCAGTACAAATCACTGCATCCCTTTTCCTCCACAGGGAGGACTTCGTGTCCTCCTACTTCGTGGCCTTCAGCAACGACAGCCGCGACTGGAAGACCCTTCACGACGGCTACGCCGAGTGGGTGAGCGGCCAAGTACACATGGTACACGTGGTACACATGGTACACATGGTACATACACGTGGTGTCGGAGAAGGCGCTCACGCTGCTGACGGACACGTCTCCGTCCTCTCCTGCAGTTGTTCTACGGGAACGTGGACAGGGACACGCCGGTGCTGGGCCAGTTCTCGCCGCCCGTGGTGGCGCGCTACATCCGCATCCTGCCGCAGAGCTGGAACGGCAGCTTGTGCCTCCGAGCCGAAGTCCTGGCCTGCCAGCTCCCCAGTCAGTGTATTCAGACGGCCTCCTCCCCCCTCACAGGAGAAGCTCGTCCTCCGCCTCCAAACGGCCGGGTTCCACCTGTCGCTCCAGTCTACCTGCTACCTAAGAACATTTTAGGGCAAAATGAGCTTCAATTTGACCAGCTGCAATATTTCAATATCTTATATGAATGCATTAGAATTAATAACAATATAATCCAATGATATCGCTGATATTATCTGAAATGGACCATTTTGAATAATAAGAACTTTTATTTCAGTACATGATGAAGTTTTGAAAGCAGGACTTGGAGGTAGAATCAGTACTCAAACAGAGTCGCTTCTTTCAGGCAGCTACCGCAGTGAGAATGACGTGAACTCATCCGACGACCTCGACTTCCGACATCACAACTACAAGGAGATGAGACAGGTCTGTTTTCTGTTCCTGTCAATCAGCGTGAAGCCCCGCCCTAAAGCACCCACTGCCTTATGGTCGATTAAACTCATGTTTACACTGTTTACTGAGGGAAGTAGATTTGTTTTCTCATAGACGTCTATGGGAGCAGAGGAGTCGCCCCCTGCTGGTCACCAGAGAGAATGCAGCTGTAACACATGAGGAACGGCGGCCTGCCTCCTGATTCTGACTGATGAAACTATAACGGCATCATGAATGTCTCTTCTCTTCCAGATGATGAAGGTGATAAACGAAGAGTGTCCCAACATCACCAGGATCTACAACATCGGCAAGAGCTCTCAGGGCCTGAAGATGTACGCCATGGAGATCTCTGACAACCCCGGGGAGCACGAGACGGGTACGAGACCACCGAGACCAAAGGACACAACGAGACCTTTAAGCAGCCTAACGTCTGACATCCCCCCCCGCCGCCACCAGGTGAGCCGGAGTTCCGGTACACGGCCGGTCTCCACGGCAACGAGGCGCTGGGTCGCGAGCTCCTCCTCCTGCTGATGCAGTTCCTGTGCAAGGAGTACAAAGACGACAACCCCAGGGTGCGCCGCCTGGTGGACGGCGTGAGGATACACCTGGTGCCCTCGCTCAACCCCGACGCCTACGAGCTGGCCCACGAGATGGTGCGAGTGTAGCAAAGTAGTGTTGTGGAGACAAAAGTGCGAATGTCCTGTGAACTATCATATATATATATATATATTCTCCAGGGCTCAGAGATGGGGAACTGGGCTCTGGGCCACTGGACCGCGGAGGGTTACGACATCTTCCAGAACTTCCCGGACCTCAACAGCATCCTGTGGGGAGCCGAGGACAGAGGCTGGGTCCCTCGCATCGTCCCCAATCATCACATCCCACTGCCGGAAAACTCCCTCAACGGCTCCGTGAGTTGCTTTTCAAAGCTGTTCTCCCTGAAACAATCGGCAAAGCTACGGTTATTATATTATTATATTATCACTAACTAACCATCATTCTTTCACTACCGTCAGATTTGTATCATTCTGACAGTCTTTGAACACACCACGGGTGATGAACATCTCAATCACGTAAAGCTCGTTTAATCTGTGTCTCATTTGAAATTTTGCCACAAAGACAATTTGCTTGAACCAAATTCTGTTAAAAACATCCAATTCTGAGTGAAATTATGAAGATTTGATGATTGATGCACCTGAGACCAACCGTCATGTGACAATAAATCAGAAGAACCCTGAGTGAACCTCAAGCTGCTGAACACGTATACAAAGCGCTTAATATGTGCAGCGCACGGAGCCTTTGTTTATTTTGATCCAATATTGGCAAAAGAAAAAGTTGTGCATCAGTAGTTGTAACGCCGCGCTCGCGATCTACGCGACTTCTCTCTGCTCCTCGTTTCTCAGCTCGCCATGGAGACCAAATCCATCATCTCCTGGATGCAGCGAACCCCGTTTGTTCTGGGGGCCAATTTGCAAGGAGGAGAGAAGCTGGTGGCGTATCCTTTCGACATGCAGCGCCCATCGATCTCTGTAAGTCTTCACCCTCTTTAGACGGACGATCCCCCCGGCCGGCCGCTAACCCCCGACATGCGCTTTACTCTGACCAAAGTCGGCCGACAGGCGGCGCTGGAGAGGCAACGGCGAGATGAGCGAGGAGACGTGGGCCCGCATCCAGCGGCAGAACGACGGCTCCCTGCGGGAGACGCCGGACGACGCCATGTTCCGATGGCTCGCCATGTCGTACGCCCACAGCCACCTGACCATGACGGAGACCTACCGGGGCTCGTGCCACGGGGACGACATCACCGGGGGCCAGGGCATCACCAACCGGGCCAGCTGGGCCCCCGTGGTGGGCAGTAAGTCTGGGGGTGGCGTGGTAGCTCCGGGGGCCCGTGGCTGAGCTCCTCCTCTTCCTCATCATGCTCCTCCTCCTCCTCTCCCGCAGGTATGAACGACTTCAGCTACCTGCACACCGACTGCTTCGAGCTCTCCGTCTTCCTGGGCTGCGACAAGTTTCCCCACGAGAGCGAGCTGGCGCTTGAGTGGGAGAACAACCGCGAGTCTCTGCTGTCCTTCATCGAACAAGTGAGAAGTGGAATCAAAGTAAAAAAGGTCCCTGTTCTGTTCTCCATGTGGTGGAGAAGGGAGGTGGTGCCTCCGGTTCCTTAAAAACTCAAGAGGGGGGCACAGAGCTCCCATAGACGTTCATGAGGAAATGACTCTACTTCTCTGTAGTGACCAGCAGGGGCGACCTCTCTGCTCCCATAGACGTCATGAGGAAATGACTCTACTCTCTGTAGTGACCAAGGGACGACCTCTGCTCCCAGACGCTCTCATGAGGAAATGACTCTACTTCTCTGTAGTGACCAGCAGGGGCGACTCATAGACGTAGGAAATGACTCCTTCTCTGTAGTGACCAGCAGGGGCGACTTCTGCTCCCATAGACGTGGAGAAAATGACTCTACTTCTCTGTAGTGACCAGCAGGGGCTCCTGCTCCCATAGACGCACAGAGGAAATGACTCTACTTCTCTGCAGTGACCAGCAGGGGGCGACCTCTGCTCCCATAGACGTCTATGAGGAAATGACTCTACTTCTCTGTAGTGACCAGCAGGGGGCGACTCCTCTGCTCCCATAGACGTCTATGAGGAAATGACTCTACTTAGTGACCAGCAGGGGGCGACTTCTCTGCTCCCATAGACGTGAGGAAATGACTCTACTGTAGGACCAGCAGGGGCGACTCCTCTGCTCCCATAGACGTCTATGAGGAAATGACTCTACTTCTCTGTAGTGACCAGCAGGGGCGACTTCTGCTCCCATAGACGCCTCATGAGGAAATGACTCTACTGTAGTGACCAGCAGGGGCGATACTCTTCAGTTAGACGCCAAGTGACTCTACTTCAGTGACCAGCAGGGGGCGACTGCCTCCCATAGACGTCTCATGAGGAAATGACTCTACTTCTCTGCAGTGACCAGCAGGGGCGACTGACGCCAGGAAATGACACTTCTCTGTAGTGACCAGCAGGGGCGACTCCTCTGCTCCCATAGACGCCTATGAGAAATGACTCTACTTCTAGTGACCAGCAGGGGGCGACCCTCTGCTCCCATAGACGTCTATGAGGAAATGACTTACTCTCTCTGTAGTGACCAGGGGCGACTTCTCTGCCCATAGACGTCAGAGGAAATGACTCTACTTCTCTGTAGTGACCCATAGACGCCTATGACGCTCTGTAGTGACCAGCAGGGGCGAGCAAGACGCCTGAGGAAATGACTCTAGATCATCTGGATTTATTCCCTCAGTAAACATTGTAAACACGAGTTTATGGTCTCAGTCTCTAGTTTCAAGTCGTCTTCAGCACAGCGTGATGTTCATTTTGTGAATGTACCTGTGCAGGTAAATCGAGGGATAAAAGGTGTGGTGAGAGACGTGGAGGGAAACCCGCTGCCCAACGCCACCATATCTGTGGAGGGAATACGGCACGACGTCAGAACCGGTACGTCGGGCATTCTTTGTGTTCTACAGGACGATGATGACTTGTTTTGGTGAAGAACTCTTCTCCCTGAACCCACTTCAGCCGCGGGCGGCGACTACTGGCGTCTGCTGAACCCCGGCGAGTTCAGGGTCACCGCCAAGGCAGACGGCCACACCCCTCAGACCCGGCTGTGCATGGTGGGCTACGACTCCGGCGCCACGTCCTGCAGCTTCACCCTGGCCAAGTCCAACTGGAACCGCATCAAGCAGATCATGGCGCTGCACGGCCAGAGGCCCATCCGCCTGGTGCCCAAGGTCAGCGCGCCCAAGGCGACCACGCCGGCCGCCAGCCCGCCGGCGCCGACCCTCGACAGCCACTCGGCAGCGCAGAAGGCGGAGCGCCTCCGGAGGCTCCGCGTCGTTCGTCTGCGGCGTCTGCGGCAGCAGAGGCTGAGAGCCGGTTTCACCGCCGCTCCTGCCACAACAACAACAACACCACCACCACAACAACAACAACAACAACGGCCCCCTCCACCACGCCCGAGGCCGCGGGGACCACCTCCTGGTACGACTCCTGGTTCCCGGTGGACAGCTGGATGACGGAGAACCCGTTCGACAGCGTCGGCTTCGACGCGGCGCCCACGCAGGATTACCCCTTCGAGTACACCATCGACTGATGGCTCCTCCCCCTCAGCTGCATCACCAGACGTCCTGCTCCTCCGTCTGACGTCCACCAGGAGCCAAAAAGCTGCTTCTATCAGCGTGTCGCATTTACATATTATGTACATGCATGTAGTGTGTATGTTTATGTGGGTCCAGGGGCGTGAAAACTCCACACATATTAGTTCGTATGTAGAAGCTTCCTTCATGGTGCTCTTCTTCTGAACATGGACCCTTTCTACAGCTTCACCAGCTAGAAGGTATTTGTATTACATCCACCCCACTAGGTCCTTTATTATCTGTGGCTTTTCAAACATAAATATCCATGCATGTAGATGTACATTTACATCGCATGCTAGAACCTGAACTCCAGGTTCTACTCTGAGCAGCACTCACTCACCAGAAGAACTCATTAGAAGATGAACTGCAAATTTGGAATAAAGCGCAATGTGAGCGTTTAGAGTCCAGTTCAGAGGGAAATTAAAGCGACTTAAAAGTCAACGTCCATTAGAGAAATGTTCCTTCGGGAAGTCTTCACAGATCTGGATGGAAACCTTCTGCTGAGCAGAGACTGCGTTCTGTCAAGACACACGTCATGTGATTCGCTCCTTCAGTTTATCTCTCTGATTCTTTAACGGCTTCACGGTGCGATTGCTGGTCTCAGTTAAACTGAATGCATTTTATTAAAAGTGTTTTTCTAAAAAGACCCGTGTCCGTGTTTTACTTGGTTACATAATCTACATAATCTACCTGAGCTTCATGTGTTGAAGCTGCATTCTCTCCATTGGCCACAAGGGGGCGACTCTGAGAAGTAATCATGGCCCCAAAGCAACACCAACAAGTAAGAAGAAATCACTTTATTTTAACAACATCCTCAATGTTTCCACAACACATTCATCAGAAATAAGAACAGATACTGAACTCCTCGCGTCCGTCAAATCCTCACGAGTCCTCCTGGCGAAGGCTTCGCCGCTCGCCGGTTTCCGTGGCTACGACCGGCTGCTCCTCGCCCCGCTGTACTGGAAGCTCTTCAGAGGGTTCTTCCCACCGAGGTTCTTCTACAGGAGGAGCGATCAAACCACCGTTACCACTAAAGCACTGATGGTGGAGGCTAAAAGGTTCAGAAGGTTCCACACACACTTTTCTAGCAGATGTTTGGTTTATAGAAACATCTGTGAGCTGATGTGCCGTGTGAGCTTAGTCATCTTATTTTTAACATCTGAGAACAGTCAGACGAGTTGGAGCTGCTGTTTCACGTCGTACGTCCACCCAGACGTTCTTCTCACCTTGAAGCTGCTCCTCACGACTCCGGCCGGCTTCGATCGGAGCGCCGTCTTCCTCCTCCTGCGGGCGGACAGCGGGTTCACGCAGCCCTTCAGCGTCTCAGGAACTGGAGGACATCGGGGAAGAGGACGGGTTAACGTCTCTCTACGAGGACTCCGGTACACACATGAGGTACTTTGTACTTCTACGACGTAGTACTTATGAAGGTACCTGACATTCTACTCTGCAAACTAAAAGCATTAAAAAGGTCAATGTAGACGATTCTGCTTGAGGTACTTGGTGTCCTACCGAGGTACTCGGGGACGTTCCTCAGGTGGGGTTTGATGACGGCAGGGTGGAGGTCTTTGTCGTGTCGGAGCAGCTGAAGGTCTCTGGGGTTGTCCTCGAAATACGTCTGAGAAGACACCGACACGCCTCATTACAGAGCGACGTCCACACACCTCCTCCTCCTCCATCATCCTCCCCATCCATCCACACACCTCCTCCTCAGTCATCCTCCTCCTCCTCATCCACACACTTCCTCCTCCATCCACACACCTCCTCCTCCTCCATCATCCTCCTCCCCCATCCACACACACCTCCTCCTCATCCACACATATCCTCCTCCTTCACCATCCCCATCCACACCTCCTCCTCCCCCATCCTCCTCCATCCATCACACACCTCCTCCATCATCATCATCCCCTCCTCCTCCTCACCACCTCCCCATCCACACTCCTCCATCCACACACCTCCTCCTCCTCCTCCATCCACACACCTCCTCTCATCACCACCTCCCCTCCACTCCATCCACACACCACCCCATCCACACTCCTCCTCCACACCTCCTCTCATCATCCACACCTCCCCATCCACCTCCTCCATCATCCCCATCCACACTCCCCATCCACACCACCCATCCATCACATCATCATCATCATTCACCACCTCCCCCATCCACACACCATCATCATCCTCCTCCTCCTCCATCATCATCATCATCCACACACCTCCTCCATCATCATTCTCCTCCATCCACACACCTACTCCTTTACCACCTCCCCCATCCACACACCACCTCCATCCACACACCATCATCATCATCATCCTCCTCCTCCTCCATCATCCACACACCTCCTCCATCATCATCATCATTCTCCTCCATCCACACACCTCCTCCATCCACACACCTCCTCCATCATCCTCATCCACCACCTCCCCCTCCACTCACCTTGAGTTTCTCCGAGTTGAGGAGCTCCTGCTTGATCTCCTTCAGCCGGGCCTCCCTCACCGCCTGCTTCGTCACGGAGCGCATGGCGTCCTGCAAAGGAGGCGGTTCATCAACAAAAGCCGTCATGTGATCGACGTCATGTGAGCGACGTCATGTGAGCGCCGTCATGTGAGCGCCGTCATGTGAGCGCCGTCATGTGAGCGCGGCACAGAAGAAACGATGATGACGATGATGATGATGTCACTCACCCTGCACCTGTACCTGAAGCCTTCGATCTCCTCCATCCTGAACGCGTACGGTTTGAGAACAGAGTCGGCATTATCTAGAGACGACACACACCAGGATCTTACTGCAGCTGCTCGGATGACGCGGTGCCTTGCTCATGAGCAGCGCGCCAGTTGCTACAGACTCTTAAACACCTAAACACTTGTTTTAGTTTGTTTTACCTCCCGCCAGCGCCTCCTCCACCTCGGCCAGCAGCGCCAGCTCGGTGTGGGAGACCAGGGACAGCGCCGTGCCGGGGTGGTCCGCCCTCGCCGTCCTGACCAAAAACATACAAAAACACCATCAGCGTCTGGTGAATAACGCAGCGCGGCGGAGCGAACGGAAGGAGGACCCACCTCCCCACCCGGTGGATGTACGACTCCACCGTCAAGGGGAAATCAAAGTTGAGGACGTTGGCGACGTTTTGGAAGTCGACCCCTCTGGAGACCCCGAACTCTTTGTCCTTTGACCTTTGAAGACATCGATGACACGTCAAAGATTAAAAGGCCCTACTGTCGATCATCTTATCCGGTGTCAGTCTTCATAAGGGCACCAGACTCCAGCGAGAAACGCACTCGTTTAACTCCGTCAGTGAGTCAGTGAGTGTTGATGTGTGACATGTGACTTATATAAACAGATACTGCTGTTTTCCGAGAGGTAAAATCTCTGTTTTTGTGAATGGAGTCTGGTGCCTTTGAAGGGATCAAACATTACAGCTTCCTGACATCGAGGTAACAGGATACAAATATTCTACACAACGTTCACTCAAACCTCTGAAGGGAACCATCTAAACCACTTCCAGAGTCTCCCTCCACTCACTTTCCTGCTCTCTCCGAGCTCCTCTTCTTCTTCCCTTTGCCGGCCGGCGGCGCGGCGGCCGGGTTCGCCAGACTCTGCTCGTCTGTGGCGATGATGTAGTCGTAGAAGCCCTGGTTGAACTGCGTGATGATGTGACACCTGCAGCAGGAGAAGATTGATTGACAACCGGCGCTGCGCGTTCGCAGAGGAGCGGCGAAACCCACGAGCCGATGGCCTCACCTGGACTGGACGGGCAGCTCCGAGTTCAGCACGCAGGCGGGAATACCAAACTGCTCCATGAAGAGTTTGAGTCTGTAGCTCCGGTCCACCGTGCCCACGAAGACCAGCGTCTTCCCCTGGACCAGACGCAGCTTCAGCAGCGTGTAGACCAGCAGGAACTTGTCCTCCTCCTCACACTTGATGCTGTACTGCTGCAGCTGGCTGCTGTCGGGGAGCTGAGAGCCCTGGAGCTTCAGGACCACCTGAGGGGGACACGCAGAGACGGCGTGAGGCAGCGGCCTCCTCTGAAGAGACGGTGGGAGCGGGGCGCAGCAGCAGCATTACGGGGTTGTGCAGCAGCAGCTCCTTCAGGGCCTGAACGTCCTCGGTGAAGGTCGCCGACATCAGGAACGACTGGTAGATCTTCGGCAAGTGGCTGTTTGACACCAAGAACACACAAAGGCTTCGTTTTAGTAGCCAAATACAGGCTGTGTTCCCTCTAGTGACCAGCAGGGGGCGACTCCTCTGCTCCCATAGACGTCTATGAGGAAATGACTCTACTTCTCTGTAGTGACCAGCAGGGGGCGACTCCTCTGCTCCCATAGACGTCTATGAGGAAATGACTCTACTTCTCTGTAGTGACCAGCAGGGGGCGACTCCTCTGCTCCCATAGACGTCTATGAGGAAATGACTCTACTTCTCTGTAGTGACCAGCAGGGGCGACTCCTCTGCTCCCATAGACGTCTATGAGGAAATGACTCTACTTCTCTGTAGTGACCAGCAGGGGGCGACTCCTCTGCTCCCATAGACGTCTATGAGGAAATGGCTCTACTCAGTAAACGTAAACGTGAGTTTATGGTCTCCGTCTCACCACAACAAGCTCTTCAGGTCGGCCTCGAAGCCGAAGGAGAAGAGCAGGTCGGCCTCGTCGACCACCAGCATCTCCAGGGACGAATGGAGCACCAGGTTCTGCGCGGCGAGGTGGGCGAGCACGCGGGACGGCGTCCCCACGACCACGTCGGGCTTCTCCATTAAGACGGGCCTGTTCACAGCAGCGTCAATGTGTTTACGTGTGTCGATGACATATGCATGCGCACACACACACACACACACACACACACACACACACACACACACACACACACACACACACAATCCACCCCCCGACCCGCGGGACTGACCTCTGAGCGGACAGGTCCGTTTTCCCGGTGACGTCGGCCACTCGGACGTCCCTGGAGCAGAAGGCCGCCAGCTGCCGGATCATGGCCTGGACCTGCTGACCCAGCTCTTTGGTGGGAACCAGGATCAGGGCTCGCACGTCCTGCTCGCGGACGCTCTGAAGACAACGCACCGACCCAAAGAACGAACGAGTGAGCGGACCGGAGGAGGAGGAGGAGGAAGAAGCGCCGGGTGACACCAGCTTGTCCCCTCACCTGTTTGGAGGCCAGGATGCGCTGGATGACCGGGACGGCGTAGGCGGCGGTCTTCCCCGATCCGGTGCGAGCTCGAGCCAGCAGGTCTTTCCCCTCCAGCGCCAAAGGGATGGCCTTCTCCTGGATGAGGGTCGGCTGGGACCAGCCCAGGTCTGCAACCGCCTGAGGGGCGACAACGAGAGGAGATCCGGCACCTCTTCAGCCAAACGGCCGCTTTACCGATGCGCGCCTCTCACAGAGAACCAGGAACATTTACAATCATCAGAGACACATCAGTACTTTTACACGTAGATTTAGCTGATACTTTAGAAAGGTGTTTAGTTAAACAAATTAATCGTATTTGAGTGTTTTCATAATTTACCTGGAGCCGACACATAAAATAATAAAAGCATCACACGTTTCTATCGGAAACAAACGTTTCAAATGTCACGCGGAGAAAGATATAAACTCCTTTATACACTTTAAAAACCGTGTTATGTATTTTTAAAGGTATTTCTAACGTGCGTGTTCACGTCTGTGTTGGTCGACGACGCACGAGACGATCGCGTCTCCGGATTCACGTCGCGTTTGAGAGACTTTTCTTGGGTTTAAACCGTTCGGCCGCGCGTCGAACGTCCCGCCGACCCGTTGTTAAGCTGCTGTCGGGCGGCTCGTTACCTTTAGAAGCCGGTCGTCTAAGCCCATCTCATGGAACTGAAGCCTTTCTGCAGCCATCTCCGCGACTCTCTCCGCGCACACGTGCGTCGCAGGGATATGACGTCACGTGGCCTTCAAGTCCCTCCTCCGGAGCTCCGCCCCTACGAGCCACTTACTCGTTCTAAGATAAAAGAAAATAACATTTCTCATTTTTCCCTTTTTTTCCAACCAAAAAATCAATCGATTGTTGGTGAAAATAATCATTTGATGAATTCATACTGAAAATAATCATCAACTAATAATTCAAAATGAGCTCCACCTCAACCAACTACAACAGTAAAATCCTAGTTTTAAGACAACTGTAGTCATAATAACCAAATGATTAAATATATAACAGTCACGTTCTGAACACAGACTACAATTTTACCAATTGTACCAACATACCTTCACTGTAGGACCCACGATCAACGCAGGATTATCTTCACAGTGTGGAGATGTACGAGTTCTTCCTCCTCCACCTGAACGCACCTCACGGCGAGAGTGTTTTTTCTTTCCCCGCATTCCGCCGGCAGGTGGCGTCGCACTGGCGCCTCATTAACAATTAAGCGTAACAAAAAGAAACACGTTTCAGCGGATTTGAAACCACAACAACACCAGTAACAACACACCGTACCCGCGCACGCACGCGCACACGCGCACGCACACGCACGCGGCTTTCACCCCGGATCCGTGGGGGTCACGTGCGTCTGGAGGAGGACTTGTTGAGAAGATGTCTGCTGGAGGAGGCTGAGGAGGAGGCTCTCCTCTCCCCACCCAGCCGGCAGCGCGCATCGGCGAGGCAACAAAACCTGGCAACAAAACGGTAGCAGCAAAATCTCCAAAATCCCGCAGCGCGGAGACGCGCGACCGGCCTGCGGTAAATAACAACAAACCTCCGGTAAATAACAACAAAACCTCCGGTAAATAACAAAACCTCCGGTTAAAACCTCCGGTAAATAACAACAAAACCTCCGGTAAATAGCAACAAAACCTCCGGTAAATAACAACAAAACCTCCGGTAAATAGCAACAAAATCTCCGGTAAATAGGAACAAAATCTCCGGTTAATAAGAGCAAACCTCCGGTAAAACCATCCTCCGGTTAATAAGAGCAAATAAGAGCAAACCTCCGGTAAATAGGAACCATCCTCCGGTAAAAAAAGAACAAAACCTCCGGTAAATAGCAACAAAATCTCCGGTAAATAGGAACAAAACCTCCGGTTAATAAGAGCAAACCTCCGGTAATTAGGAACCATCCTCCGGTAAAAAAAGAACAAAACCTCCGGTAAATAAGAACAAAACCTCCGGTTAATAAGAGCAGACCTCCGGTAAATAGGAATAAGGCGCACGGGGGAACCGGGCTTTATTTAGTAGTTTGGGTCACGCGGAGACGCTGCTGAGGATCATAACAATGAAGCCACAGGTTCACGTTCCATCATCACAATATAATAATATTCCCTCATTCGGTTTAATTCTCGTTAGTATTTATTGCTTAACGTGTAATGAAATGCCCCCCCTCCTCAGATTAAATGGCCTTCATGTCCCGGTTCTCCCGGTCCCGGAGCAGCTCCCGGTCTCCGAACCGAAAGGAGTCCGAGCGCGTGTCCGTGACGGTGTCGGAGCTGGAGCGGCTCCTGTGCACCGGCAAGACCGCCTGCAACCACGCGGACCAGGTGTGGCCGCGGCTCTACATCGGAGACCAGTGAGTAGTACACCTGTTACTGCAGTACAAGTACAGCAGTGCTGCACAAGTACTCCTCCGGGTCAGAAACGCTCGTGGGATCAAAAGTGAAAGTGCACATTGTGCAGGATGTAATATTGTGTTACAATGTGGCGTTGCAGCTGCAGGTGGAGCTCTTTTAATTATGTTTAATAAGGTAAAAACAGCATAATGTATCTGTGGATTGTCGTTGAATAACCCCCTGCAGAGACGTGGCGTCGGACCGCCGTGAGTTGGCCAAGCTGGGCATCACGCACATCCTGAACTGCGCACACAGCAAGTGGCGCGGCGGCGCCGAGTTCTACGCCGACATGCGCGTGACCTACCACGGCATCGAGGCCCACGACTCGCCCTCCTTCGACATGAGCGTCAACTTCTACCCCGCCGCCGACTTCATCCACCGGGCGCTGGCGGCCGGAGGTCGGTCTGAATAAGGCTCTGTTTCAGCCAGTCAAAGGGTTCTCAAACCAAGCGCCTCCCTTTTAGCTCCGAGTTTGGTCTCCTCCTCGTGAGACGGAAGCAGGAGCGTAGAGTTCAATCAGATAGCCGATGAAATGGAACCACGAAGCTCCGTAAAGCCGAGCAGAGCTTTAAATCCATCACATGCTCCCGTGGTTGTTTTCTGACGGAAGTCAACGATAATAAAGTCGAGAAGAAGAGCGCTCCATGAAGCTCCCGCAGCAGGCTGACGGTGTGTTCCGTGTGCAGGGACGGTGCTGGTCCACTGCGCGGTGGGGGGTGAGCCGCTCCGCCACGCTGGTTCTGGCCTACCTGATGATCCGACAGAACCTGACGCTGGTGGAGGCCATCAAGACCGTGAAGGACCACCGGGGCGTCATCCCAAACCGGGGCTTCCTGCGCCAGCTCAGCGGCCTGGACAGCATCCTGAGGGACAGCCGGAAGGCGTCGCCCCCGAGCTAAAGACCCCCCCCCCCCTCACACACGCCCTCTGAGGCAGCAGCTACACGGGGCAAACTGGGGGAGGTAATGGGACCAAGTCAGGAGCAACTGGTGATTTTTTAATCTAATTATTTTGTTTTATTCATTCATCTATTTATTTATTTACATATCTGTCTCTTTATTAATTAATTCTTTTTTTAATCTATTTGTTAGTTTATTTTTTTATTCTTCTTATTGATTTAACATCAAACATTTATTAGTATTTATAAACTATTCTTTCATTCATCGATTGTTTTTTTATTTCTATCTTTTTAAAGACGTTTTTATTTAATTGTACCTTGTAGTTTGTGTTTGAGTCGTAATCCACAGTAACGTCCTTCTTCTTCTACGAGACCACGAGAATCTTTTTGACCCAAACTTCGGACCATTCCACGTGGACCCGGTGGTCCACTGAACCAGCAGAGAAGAACCAAGCAGAACAGGACCTTGGGTAGCTACGCCTCGGCAGGGACCCGCACCACCGAGTCTCCTCAGGGGGGGGGGTCTCTCTCCTTGTTTCAGGAAACTGGGAGGTCTTCAAACGAGAGGGGTTTCCGGCGCCCCCCCGTGGACTAAAGGGGTATTGTGTCCTCCCACCAGGGCCCCCTTTAGAGAACCTCTCATTCTCCCGGTCTGCCTCTCAGTCCTGGTTCTGGTTCCCCCGGGTCCTCATCAATGAGTTAAGGTGATTTACAGCGTACAGCATCCAATAAAAGACCAAATAGGAGGTTGCCATGGAGACAACAGCACTGCCACTGGCCCCCGTCGTGCTGCCAGTCCTCTTCAGGTCTCCTACCGGACCGCTCGGGCGGGGGCTCAGCTTTCCTGTGTGGTCCAAACCCTCCCTCAGAAATAAGACTCTGGCTCAGTGATTCTCTGTAGTCCCCCAATTACAGTACTAAGTCTCTGCAGGTCTTCCCTCGACTTACCTTTGTACATTCAGCAAGTGTCATTAAGAGCCCAGAACCACCACCGAGGCCCCGGTCTGAAACCAGCACAGCTACGTGTCAGATTATTGTGTTACAAATGATTGTGTTATTGTCGTCGACGTGTTTTTACAGTGTTAAATGTGTCGTTTCAATTTGTAGTGGGACGATCTGAAATTTGTCCCGGCGGAGAAGAGGGTCCATTTGGACGGAGTTGACATCACAGGTGGAGGAATTTAACGTTCACTGGTTTGACCTCTGGTCCTCGTGTGACGCTCACACATTCCGGTGCTTTTTAACCACGTCCAGCGGCGCAAAACATGCAACTATGAGAAGCCGATTGGTGGATTCCTACTTTGAGGGGAAGTGAGAACATTTAGGACCTTCTCACAGAGTCAGCAGAGGAGATCGATGTCGCTCCGAGGCGATTAGCTTAGCTTAGCACAAAGGCTGGAGGCAGATGATGTCATCATAGGGACCTCCAATCTTTTGGTTTGAGATTCAAGCTTTTAAAAGAGAATCTCAGTCGGACTCGTCGTGGTATTAACGGTCTCATCCGACCAGACAACATGCACATTCCAAGTAATCTCAAACCGCTCTGCTACAAGTGACTGTTGAATTGGTCGTTTTATTCGCATCATAAGTTCTCGAGGGGCCTCGTCAGGCCGCCATCGCATGCAAGGCGGTTCCATGAGACGCGGTCGTTCTTGGCGTCGTGAAGGCATGAAGCTCCGTTAGCCCAGCAGAACCTGCAGCGCCAACAAGCAGGAAACGTGGTCGCCCCGTTGGTGCACTTTGGATCTGTGGTTCTGTGTCGCTATTCTTTGAGATGAACATGTTTTTTCCTGTTGATGCCTTAACCTGTGTGTGTTCTGCACGTGAAACAATAAAGATGCATGTCAGCGGTTGTGCGTTTGATTCAATTCTGGTTGCGGCAAGAAACAAACTTCATTTAAAAACAACGGACACACAGAAACTCTCAAGTTGATTTATTTAGCTCATCGGCATCATTGTATTCGGAGGGTTTGGTACAACGTGCGGCGGGTTGTTGCGACTATAGCTGCCCGCAGTCGGCGATGAGGACTTTGCTCTTGGGGGTGCCGCTCTGGGAGGCCTGAGCCTCCATCTCCTTCACCACGTCGAGGCCCTCCACCACCTTGCCGAACACCACGTGCTTCCCGTCCAGCCTGCGAGAGAGAAGGGGAGACGTGAGCGGCGCCTTTGACCCGGGGGAGGTGGACGCGGCGCCGGGGTCCCGGGGCTCACCAGGCGGTCTTCACCGTGCAGATGAAGAACTGGGACCCGTTGGTGTTGCTCCCAGAGTTGGCCATGGACAGAATGCCGGGCCCGGTGTGCTTCAGCTGGAAGTTCTCGTCGGCGAACTTCTCCCCGTAGATGGACTTTCCCCCGGTTCCGTTCTGCTTGGTGAAGTCACCGCCCTGAAAAAAGGAGACGCGTCAGCTCAGAAGCCCTTCAGACGGGGTGTAAAGTGAAGGAGCCGGGCGTCACCTGGCACATGAAGTCCTTGAGGATCCGGTGGAACGGGCAGCCCTTGTAGCCGAAGCCCTTCTCGTGAGTGCACAACGCACGGAAGTTCTCTGCAAGCATCACACGTTTGACAAAGTGAAGAGGTTACGGGTCGGAGCTCGGTACTCGAGGAGGAGGTGCGCAGATCACGTGACGCTCCGCCGCCAGTCACCCTCGTGCAGCTCCTCCTGGAGGAGCCGCGTGATGGCGGTTTGACTCTTCGACAATAATTGCGTATTTCGCCCAGCAGGGGAGGGATTCCTCACTTCCTGCTGCGCACCAGCCCGCGCGGCCCTGCACCGCATCGCGCGCACACCTGGCTCTGCAACTGGTTATTCAGGCCCCCCGCACCTCCACCCTCCTCCACCACCACCCCACCCCCCCCAGGGCCTCGCCCCACAGCCCGACGGGCTCCTCAGGTGAGCACGGTCGGCCAATCAAAGAGCCCCGGCGGCTTCCCGCGCACGTACCTGCGGTCTTCGGGACGACGTCGGCGAAGAGCTGCAGGAGGGGGGTGGTGGGGGGCACGCGGAGGGTTCAGCGCGCGCGCGCGTGGAGGGTGAAGCGCGGTCGAAAGCGAGGGAAAAGAGACGGAACCGTCAGACACGCAGTGACGTCACGTGAGGAAGTGCGCAGTCGGGCGGGTTCCTTACCTCCATGACAATCCGGCCGGCGGGCTTCCCGCCGATGGTGATGTCGAAGAAGACTTTGGGGTTCCCCATGCTGGCAGACGCGCTCGCGCTTCGGTTCTGATGGCGACGGGAGACAAAACGCACCTGAAAGAACAACGCCTCGGAGGACCGCTGCGCTCCGGCTTTATACGGCCCGTGACGTCAGAGGCTCGCTGCAGCCAATCGCGAACAGGCCTTTCTTCCAGGGCTTCAACGACGCACCAATGGGGGCGAGGGTGGGCGGGTTTAGCGGGAAGCGCGGGGCGGGGCGGGGCTAGCCGCGACAGAAAATGGGGGCCGAGTCGTGTACCGACGTGTTAGAACCTCGGCCGGCAAATACTTCAAAGACGCGTTCATTGCAGATGTTTGTGTTTGATGTCGATTCGCATCCTTCGCTTCACTGGATACGAACGTGTTAAAGGTGGCGCGCACCAGATGTGGAGCCTCCACCGCCTCTCAGCGGGCTGTCACCGTGGCAACGGCGCTGAAATGCAGAGGTTGGGGGGCAGAAACTTTTTACTTCCGCTGCGGCCATAAGACGTCTTATACTATAATACTATGACTCACAGTAAGAACGTAGAACAAACACATCAGAAGTCTTTGACTGGAAAGATAACAAGAAAAAAGAACGTTTCATACACTTGATATTGTAGAGATTGTGTCTTTTGCTGTAATATAAAAGTGATGCCTGTAAGAACCTCTAGTGGTCAAAGGTGTCAATTGTATATATATTTAGGTTGCAACACATATATATTGTTATCAGAGGATTTTAACTGGTTTTCTTCTGACTGGCATCAATCAAATTATTTTGTCATTGTTTTATAAAAATAAAATAATTAGTAGTAAAAATCAAACAAATTAAGCTTTCAAGTACTTTTATTTACCCCATTAACATCGTTTTATCCAGAAACGTGGTTCTCAAAGAACGGCTCACGTGGTTCTGGAGACACACGGGTGTCGGGACGTGGCTGGAGACACACGGGTGTCGGGACGTGTCTAATAAAGGGGACGATGCTGGAGACACACGGGTGTCGGGACGTGTCTAATAAAGGGGACGATGCTGGAGACACACGGGTGTCGGGACGTGTCTAATAAAGGGACGATGCTGGAGACACACGGGTGTCGGGGCGTGTCTAATAAAGGGGCGATGCTGGAGACACACGGTGTCGGGGCGTGTCTAATGAAGGGGACAATGATGGAGACACACGGGTGTCGGGACGTGGCTAATAAAGGGGACGATGCTGGAGACACACGGGTGTCGGGGCGGGGTGGGGACGATGCTGGGTGTCGGGTGGCTAATAAAGGGGACGGTGCTGGAGACACGGGTGTCGGATAATGAAGGGGCGATGCTGAGACACACGGGTGTCGGGACGTGGCTAATAAAGGGGACGATGCTGGAGACACACGGGTGTCGTGTCTAATGAAGGGGACGATGCTGGAGACACACGGGTGTCGGGACGTGTCTAATGAAGGGGACGATGCTGGGTGTCGGGACGTGTCTAATAAAGGGGACGATGCTGGAGACACACGGGTGTCGGGACGTGTCTAATGAAGGGGACGATGCTGGGTGTCGGGACGTGTGTCTAATAAAGGGGACGATGCTGGAGACACACGGGTGTCGGGACGTGTCTAATAAAGGGGACGATGCTGGAGACACACGGGTGTCGGGACGTGTCTAATAAAGGGGACGATGCTGGAGACACACGGGTAAATGAAGGGGACAATGATGGAGACACACGGACGATGGCTAATAAAGGGACAGACACACGGGTGTCGGGCGTGGCTAATAAAGGGGACGATGCTGGGTGTCGGGGTGGCTAATAAAGGGACGGTGGGAGACACACGGGTGTCTAATCTAATGAAGGGGACGATGCTGGAGACACACGGGTGTCGGGACGTGGCTAATAAAGGGGACGATGCTGGAGACACACGGGTGTCGGGACGTGTCTAATGAAGGGGACGATGCTGGAGACACACGGGTGTCGGGACGTGTCTAATGAAGGGGACGATGCTGGGTGTCGGGACGTGTCTAATGAAGGGGACGATGCTGGGTGTCGGGACGTGGCTAAAAAAGGGGACAATGATGGAGACACCACATGTCAGGACGCAGCTAATAAAGGGGACGTGCGGACTCCGTCGCGCTACTTGAGCTCGCCGCAGTCGGCGATGACGACCTTGGCCTTCGGGGTGCCGCTCTTCGTGCCCTGCTTCTCCATCGCCTTGACCACGTCTGCGCCGTCCACCACGTTGCCGAACACCACGTGCTTCTTGTCGAGCCTGCGGAGAGAAAGGAAGAAGAGGAGGAGCACAGGAGTCTTCCTGGCTCTGGTTGTGGTCCCTCACCAGTCCGTCTTGTCGGTGCAGATGAAGAACTGGGAGCCGTTGGTGTTGGGCCCGGCGTTGGCCATGGACAGCGTCCCCGGGCCCTCGTGCTTCAGCTGGAAGTTCTCGTCTGCGAACTTCTCGCCGTAGATGGACTTGCCGCCGGTTCCGTTGTGGTTGGTGAAGTCGCCGCCCTGAAACGAGAGGAAGAAAAGTTCACAGCAATCACAAAGGAGTGCGACGCTCTGTGAGGCTCCTCCCCCTCCCTGGTCCTCACCTGGCACATGAACTTGGGGATGAGCCGGTGGAACGTGGAGCCTCTGTAGCCGAATCCTTTCTCCCCGGTGCACAAGGCACGGAAGTTTTCTGTGAAATGAATGTCACTTCATGACATTTAAGTCTCTTTGTGGCTGTTATAACTATATTATAACGATCTACATGTATTTGTAGTAGTTTGTGTCTCTTTCGGTTTACATGTATTTGTAGTATTTTGTGTCTTTGTGGTTGTTTCATAACGCTTTACATGTATTTGTAGTATTTTGTGTCTTTGTGGTTGTTTCATAACTGTTTACATGTATTTGTAGTATTTTGTGTCTTTGTGGTTGTTTCATAACCGTTTACATGTATTTGTAGTATTTTGTGTCTTTGTGGTTGTTTCATAACCGTTTACATGTATTTGTAGTAGTTTGTGTCTCTTTCGGTTTACATGTATTTGTAGTATTTTGTGTCTTTGTGGTTGTTTCATAACCGTTTACATGTATTTGTAGTAGTTTGTGTCTTTGTGGTTGTTTCATAACCGTTTACATGTATTTGTAGTAGTTTGTGTCTTTGTGGTTGTTTCATAACCGTTTACATGTATTTGTAGTATTTTGTGTCTTTGTGGTTGTTTCATAACTGTTTACATGTATTTGTAGTATTTTGTGTCTTTGTGGTTGTTTCATAACCGTTTACATGTATTTGTAGTAGTTTGTGTCTCTTTCAGTTTGTGTCTCTTTCGGTTTACATGTATTTGTTGTTTCTTTGTGGTTGTTTCATAACGTTTACATGTATTTGTAGTAGTTTGTGTCTTTGTGGTTGTTTCTTTTATGTATTTGTAGTAGTTTGTGTCTTTGTGGTTGTTTCATAACATGTATTTGTAGTAGTTTGTGGTTTTGTAGTTTACATGTATTTTAGTTTGTGTCTTTGTGGTTGTTTCATAACGTTTATGTATTTGTAGTAGTTTGTGTCTTTGTGGTTGTTTCATAACCGTTTACATGTATTTGTAGTAGTTTGTGTCTTTGTGGTTGTTTCATAAGCGTTTACATGTATTTGTAGTAGTGTGTGTCTTTGTGGTTGTTTCATAAGCGTTTACATGTATTTGTAGTAGTTTGTGTCTTTGTGGTTGTTTCATAAGCGTTTACATGTATTTGTAGTAGTGTGTCTTTGTGGTTGTTTCATAAGCGTTTACATGTATTTGTAGTAGTTTGTGTCTTTGTGGTTGTTTCATAACCGTTTACATGTATTTGTAGTAGTTTGTGTCTCTTTCGGTTTACATGTATTTGTAGTATTGTAGTTTGTGTCTTTGTGGTTGTTTCATAAGCGTTTACATGTATTTGTAGTAGTTTGTGTCTTTGTGGTTGTTTCATAACCGTTTACATGTATTTGTAGTAGTTTTTGTGGTCATTGTTTCTTTGTGGTTGTTTCATAAGCGTTTACATGTATTTGTAGTAGTTTGTGTCTTTGTGGTTGTTTCATAAGCGTTTACATGTATTTGTAGTAGTTTGTGTCTTTGTGGTTGTTTCATAACCGTTTATGTATTTGTAGTAGTTTGTGTCGTTTACATGTATTTGTAGTAGTTTTTACATGTATTTGTAGTAGTTTGTGTCTTTGTGGTTGTTTTCATAACATGTATTTGTAGTTTACATGTATTTGTAGTAGTTTGTGTCTTTGTGGTTGTTTTTCATAAGCGTTTACATGTATTTGTAGTAGTTTGTGTCTTTGTTTACATGGTTGTTTCATAAGCGTTTACATGTATTTGTAGTAGTTTGTGTCTTTGTGGTTGTTTCATAACCGTTTACATGTATTTGTAGTAGTTTGTGTCTCTTTCGGTTTACATGTATTTGTAGTATTGTAATTTGTGTCTTTGTGGTTGTTTCATAAGCGTTTACATGTATTTGTAGTAGTTTGTGTCTTTGTGGTTGTTTCATAAGCGTTTACATGTATTTGTAGTAGTTTGTGTCTCTTTCGGTTTACATGTATTTGTAGTAGTTTGTGTCTTTGTGGTTGGGGGGGTCCAACATACCTGCAGTCTTTGGGACGACGTCGGCCCGGAGCTGTGAAACAGTTCTTTCAGTTTCTTTCAACAGTTTACAGAGATTTAGAGAAATAAGTAATGATTAAAAACTGTAATCAGGATGTGACTCATTAATCAAACAACATGCCGATAAAAGAGCACGCGGGCGTTTCATCCGCGCAAAGTCCGCCAGAGGCCTTTTTAAACACATTGACATATTAAATATTTATAGATGTGACGTCACCTCCATTACGATCCTCCCCGCGTTGCCTCCATCGATCGTGATGTCAAAGAAAACTCTGGGGTTCCCCATGTTCGTGCACGCGTGCGCGTCTGTGCGGTTTGTGATGGGGACGCGCGCGCGCTGCATCTCTTTATCCCGGTGGTCTGACCGCCCCGGTGACGTCGGGGCCGCCGGTAGCCAATCGCGGGTGCGGACTGATCCGCGAGGTGGCGGCACGGACCAACGGGCGAGTGGGGATGCGAGTGACGTCATGAGATGGCAAAATAAAAGGGTAAATAATAACAGTGAGAATCAAACCCACCCGGAAGTGTTAGGTGCAGTTTTTATTTTTTTTTATCCCATGTGGATGCTTTCAACTATATGACATCATTTCATGTGCATTATCACATGACATAGTCAATAAACCTTCTACTACTTGTTCAATATCATTGATAATAACTCTCAATATGAAATACTAGTTTACATTCTGAATCTGTTATTTTCTGTACGTTTCATATTCAGTATTTGTTAGTAGGATTTATTTTACACTGAATATTTGTTATTCGATTGTTCATAGGTCTATATTTTCATTGCATTGTTGATTTTCTATTTTATTTGTAAATTAAACTCTGGCGTAAGAATATCCATCAAGGTTAATAAATGTATATCTAAAATGTGTAAAAAAACCACAAACAGTTGAATAATAAAAAGAAAGTATATGAAACAAGTAAATTTAAACTTCATTCAGCAGGAATATATATATATATATAATAAAAGCCCGGGGATATAAGCTGATTTAGTTTAGTTTTAGTTTATTTTTGACATTTTTAAGCTGATTAAATAAACAATTGTCACAAAAAATGTTAGCAAATATCACAATACACAATAACTTGTATAGAATGTAGTATGTAGTGTAGAACAATAAAAACATATAATAACCCAATAAATGTCTCACCGCTGAATTAATAAAAACACCAGAAGCTCCACAACAAACTGTTGTCAAATAAAGTGATTTTTAATTCTGAGATTCAGGACAAGGTAACTGCAGGTACAATGAAGGTTATGATTAAAAAATAAATAGAAAATAATGGCAATTACAATGTGTTACAAAATATGTGGAATAGTTTACATTTTAAAAAAACTTTTCCTTTTTTTTCAAGCAAATTTTGCAGTTAAATATTCCGTAATTTTCCAAATATAATATCGCAGCGTTGCTCGATTATTTCTCGCTTCCTTGTTGGACCACGAAGGGTTAAATCATTCATAGAAAAGAAAGAAAAAGACAAACGTCGGCTTCAAAAAGTGGCATCAACAACAGTTTGTCTCACGCCTTTTTACAATAGCTTTATAATTCTTCTAACATACAGTATTTATACGACGATCCGTAACTAAATATGACGTTAAAAATGACCATAATTGACAAATTCATTTGATACGCAGACGTTCTCTAATGAAAACAGCTGATTACACGGTACACGCGTGTTACACGCTATGAAAACTATACCAGGAACACACGGCTGTACTCATTTACAGGATGCTCGAGAGAAAAATAAAGAATAAACTGAATAAAAAGCTTCCAAAGGGGGCGGGACCAAAGGGAGGGAGAGGCGGGAGTTTCTCTCTTAGTTCATATATTTCACAGTGCTCCCAAACGTCACGTTTAGATAAGAAAAGAAAGGCTTTTGTACATCTGCTTTATTTCTCTTTTAGGCCGTTATCTTACATTGCAAAGTCATCTGGAGATTTTCTTCATTTCTGTCAGATAATCTCATGAAAAGATCCAAATTAATACTAATAATATAACGCTAATAATACTATCTACTAACACACGGTGGATTCACCCGCTGCTGAAAGTAGTCGACAAGCAATAATAATAATAATAATAATAATAATAATAATAAGATTGTGGTAATTTTTAAGCTGAAAATTAATTGATTGTGAAGCCAAAACGTATGAAGAAAGAAAATGTAAAGGTGAATGATTCCCATAATTTAAACATTAAAAGGGCGTCAACTTTTTTTGGTATAAATGAGACAAATTTACCCCAAATGTGAGTTTTAAAATAACGGCTTTAGAGTTTCGGCTTGTTAAATATCTCCTTCCTACTCCCTCTTCCTCCTCTTCCTCCTCGACTCCTAAAAGGAATACAAGGCTTCACAAAAGCAGCAATAATTTTCCTTCGGACGAAGGTTTCACCAACCAGAGCCACTCCTCTTCCTACCTTTCACAATAAAAGCCCGAGCCAAATACATCTTCAAAAGGAGAGTGATGCATTTAGGTCTGCTTTTTAATGTGGCATCAAGACAAGTGGAGAGGAGCCAAGGAAAGGAATCAAGGATGTCCAGAGAAGAGGAATGAGAAGAGCACTGGAACTTTTTATGGGATTTATAAAATATAGAAGAATAAAAGAACATCACAAGCTTTTACGCTTAATGCAGTGGGAGTTGCATCATGGGGGGGAGGGGAGGGGTTACAGCTCTGGAGACTAAACACAATGTCGATGAGTCTGTGTTTCGTTTCGCGACGGCCTTGAGGTAAAAACGGTAGAAACGCGGCGACTACCGGGAATGTGCGCAGTAAAAAAACTAAAAGCGCAAATAACTGTTGAATTAACGTGTCCGTTAAAACCCCCTCAAGCGGCTTCCGTTGACCTCCGCCTCCACGACCACCACCTGCAGGTTCAACACCGCACGCTCGAATCCGCTTTGTGCCGTCGTTTAAAATGCTGGTCTGAGATCTGTAGCTCAGCGGGACGATTCAGAGACAAAAGAAAAGACACACAGAGAACAACCATTTACACTGACGCACACACACACACACACACACACACACACGGAGAGAGACGGCGCCGTGGTCGTGGAGCGTCGGGGCCGGGGCTACAGCGATCAGAGAGGCGGAGCCGGAAGAGGAAGGCGGTCAGTTGTTCTCGAACAGAGACAGCAGGTCGTCGCTGCTGTTGCTGGGCAGGTCGGGGGGGCCGAGGTAGGACAGCAGCTCGTCCGGGTTGGTCAACTCAGGAAGAAGCTGGACGACACACACGGGAGTTAAATCAGGATTAATAATCCAGAAGTTGCCGTTTTAAGAGGTGTTAAACGTTTGGGTTAGAGAACGAGAGAGGGGTCCGATCCGGACCGCTAAGGATTATTAGGAAGTATGACGTAGTCTCTGGGGGCGTTAATCTGAGATTAAAGCCTTAAATCAGTGAAACGAAAAAAAATTCCGAGACTATTTAGTCAGAAATTTGCGATAAAAAAAGTTAAGAAAGCATTCTTTGAGATTAACAACATAAATTTACAAGCTAAACTTAAAATCTACGAGAAAGAAAAGACACCCAACGATTCTCCGAGATCTAAATCGTGAATTTACGATGCAACATTTAGAGCTTCTATGAGATTACAAATTCACAAAATGTAAAAATAAATGTATAATAAATAACAACATGTACAGACAAAAAACTGGTTTGTGTGAGAAGTAAAACATTTGGAAGAAGAGCAAATTAAAATAAATTTTGATTAAGAAATCACCAGAAAATCTCTGAGAATAAAGAAGAGAAGATAATTTAAGATTTAAAATCAAAAATTTGATTCTAAGTCTAAGATTTAAAATCTAAAATTCGGAAGGAAAAAACAAAAACATTTTAAATTAAAGTTGTAGATTTATGAGACAATAATATAACGAAATCCCAAATTCCTGAAATGAATAAAAATTCTCTGCGATAAAACCTTAAGATTATAGAACCACAAATAAAAAAAGTTTGTTAAAATTTGTAAGCTGAATATTTTCTGAGGCTAATCATAAAAAGAAAAAGAAATATTCTCTGTTGATGAATTCACAAATTTACGAGTGAAAAAACTCGACACAAAAGTCTTGAACGTTCTCTGTGATTATTAATCCACCAGAGATGTTACAGTTTAAACGTTTTACTCTTTTGTTTAAAGTCTGTTGTGTCGTTTAAGACTTCTACGCTTTAGAAGTCCCTTGTTAGAGATTCAAAATCTCCACGGGATCATCTTAAATTAATAAAGATGAAATAATTAAAACAGTCATACATTTGCAAGGAACAGTCTCAGCAGTGAGTCGACACCATGGCAACGCCAGCCGGTCATTTCGGGTTATTTCGGTTAGAGAAAAGTTCTGAAAGATGCATTCACACTTTTTCTTTGTTCTTTCATGTTCGTTGTTTCTTTTTTTAAGAGTTATTTCCGAACATGAATGAATTCTAGGAGGATTCATAAATATATTTTGCACTCGGCGGCTCACATTACCGCTGCGTTTACCGGGGGCGTTTGTGGTGTTGATCCAACCGTGCAAAGTGAAGTGATGCGGTTCCTTGAGAAAACAAAAAACAAACAAAAACAAAAACACAATTTTTCCTAGTTTTTTTTTTCGTAAATTTGTGAGTTTTCTCTCGTAAATTCAGCGTTTTAATCTGAGAGAATATCAGAGATATTTAATGCAAAAATTAAGAGGAAGCTAACAAAACAAAAAGGAATCTGGCTTCAAATCTTCGTAAGATAATTCGGAACGTGACGTCCCGAAATGCCTCTAATTGTAGCTTTTACACATTGGGATTTGTTCGGATTAAACAAATGATAAAACCTTTCGGGACATTTTGAGTTGATCAGTCGTCACCTCTGTTTTTTAAATCTATTAACAGAGCTAGCCGTTTCCAGCCTTTATGCTAAGCTAACCTAAACGAAGCTAAGCGTGGTATCAAAGTTCTCGTCTGACTCTCAGAGATTAAGCAGAGTTCAGGAATCTTAAAAAAATGTGTCCTCTATGATTTTCTGTCACATGATCAGCTGCTGTCCACTCACGTCTAGAGCGTGATCGGCGCCCTCCCCTCCGGGTCCGCCGGGGCCTCCCAGCACGAAGGGGCCCTCGCCCTGCAGCCGGGCATTCTGGGTATTGACACCGCGCTGCGACAGCGGGCTGCCGGCGTCGCCGAGGCCCTGGTTACCGTGGTTACCGTGGACGGCCGAACTGTGCTGCTGCTGCTGCTGCAGGATGCTGTGGGCGTGTTCGATTCGTCCAGAGTGGGACGTCTGGGCGAGTGGAGACAGAGGAGAAATCTTTATTTAATGCACGTAAAACAAACACTAGCTCCACGAGACGCCACGCCGAGGGCTCGTGTTGGTGTTTTGGGTTTTTTTCTGGAGAGGCAGTGCACCAGAAGGCCGTGACAGCGGGGGGGGGTGTGGGGTCTGTCGGGGGCAGCTGGTTTGCAGCTCGCCGGCCTGTAAAGACTCTTCAGAGAGCTCACAGGCAGAAGGAGCAGACAGTCAGCTGGTGACACGTAGATTAAATACCAAACGGGTCCAGAGGAGGACGAACAGGACCGGGAGCATTGTGATGAAACGGGGCGGGGCGCGGGGTCCAAAACTCTGCGATGATTGAGAGAAAGAGCTTCTTCATCGTAAACAGGCGGCTCTTTCACTGCGTTCTATAGAAGCCAGTGGCCGAGCCTCAGAGCCGCCCATTCACACCGCGGCCGACTCGTCCATTAAGGCGGGGCCGACTGAACGCGACGGGAGGGGCGGTTGCTATGGCAACAGGGCAACGGGGCCACGCGGGCGGCGCTTTACCTGCTCGGGCTGATATCCCATCGGGGGGCCGGAGGGAGAGGAGTACTCCCCGAGGGTCGGGGTGCCGGGCGTGTTGGGGAAGTCCGAGAATCCCGACTGGCCGGAGAAGCCTCGACTGCCTGAGAAGAAAGAGTTGAGAAGAAGCTGCTGAAACACCTCCAGCTGCTCACGGCTTCAGCCTTCGCCCCCCCTAGTTCATCTGTACTGCACTAGAGTACCAGTCAAAGGTACACATAGTACAATCACTTAAGTAATTTATTACTCTGAGACAATAAATCGTTATTTTCATAATAAGTAACTCACAAAAACACTACGTTTCAAGGTAACAGAGTACTTTCACAGCGGGGTACTTGTACTGCTCTACCTGGCCGGTTGTAGTCGGGAGTGCTCCGCCCCCCGGCGCCCAAGCTGTGGTAGGGCGAGGAGGCGGGGCCCAGGGCGGGCGATCATCTCCATCACGTTGGGCAGCACCATGTGACTCGGGCTGACGGTGCGGCAGCGCTTCAGCACCGGCCCGTCGGGCTCCTCCTTTATGTGCAGGTCGGGCTTGACGGGCACCGGCCTCCAGCCGCACACCGGGTCGATGGTGATCTCCTCGTAGTCGGAGCTGGGGAAGGGGAGGGGTGGGGTAGGGGTCACTTAGCAACCAGACAAACACCCGGACGATTCATTAAAAAGTCCGTAATACTCAACACTCACTTCTGGATGTAGACGAGGATCCCGAGCATGTACTGGTCCACCTCCAGCCCCTCCAGCAGCGCCGTCTTACTGGGGAGGGAAGCAGAGGGTTCTGGTTCTGTAAGGGGTTCTGGTTCTAAAAGGGGGGTTCGCGGTTCTGGAAGAGGACCTACTTGCACACGGGACACCTCCAGGTTCCCCTTTCACAGTTCAGCTGCAGGTAGGACTCCAGGTCGAAGCACTGCGGAGCCAAAAGACACCAGTGTGAGACGGGGGGGGGGGGGTCAAAACGTGAGGAGAGCGGATGAGCGGAGAGCTCGGCCCACCTGTATGTGTCTGCAGTCGTGGCCTCTGGCCGGCAGCTGGATCCGCCTGAAGGTGATGGGACATTTGAGGGACACCTTGATGGCCGTCTGCTCCACGCCGTCCTCTCCGTTCAGCCCGGTGGAGCCCGGGATGGTGCCGCTGCTGAAGTTCCTCTTTACTAAGAGTGCAAAAACAGATCAAGGGAATAAAAACAACACGTGTGATTTATAAAATCATTACATTGTAAATCACCTGAAAAGTCGCTGGTCTGAACTTTCTAGTCTTCGACCACTCAAAGCTCTTCAACAGTTCAACACCACGTGACATCATTCACACACGACGACACCGAGACATGCAGGTCCATTGATCCAGAACCTCAGAATGAAAAACCTACAGAAACTACGTAAAGTACTTTATCCAGAGATGCTGAATATTAAAGTTACACAGAACTTAAACCCTCAAGTACCTCTGAGTTGTACTGAGTACAGTGCGAGTATTTAATGAATGGACTTAACACCAAGTTTAGGTAATAAAAACTGCTACTGTGTAACAAAAGGAGATACATTAATCAATTGATGTTCCTTAACTCCTTATCAGACTTATGTTTCTTTTCTTGGATTGATTTATTTAACATCTTTTATTTCGCTCATGTTCAGTTTAAACATATATTCCGTATAGTTTTTGTTTATAACCCGGACGGCGTGCTGGAGCTCACTCTTGGTGATGCAGTGCTCGGCCGGCAGCAGCCTCTTCTTCATCAGACCCTGCAGGACGGAGCGGACGGAGGGCCGGTGCACCAGCTGCAGGACGAACAGGTGGGACTGCAGGGAGACGAGGACACGGGTTCAACACTGTCTGTCTGTCTGTTGGTGCGTAGAAACCTGTTGCATTGTGGGAGCTTCCACTCACGCAGCAGCAGGCGGTCACCGTGATCTGAACCGTGTTGCGTCCCGGCTGACACACCGGCTTCAGGTACAAAGGCTTGTGGGAGGTTTTGTTGTCGCCCCGTTCGATGCACAAAGGAGTCGCGTTGACGCTCACCTGAGACGGGAAGAAAATAACGTCAATTAACTCCCAAGTAGTTATATTTATATATATATATATATATATATATATATATATATATATTATATAATAAAAATAAAAAGAGCGCCATCTCAGAGACTCAGACTATTGAACGAGGAGACTCGACCTGCACAGACGCCGGCCAGTTGGTGTTCATCTGCCGGTCCTCGTGGTGGTAACACTTGAACTGCAGCTCCAGGTCCGGCCTGCAGGGGGCGGCACAACACAGCCGCACATATAAATAAATACAAATACACATAAGGAGGGAGAGCAGCTATCACATCCCTCATTTTGTTTTCCTTCTTCAGGAACTCAGCTCTGATTTCTCTCTGAAGCCACATTCGTTCCCACGAGAGAAACATGAAACGTTTATCGCTGTTTTTAAAATATTTTTTTTAACAATATTAGCACGTAAACATAGATGTACACATAATAAATAAATAATTCTTTCATATGGACGTCAGTCATTCAGCCACGACAAACTGTTAAACACAAACAGTAAATAAATAGGAATAATCTCATTATCTTGTGTTTATTAAACATCAGGATGCAAAGAGAAGCGCTGGCACCTCAACATGAGCGTCTTGTAGACGGAGTCTCTCAGCTGGAAGGCGTGGTTACTGACGGCGAGGTTGTGCTCCAGCCTGAACGGCTCCAGCACCACGCCGTCGCGCACCGGGAACGTCAGCCGCAGGTCGTCGCTCGGGTTTCCTGCCGAACAAGTCGAGGGTTCAATGTTGGGGAGCAGCAACACGGCAGTTTGTAGAAGAAGAAGAAGAAAGGGGGGGGGGGGGCTCCGGCTCACCTGTGGACACCTGCTGGGCATTGATGTTGGGCTTGGTGTCCTGCGGCAGGTAGGGGGGCTTGGTGTCCTGGCCCGGGGACAGGTAGGGGGGTATGGAGGTCCCCGGCGTCATTGGCGGCGTGGGGTTCCCCCCCATCGGTGAACTGGGGTATCCGGGCATCACGCCCCCCCGGCCTGGCTGGGAGGCGAGGACGGAACGTTTAGAACCTGGAAGCTTCGGACTACGAGTCTCCAGCACGCGGGTTAAAGGCAGGTTTACTTCAATCTGCTATGACGTCATCGACCCGCTGAGAGCAGCATCATGTGACCACGAATCACAGAAACCGACCGAACTGCAGAAGACGTCTCAATAGTTTAATATTCATAGAACCAAACGCAGCTTTTTCCATTTTCACATTAAACGAGCAAAGAAATTCAACTTATGCTTCTTCTTTCTTTCTTTCCACGATTAATGTCACTCTGACTTTTAGTACACGATCTAGTCCTTCTCTCCGAGCCGTGTTGGTCCCGCTCACACAAAGGAGCAGGGCTTTTATTCTGAAGGGGCAAACAAGTGGAGGACTTACCCCGCTGACGGCAGCCTGGGTGAAGGCGTTGTAGCCCCCGCCCCCTCCGGACGGAAGGCTGCCCTGACCGTTGAACGGCTCCGGCTGGAGAACACGGGACAGGAAGCGTGAGACGCCCTCATGCTTTAGTTACTGATCAGTTCACAACCCAAAGTCACTAACAGAACGTGTGCGAGGGGATCACCTTATAGTACTGGGGGGGGGTGGGCTGGCCGGCTCCGGGGGGGAACTGCCCCGGGTTGTGTGATCCGGGGGGGTACTGCCCCATGAGGGGCATCCGGCCGGGGGGGTAGGAGGGCGAGGGGCCGCATCGCTGCTGCGGACCCGAGGGGTACTGCAGGGGCTGGGTGGGGTACCCCGACATGCCCCCCGAGCCGTACTGCTGCCCCGGGAAACCCTGGAGGCAGAGATCTGTGATTAGAGAAGCTTAAACGAGCTCACGAGGACGGGACACAAAGTGTTAAGAGGTTGGTAAAGTGCCCCCCCCCCTACCCCCCCTCACTGACCTCTGGGTGGAAGGGCCGCTTGAGCCCCTGCTGAGGACCAGGGTATCCTCCGTGCTGGGGCATCTTCTGAGCCTGTGCCGGGTGAGTCGGGTACAGGCCTCCGCTGGAGGGGGGGGGTCCCGGCCTGGAGGAGACCATCCCCGGGGGGCCGCGGGGGCCCGCGTGAGACATGAACTGGGTGCTGTAAGAGGACGCGCCCCCCATCTGAGGGGTGAAAGGAAGAGCAGGGGTTAAAATACAAAGCTCAAAATATATATTTTATTATTATTAATTAAATATGTCCTAATAAGCCTACATTTATGTGTATACACACACACACACACACACACACACACATATAACGCTTCCCCACAAGACGATACATTAAGGGAACTTTGAGCACATGAATAAGTATGAACATGAAAGTGTACCTGGCCATAGTTCAGCTCCTGGTTCTGTTTCTCTTGTATCGCGGCGACTGTTGCCGTGGCGGTGGCCGTTGCCGTGGCGGCGGCGGCAGCGACGGCGGCGGCGGCAGCCTGAGTGAAGTCCGAGGGAGGGCGCACACCCATACCGCCACCTCCACTGTTACCGGGGTAACTGCAGGGGGTGTGTGGTTTCATCACCAGCATGAGTCACAGCTGAGGGAGACGTTTGTTGATGTAATATCCCCCCAAAAAAAACAACAACAACACAAAGCCTAGCGCTGCATTTAAACAAACAAACTGGTCAATCATCAAACTACCTCCGGTTTCATTTGCATGTTTTGTTGCCTCCTCCTGTGTTTCTTTCTCTGAATTATCTTTATTTCCATTTTAAGAGGAAAAATGAGATTACACACACGCCATTAACTCATTAATCTATGCGATTAATGTGGCCTAGATTAATGCAACTAAATATTTTAACGTAGTTAACGTTCGTTTGTTTACTTCCGGTCTGGAAGCTGCAGTCCGTTACATCAAGAAGCAGAGAACAACCAGAGGTGTGAAATACAGCAGAGAGAGAACCGTGCAGAGGAATTACTCCACGTGCCAAACAGACCGCTTAAAGCCCTGCTAGGCTAAGCTAGCTGCTAGGCTAAGCTAGCTGCTGAGATACATCCATCTCAACATCCAATTCCTGCACAACGGCAGAACGTGTAGAGTGAAGGACAACAAGCTAAAGGGGCTTTAGCAGCACCGACGAGGCCCCAGACCATCACAATGACCATCACTCGTTTAGCGACGCCATGCTGCACCTCGTGGACGGCGCTGGATTGGATAGGATTATTTCTAACCGTGGCAATGTCTTGACTATATTTTCTATTCATTTTGCAAATCATTTGGTCAATAAAAGTGTGCGTTTGTCTGGGTGACCTCATACGTTTGAACGGCAGTGTACACACAGATTTCGTGTGAATGTGTGAGAAGGGGCGGCGCCTTCTCTATGACATCATATTCCAGTTACCTGCCCCCGTAGGCCGATGCCGGGTTGTAGCCCCCGCTGGGTCGCCCGTACATGACCGGCTGGCCGTAGCCTTTGGACACGTCTCCGTACGACTGCTGGCCCATGAACTGGGGCCCCATGCCGGGGCCGCCGCCGCCGCCGGGCATCATGTGACCGCCAGAGCTCTCACCCGGACCCATGGGCGCACAGAAGACCTGCGTGGGACACACAGCAGGGAGAGAGGTGTTAGCAACAATGCTAACGGCTAACAGCTAACCAACAGGTCCACTTCAGTCACATTGTGATGCGTTCAGGCTCTGCCCGGTGAAAATGAGAACATTATAGTGACTCGACTGTAAAATGCAGTAATGGTGATGAACTTCAATAAATCCAGATTTTACAATAAATGACTTTCAAAGTAAAAGAACCAGGCTGCTCACTGTTTGGAGCCAGAAGATATATGTTAGATTTCACATCCTTAATTTACAGACAAAGAAGAAGAAACTAGTATTATCAAGCAGTGACCTTTGACACCTTCACGTCGGCTCCCCTCACTACTTTATCTTTATATAACTTCTTTATTTAAGTTGTGAGGGGAGTTTTGACAAGTAGCTTTTAAATACAACATCTGGGCAAAAGGGCGTCAAAATAAAAATGTAACTTTAAATAACATGAAGCTTGTAAAGTTAAAGTTATGTATTAATTAGGCCAAGATTTGGTTATTATTATTTGACTGTAGCAGTAGGTCCGGTTGTTGTACCTCCATCTGCGCACCCTTTCTCTTCCTTGGTGCTGATAATGTATTATTTTAGTTATTATTTATCCTGTGGCTTGTTGAAACGCTCCCATCATGTGTGTGTATTCATATAATATTGTGATATTATACCATTGTCTAGGTGGAAGCTTCCAAAGGACTTTCTGCCTCTCTCTCTTCCGTTTGTGTATTATCTGTTACTTTGCTAAATAAACACCGTATGGCTGGTTTGAGCTGAGGAGGAGAAAGGAGGCGTGTGTTACCTGGCTGTGTGTGGGATTGGTCACGCCCCACACTGTGGTTACTACCGAGAGAGATCCTGGGTGCTGATTGGTTCCTGGTTGCCAGGAGACTGGGTCATTCAGGAAGGGCCCGTCGCTGCTGCAGAGGGACACCAAGCAGAGACACTGCGACAGTGAAGGCGGGTTCAGGGGGAGCGCACGCGTCCAGATGTTGATAAGGGGGGGGGCGCTAATGTTTATTCGTATAATATGTTTTGTCTTGTTGTCTTACTGTCTGATGTTATGCACAAACGCCATGTCAAATTCCTTGTATGTTTAACATATTTTGGCAGCAACGTGTTGGCGATTCCTGATTCTTTATTTGCGCGCAGCGGCGTAAAAGGCCCCCGACCTCCTGGCGGCGAGCCGGAGCGTGGTTCCATTGATCCTCAGCAGGAAAAACGCCACGACGGCAAAGCTGCCAAAACCTGAGGGGTGAGGGGGGGGACTGCGTGACCTACAGACGTGCTCCTCAAAAGGAAGCAGAGCGCTGGACCAGCTGATTGTGGGCCGAGCGACGATCAATGAAGAGGTCTCTCTTCCTCCAGCAGAGTCCACCGGGGACGGAGGAGGGGAGGGGGGGGAGGGGGGGGAGGGCTCAGCTCCCTGAACCCTGACTGGTCGTTTACGATGTCACATGATCAGAGACTAAAAAAGACATCAATGACTCTGATGGTTAACCCCCCCTCAGGGGATCCCCCAACAAACCATTACAGGGTGTCACATGATTCACCTGAGGACAGCGGCCTGTGTGTGTGTGTGTGTGTGTGTGTGTACCTTTGCGGATTGGGAGGCAGGGAAGGTTTCATGGAGTTAAAGGGGGGGTTCATCGGATGAACGGGGGGATCATTCGAGAGCCCCCGCTGTCCTCAAGAAGCCGCCCTGAGAGGGGGGACGACACATGGAGAGAGACGGTTACTCGTCTGCCGCACAGCAACTACTCATCATCAGCGACCCACAGCGTGCGCACAAAGGACACCCACCCACTCCGCCACTTTAATCTGTGTGTGTGTGCATCACTACTGCTGTAGTTGTGATACCCCTCACCGGGGGCTGAATTCAGTTGGCTGATTTCAAAAGGAATTTAAGAGGACAGAGATGTGAAGAGACAGATCAGTGGCGGAGGACTCTTCTTCTTCTGCCATTTCATTTGTGCTTATCTGCCGCTCTTCTTCTCCTCTTCTTCCTCCGCTTCCCTCCAACTCGCCTCCATCGCTGATCATTTGCTTCATCCGACAGTTAAAATGCTAATTTTTCTCCACGGCGCACACACATTCCTCCTCCTCCTCTCGTTTCTTCCTCTCTGCTTTTGCAGATTTGGGTCACATCTTGTGGAGGAGGAGGCTGCAGTCACATGACGGCTTCTACCTGAATTCCCTCCTATCAAAAGGCATCTTCAGCCTCCAGACCTCCATCACACAAAAGAGGTCCGTTAAGACGTCTGCACCTTCTCGCTCACTCGTCTTCCTCCCTTCGGGGCGACCGACACCCCCACGGCAATAGAACAAGAACAGACTGTTTGTTCGGGTTGATGTCGTTTCTTTTTAAAATAACACAAAAGGCGCCACTAACTATTTCTATTAATAGTTGACCTCTGAACCCCGAGGCGGTTTTGGTGAGGTTTGTTCTCTCCAGGGAAATTTGTCTCTCTGGTTTTGAAGCGTGACGACAACTTAAACACGTCTGAAGTTCAGAATAACACAAGTCATACAAACAGAAATGTGTCACGTCAACATTGTGTCACGTCTCCACGTGTGAGTAGAATAAATGGAGCCTCCACGTGCTGGACGGTGACTTTTATCAGATTCACTGCCATGATGTCATAGTTTGAGGAGCTCCTTCAAGCTGGTTGAAGGAAACGGTTCATTTGTGAATTGGGGTGGACAAAATAACAGGAACACCTGTCCCAGTACAATTCAGCACAAACTTCATGCTCCGAAATCAACACAAAAAACAAAATGTAAAACATTAGAAACCGTCATGAAATGAATTATTAACAGAATGTTGTGTAACACTGCATCAGTTATAGCAAACTGCTGTGCGTAATACATCAAATAAACAACCAACGAATCAAGCAGCTGACCATCCAACATCCTGAACAACAACCCAGAACCCAAATGTGTTCACGTCATCCAACAGACAAAGCACAACTTCTCTATTTAACAAACGATTGAAACAAAAGCCGACACGTTTTCTGCCACTAACCAACTAATGATGTAATCGTTTCAGCTCTTATTCCATATTCAGCATCGCACAGAGGATTATGAGATAAGACCTTCACACAATAACGTCTGCAGAAGGAAAGTGTTTCTCCCCCCGGACAGAACCTGTTTGTGCCTCTTCCATCTGGCAGGAGGTCCATCAGGACTAAGACCTCCCGCTCATCAACAGAGCCGGTCCCCACTGACGGACTCCGACATCCCACCGTCACTTTCTTTCCCTCTGCACACGTCACTTTTGTCACTTCCTGTTTGCCAGTGTACATTATTTTTTTATTTCTTTAAATACGTTTTTTAATATTTTTAATTTTTAACTTTAATCTCTTATTTTAAACTAACCCATAGCCTTATTCTACTAACCCACAGCAATAGCATTTTATTTTATTTTATTCCTCGTGCACTGTTGTCTTGTTGTCTGCTGTCACGCACCAAACGCCAAGTCACATTCCTTGTATGTCTGACATATTTTGTCAATAAATGATTCCTGATTCCTGAAACCTCGACCAGCTGAAGCGGTTGATCTCGTGTCAACCTGCTTCCAATAAAGCGCTAATTAGGATCTGAGAGATTAGCCAATAATAGCCTGTTAAATACAGCGGAGTCAACGAGGGGTCTTATTACCCCCTGAGAGAGAAGCAGAGACTCACACCAACAAGACACGACTCAAAGGAGAGCTGGAAGTACTCAAACAGTGTACTCAAGTACAAGTACGAGTGTTGCAATTTTCAGCTACTAGATACAAGTACTACACCTCAGCGGTGGATATTGGAGCTGTACATCACTGATTGAATACCCCTCAGTATATTAAGTGGATACTTCTGTGTGCTGGCGTTAAGTGTAACGTGCACCATGATTTGTGCCGCAGGCCCCAGATTTGAATTACCGGTAATTTCAAAATTAAATCCAGTGTACAAGAAAATCAGGACAACAGCTTTATTGTAATAAGTCTTGATTTACATATTGCTACTGATTATATAGATATAATCTCTCAGTCCACAGCGTTTAGTCTTCATAGCCTCCTTCTCAAACTAAGACCTTTCACACAAACACTGAGCCAATCTTCCAGCCATAACAACGTGTTATTGAGCCCATCATACATCCAGGAAGTCATGTCAGCGGTGTGTGTCGACTACCACATGAACACACGTTGCAATGCAACCAAAAGCATGCATATTAGACCCCACTGGAACGCCTCTGGTCGGCCGTAGCAGCCCGGTGAGAAACACAAGCAGAATTCCCTTCAGGATAAAACAAACATGCAAAATATGAACCTGCTGCAACAATAAAATACATGCTGCTCAGATTGTGCAGCAGAACAAAGCGGTGTGCACGCTGAGGAGTGCAGCCTCCCTCCATCTCTCTCTATACACACACACATATATATGTATGTACACATCTGTATGTTATCCATCCCTCCAAACAAACAGACAAAAACGAGATCAGCAGATGTTTTGTTCCACCTACCCGAGCCGAGCTGCACAATAAACGCACATATATCGAGGTTGCAGCTCGTCGCCAGTACAGTTATAGTCATAAGAGCATGAATGCGGTCCAGATGCGCTGGTGCCTTATGTTAGAATCGTCTCCCTGCTGGGGGGCAGTGGCTGGAAAGAGGAGCTATGGAGGCTCCTTAACACGCTGCTGCTGGCAGCGCCGCTAGCATCGTTAGCTCCCGGAGGCTACTTAGCCCGAACGGCGAAGCTAGCTTGTTTTTACGTTACCTTGAGGTAGCTACGTTAGCTACGCGGTAGCTCACGGGGCTAACCGCCAGCTAGCTGGACGATTAAAACAGCGTAAACCGTAGCTTACCTCTCTGTGTCCGCTTCGCAGCCGAAGGAGAGCCGCCGCTCGATGGCAGAGCAGTTAGCTTAGCCGTGTGGGCTAAGTGTCGCAGTCCCGGGTAGCAAGACACGGCTGCTTGATTACCGCGATGTCGAGCGTATTAATTATATATATGTATGTATTTATGTCTTCACACCCCCGCAATGTTGAGTATTGAGTCGACTATAAATAATAAATACCATTCCGCTTTTACAAAAAATGTCACCTGTACACAATAGCTAACAAACTAAGCTAGCTTGTATTCAAGCTTGTTGTTATATGTGGGGGGCAGGCTATAACCTGGCAGCTCAGCGATACCTTCCTCATTGCACAATGACACCCCCCTAATATATTCATGAGATCACAGGACTGATGTCTCCCTCCTCCTCCTCCTCTTCCTCCTCCTACGAGTCAAGCGGCTGAGTGACTGCAGACCAGAGCAGCAGATCCCTTTGGGGGGGACGTCACCGTGCCTGAGTGGTGTGCACGGTGTGTTATGATCCGTGCATGTGCAACATGGTTTTAATGATTTCTCCTCTTTCTTAGTGCCCCGTATGAGGTAGGTAGGTGGGTGGGTGGTGTTCTTTGGGTGGTGTCTGCAGTGTGTTGCCTGAGGGCGGTGCAGCGTGGAGGATGTGTAAAAAAAATAAAACAATGAAATAAAAAAAGAAGTCCAATCTGCACGTGTTTTTTCAGACCTCTGTTGCCCTGGAAACAGGTGCTGAGATTTTCCCATTTCTTCATTTTTTCCCTTCTTCTCCACACCATCCATATTACTCCACACCACCACCTCTACACTCCACACTGCTGCGCCCCCCCACGACCTGCCGCATAGTACAATCACACACACACACACACACACACACACACACACACACACACACACACACACACACACACACACACACACACACACACTTTCCAATGTACCACTGCAGTGGCTTCACAATGTCACAGGACAGAGTGACTCCTCCAGGAACTGGCATGAAGAAGGTTGACCCTCCTCTGACTCGGGGGGACGGTGCTGCAGCTAGCTGACCCCTGGGAGGAAATAAAGAGGTGGGGGGGGGTCAAGGGGGGTCAGTGGAGAATGTGGTTCATCTTGCTCTTGTGCTCTTTTCCTTTTTTGATGCAGGAAGAGACACAAAAGCTTTCTCAAAAAGAAGACAAAGCTCACGTGTAGAGATATGTCTTTCTCGTGTTGTTATTATGTTTTAATCTTCATGCAACAAAGTGCCACATGTGCCGCCTCATTTTTCGGGCCTTTTTAAGTCATGCCTGCCTGTGTGTTGTGTGTGCACATACCATTGTAGTGACTTCTCTTTGGCAGGAGGAGGAACATTCCGGGGAAATGGCTGACCCACACACACACGCACGCACACACACACACACACACACACACACACACACACACAGGATGAGGGAGGTCCTCTGCCGTTCTTTTCTTGCCCAAGCTGCTGTTTCCAAACAGACGCTCAACGTTTCATGTTGAGTTAAAACGAAGCCACATGTTACTGCGCAGCATATCATGTGAACATATGGACACGTGACTGCTCATATGAACATGTGTCTCTGCTCATATGAACACATGAGTATTGTCATATGAACACGTGACTATGCTCCTATAAATCATTTTCTTTTATATGAATATGCAGAAATAACTCCCCACACGCAAGGTGTTGTAATGTTTTAGAGTCGATTCCGCATTAAACATCTGCTGAACATCTGTTGCTTTGTTTTTGGGGCCTTTCTTCTTCTGTGGTGTGTGAGGAAGCTTTGTAATATTATATCTATACACTCCTCAAACACTTGCATTTTCACTCTTGTATTTGATCTTGTGGTTTTGTATTTTATTTTTTATAAATAAAATACAAAACCAATTCTTTAGTTTGGAATTAACTTTGGAATTATTGTTATTATTATGAGTAATTATTTAATTATATTGTTGATGATAAAATGGCATTAATAATACAATTGTATTATAATCACAATTATTATTATTAATATTTGTTTTGTCATATTATTATTACTAATAAATGAAGATGAATAAGCTTATTATGTTGCTGCTGCCACCTGGTGTTCACTAATCAAAGTCCACCTGACGCGTGTTGTTCGTCACCGTGTGCAAACAGTAACAACGTGTACTTCCTGTATTATCCTGGGATCAAAACCTTTTAAATATTGCTTCAATTAAAAATACTTGTCTGTTATAATTATTCACTCAAGTACTCCATATTCAAATACAAAAATTGTTGTATTTCTTTACAGCACCACATTCATTTGAAAAATATAGTCACCCTACGGTGAATACAGTACAATTGTAGTACTTTCAGACACAGACAGTGCCATGAACTAATTAATATATTTATTTTTCTTAAATTCTTTTCAATGAAATACTGTGACTATGCACCTTCTGAAATGAGTTCATGCTCATTATATTCATATAGAATTACTTCATGCGCCTCCACAGCAGGATTTCGTGTATAATAGAAGTATAAAACGCAGTACTTCGGTGTACTTTCGTTTTCGCCTCAAAGTGAAAGTAACCCGTCGGCTCGTGGGCTCGAGACGTGTTCGCTTCATCGATGAGCGGCGACATTTAGGACAGTCACGTGACATCTGAGCGCACCTGCTGCTGAGCCGTGAGTCACTTTAATGTTCTTTTCATTGTGGTACTTTTGTGATGGGTAATATCAGATATTATACGTCATACACAGATCCTCTGGCGGGGAGGAGGGGGCGGTGACAACACAACACAGAATCTCCCGTCTTTATGTATTTAAATAGTGATAGTTGCCTCTGGGCTTTCACAAGCTTTTGAAGAATTTGCAGGATAAACGTACTTGCTGATCCTCTATTTATTTTAAGTTACTAGAACTGAACAGAACTTTGGTTCTGGCGCCCCCTGTGGACTGCAGCAAAAATGTAGCAAATATATACTGTATTACCTACTATGTATATATATATATATATATATATATTACAAAATGCATTTATATGTATGTATGTATACATTATATGTATGTATACATTATATATATGCATTTAAATGTATAAATATAACGCCAACATTTAGTCACCTTGTTTAGTTTGAATTCTATCCTTTTTACCGGTGGTCCTACCCCCTCCCACCCCCTTACTTTCTACTCACATTGACTTCCTCCCCCTTTTTCCCCTCCAGTGACCCTCCAGAGATGGCGCGAC
Source organism: Gasterosteus nipponicus (assembly GCA_014132575.2). Lineage (NCBI taxonomy): Eukaryota > Metazoa > Chordata > Actinopteri > Perciformes > Gasterosteidae > Gasterosteus > Gasterosteus nipponicus. Next base: position 16,176,728 of record BMAF01000018.1, on the reverse strand, counting down.
GCGACCACCGCAACGACAGCTCCCAGATCAGAGGGGTGCTGCAGGGTGAAGGCCGGCCCCTCCCCTCCCCCTCCCCCTCCCCCTCCCCACGCTCCAGCCCAGCGGCCGTGAGGAGGAGGACTGGCGAGGAGCTGAGGGGGGACGTCCCTCCGTCGGGCCGTACTGTACTGGCCGATCTGAAGCACCTCCCCCGTAGCGAAGAGCATGGACCGCCTGACCTTCAGCAAGACAGACGCCGTCCTCGTAAACGTGAGACTAGTCGACTTGACCTTTTGGTCAGGAGCCAGAAGGTCACCTGATCAATGGGAGGGTCAGAGAGTGGAGCAAGCAGAGGCTGTTATGATCATCTTTGATCCCCGATGAGTAAAACGCTTTGTTCTCAGGTGGATGTTTTCAACCGCGAAGGACGACTTGTGGCTCAGCAGGGGGCCGACATGTGGAACAGCAGCGTTGTGAAGATGCCGTGTTCCCCGTCGAGCTCCATGGTGAAGCCTGGAGGTGCATTCAAGGTGCGCCTGACGCCGTGCACGTGGCAGCGATGGGCGGAGCCTGTGAGTCACACCTCCTCTGTTTCCTGTCTGCAGGCCGCGGCCCCGGCGAGGAGGTGGGAGGTGATCTCCAAGCAGCTCGGCGCTCTGGCCAGGAAGACGGCGGCGAGCGCCGAGGACGTCGAGGTGAAGAAGCTTGCCACCATCACCTAGATGTCTAATGCTCTTCTATTAAAGCAAACAGACGAGAAGCTTCTTGAGATAAACCTGATTCTCTGGATGTCTCGTTAGGGCGCCGTCATGAAATACAACCCCAGTTACAAAGACCAGTGGTCCTTTGATGCCCTCTGCAGATTTGTGAAGGTCAGAGGTCATCTCCTTCAATCGCCAGTTGAATCCTTTCTGGTTTTAGTTTTTAGGATCTAATATCTATCTATCGATAACAAACCGGAGTGTTTTTTCCCCAGATCGTCCCGGAGACGGAAAATTATTTCCCCAAATTGTTTCCAAAGATGGCGGCGTTGGCTTTGCGTCTTCCCGACTACGTGAAGAAGGTTTGAAGATGACGATGATGACCTTAATCGTTCATATGAACATAGAGAGTTGTAGTAATAATAAGCCCTATATATGGATATATGAATATGACACCTGGTGATTCTTTCAGAGCGTCCCGCTGCTCCGGAGGGGCGAAGCTGCCTCCGTCACCCTCTCCCAAGTGCAGATATCCTGCCTCCTCGCCAACGCCTTCTTCTGCACCTTCCCCCACCGCAACACCACCAGCTCCACCGCCGAGTACCACCGCTACCCCTCCATCAACTTCACTAGGTAAGAGCACCCTCAGGGCACCGTCAGGGCAGTCAGGGCACCGTCAGGTGACCTCTTCCTGGTCCTTCTGCCTGCAGGCTGCTGGGTCAGTGGTCCGAGCGGAAGAAGGAGAAGCTGAGGGCCGTCCTGCATTACTTCCACGTGATGACGGGGGAGAGTGAGTACAGAGATTAAAACGTCCTCCTCCTCCTCATCCTGTTTTAACATCTTTAAACATCTGTGAACATCTGTTACAATGGTTCTGTTTGCAGAAACTAAATCTGAAGGACTGGTGACGTTTGAAAGGCGCTGTGTCAGAGACTCCGATTTGGTCAGCTGGGGGAGGTAATAACACTAATACCACTACGATTAACACTAACTACTAAAAAACAAAATATGTAAGGTGAAGAAATATTATGGGAAAAAAGTCAAAATATGTAAGGTGAAAAAATATTATGGGAAAAAATATTATGGGAAAAAAGTCAAAATATGTAAGGTGAAAAAATATTATGGGAAAAAAGTCAAGAATTATTAGGTCAAAACATATTTTGAAAAGAAATGTGTAATCTGAAAAATATGGGGGAAAAAAATAAAACATAATAGGTTGAAAAATATTTTGGGGAAAAAAATATGATGGGAAAAAAGTCACAATAAGTAATGTCGAAAGATATTTTGTAAAAAAGTAAAATATGTAAGGTAAAAAAATATTATGAGAGAAAAAGTTTTTAAATATTAAAAAAAGTTTTTAAATATTAGGTTGAAAAGTATTTTGAAAATAATTAAAATATGTAAGGTGAAAAAATATTATGAGAGAAAAAGTTTTTAAATATTAAAAAAAAAGTTTTTAAATATTAGGTTGAAAAGTATTTTGAAAAAAAGTTAAAATATGCAAGGTGAAAAAATATTATGAGAGAAAAAGTTTTTAAATATTAAAAAAAAAGTTTTTAAATATTAGGTTGAAAAGTATTTTGAAAAAAAGTTAAAATATGCAAGGTGAAAAAATATTATGAGAGAAAAATACAAATAATATTACTGAACACGGAGGGGGCCGGGGCATCCATATCTATTGGCTAGCAAAAGTCAGCATTTCTGACTTTTTTGTTTTTGTTGCAGCTGTAAAGAGAAGATGAATAAACTCTACGTCTCGTCACACGGAACCATTGAGACCGAAGGCACTGGTTTGCTCCAGGTGAGAACCGACAGCAAGCCAGCCGCTTGAATCCGGAGCGAGTTCTCACACTGTGTGTGTGTGCGTGTGTGTGTGTGTGTGTAGGTGGACTTTGCCTCCAGCTGGATCGGTGGAGGTGTTCTGGGTTCTGGTCTGGTGCAGGAGGAGATCCTGTTCCTCATGAACCCGGAGCTGATCGTGTCTCGCCTCTTCACTGAGAAGCTGGCGGACAACGAGTGTCTGATCGTCACAGGTAGACCTATCGGCACATTGATCGGCAGGAATAAGATCAATAACCACACAAGGAATTACTCAGTGTTTGTGTGAGCTGAACTTTGTGGGTTCGGGTTGTTTGTCAAACTAAACATTTCGACCTTGATCGAAAGAATTGCTCATTTTAAGTCCAAGTGTGGATCAATCTGCTGATAAAAATAGTCCCAAACAAATGTTCAAGTTAGATGTTTTCTTTATTTCTGTAAAATGTCAGTTAGAAGTTAAATTGTTTTGGATTCAATGATTCATTGAATTGAATCATTGTTTTTGTAATTATACACTTATACACTTTCTCTATATTTTAGACTGTTGGAGAATATATTTCTATATATATATTGTATTTACACACACTGAAGTGAAAATAAAATCCAGGGAATTAAAGAAAATTAGTGATGTAAGGAGCTTAAAAAACAAAAACATTTAAAAAAACAACCCCCCCAATAAATGTAATTAAGCTCAAATAATTTTGAAGAAAAAAAAAAAAAAAAAAAAAATTCTATACAAATATATAGATGATCAAACTTTTTAGTTTGATATTAATTAGTTTTGGAAATCACCATTTCCTTTTCACAGACGATGAAGAATCGTCTACTCATCTCAATCTCAAATCTCATTATAGGTTTTAAAAAAAGAAGCAACGTGTTATTAAAAGAACCAATGGCAGCAGAAAGTCTCAAACAGGAAGTGTTTTTCAGGCTCTCAGCAGTTCAGCTCCTACTCGGGTTTCGGGGACAGCTTCGAGTGGGCCGGCCCTCACGAAGACGTCCTGCGCAGGTACGCCCGGCCCTCCCGCGTGCCCCGACGCGTCTGCCTGTTCCTTTCTCATTGTCCTGGTTCTCCGTTGCCATAGAGACAAGTGGGCTCGGCTGCAGAGGCAGATCGTAGCCATCGACGCGGTGCACTTCAAACAGAGGAGGGATCAATACAACATGATCAGCGTGAGGCGGGAACTCAACAAGGTGATTTACCCTGAACACTTTAAAGAAGCCTCATTTATTTTATTTTGATTATGACTCTTTTCTAATATATAAATATACTTAATATCAATTTCAGCTTTTTTCAAGGATTGTCCTACAGTCTGATTGTTTTATGTGCAATAAATAAGAAACATAATAAATATCTATTGTTTATCAATACAAAAGACTCACTCTCAAATCTTCTTATGGATTTGATTATTATCCTTATTGGCCATTTCGTCCCTGAAGGCGTTCTGCGGATTCAAGCGTCGCGACCACGACGAGCCGGACATCGCCACGGGCAAGTGGGGCTGCGGCGCCTTCAACGGAGACCCTCAGCTCAAAGGTACGTAGGCAATGACCCCCGTCGATTCATGGCCACCCGAGGAGACGCACACGCCCTGAGCTCTGCCTCCTCCCGTAGCCACGATCCAGCTGATGGCGGCGGCGGCGGCCGGCAGGGGTTTGGCCTTCTTCACCTTCAGGGACGAGGAGCTGGAGCTGGGCCTGCGGAGGACGCACCACCTGCTGGTGGAGGAGGGGGTGACGGTCGGTGAGAAACCTGCACCAGCCTGAGACGGCTCTGATTAGTTTGTTAGTTGGGTCAGCTCAGAGGTTAGCTCGCATGTTAGCTCAGATGCTAGCTCAGAGGTCAGCTCAGAGGTTAGCTCGCATGTTAGCTCAGATGCTAGCTCAGAGGTCAGCTCAGAGGTCAGCTCAGATGTTAGCTCACATGTTAGCTCAGAGGTCAGCTCAGAGGTCAACTCAGAGGTCAGCTCAGAGGTTAGCTCGCATGTTAGCTCAGATGCTAGCTCAGAGGTCAGCTCAGAGGTCAGCTCACATGTTAGCTCAGATGCTAGCTTGTTGCTTTTTTTTTTTTGTTCTCAGAGGTCAGCCTCAGATGTTAGACTCCTGTTAGGACTCAGAGGCCAGCTCAGCAGGCAACTCAGAGGTCAGCGTGGACCTGTTCCACTTCATCTTAGCTCAGATGCCCTCAGAGTCAGCTGTGAGGAGGGGACGCAGCGTCACATGTTAGCTCAGATGTTTTATACAGTGATGAAGAATTGCGATGTTAGCTTTGTTGGTGGCTAAAGTATGCTTTTTTTCTGATTTTGTCTAATAATTTTAGAAGCTGTTCAGACTATTGAGGAATTCTTTGTGCTCAGCAGGATTTCTCCCACTGGCCCTGTTCCACTTCATAAACTGACCAGTATTAGAATATTCCAGTGCAATAAAAGTCTGAGGGGACGAGTCAGTCAGCTGCTGCTGAAAACATTCAAAGTTGGCTAAAGATAAATGTTTTTTGCTACCTCTGATTCCTTAAGGTTGAAAAGCTGGTTTTGTTGGTGGTAAAGTGTATTTTTGACGTCTATGAGGAAATTACTTTGTTTAATAATTTTACCAGCGTTGAAAGGTTTATTTTTATAATTCTTTGTGTCTTTGTGATTTCTCCTAACTGGCCAAGTTCTCCTCTGAATAAACTCCTCAGTACTTAGAATATTCGTGCAATAAAAAGTCTGAGAGGAGTAACGAGTCAGTCAGCTGCTGCTGAAGAACATTCAAAGTTGGCTAAAGATAAAGGTTGGCTGCTACCTCTGATTCCTTAAGGTTGAAAAGCTGCATTCTGTGTAGTGACCAGCAGGGGGCGACTCCTCTGCTCCCATAGACGTCTATGAGGAAATGACTCTACTTCTCTGTAGTGACCAGCAGGGGAGACTCCTCTGCTCCCATAGACGTCTATGAGGAAATGACTCTACTTCTCTGTAGTGACCAGCAGGGGCGCTCCCACTGAGGAAATGACTCTCTTCTCTGCCAGCAGGGGCGACTCCTCCCCCATAGACGTCTATGAGGAAATGACTCTACTTCTGACTCTGCTCCCAGTGACCAGTGACCAGCAGGGGCGACTCCTCTGCTCCCATAGACGTCTATGAGGAAATGACTCTACTTCTCTGTAGTGACCAGCAGGGGGCGACTCCTCTGCTCCCATAGACGTCTATGAGGAAATGACTCTACTTCTCTGTAGTGACCAGCAGGGGGCGACTCCTCTGCTCCCATAGACGTCTATGAGGACATGACTCTACTTCTCTGTAGTGACCAGCAGGGGGCGACTCCTCTGCTCCCATAGACGTCTATGAGGAAATGACTCTACTTCTCTGTAGTGACCAGCAGGGGGCGACTCCTCTGCTCCCATAGACGTCTATGAGGACATGACTCTACTTCTCTGTAGTGACCAGCAGGGGGCGACTCCTCTGCTCCCATAGACGTCTGTGAGGAAATGACTCTACTTCTCTCTTGATTTATTCCCTCAGTAAACATTGTAAACATGAGTTCATGGTCTCAGTCTCTAGTTTCAAGTCTTCTTCAACACAACATGATGTTCATTTAGTCAAACAGACCATAGAGCAGGGGATGCTTTAGGGCGGGGCTACACAATGATTGACAGGTCGGTACCAGTGACGTATACACCGTTTCTACGTCCTCCTCTGTATATATGTATACATAGTCACTTCCTTTTCACTGGTTACAGAAAATGACTTGACAGCCAAATTGTCAAACTTGAAGCTACAAAATGTTCACAAATCATTGAGTCACAACCACGTCCTCGTCTCGTAAACATCAAAAGATCCAAGCAGAGCGATTAATCCAGTTTGAGTTTTTACAAAGTCACTTATTGTGGTTTTATTATAAATCTTAGTTATAGCAACTACCCAATTGTCATACCTCTAAACGACCTTTGACCTCTCATGCTGAGGCGTGAAAATACTCTAAAGAAAAATACTCTACTTCAAATATCTCAGTCTTAAGAGTCAGAGACGTTCAATAGTTTAAACTGGACCAAGAGGAGTGAGCATAGTATGGAAGTAAATCTGTGTCATCGGATTTTGAAAGAAAAAGGTGATTGAATTTCTAGCACTGAATATTTATGCATTGAAATCATGTATCTGAATGTTTTTCAACGTTAAAATATTCAACTGCAAAAAATTCAACCGCAAATAATTCAACCTCAAAAAATTCAATGCAAAAAAATTCAAGCCGCAACATCCGGGAACCCAAGGAAGAGCAATCGATTCTAGATTCAAGATCGGGAGCGTGCGTCAAGCAAAAGGAGCGAGCGCCCCAATACAACTTCGGCTTGTCGACTATGATGACCGGATTTCAGCCATGTCCATTAATAACGGGGCTTCGTTGAGTGTTTTAACTTTAACTTCATGCCATCAGTGTGGTTTGTGTCTGTAAGATTCAGTAACCGACTGCTGATGCTGGGATGCTTCGACGAGCTATTAGGAGGGATTGGCGGAGTTTTGAAACCAGGAACGCGCTTGTAGAGCATAGGAGCCGCTGCATTTTGCATTGAATTTTTTACGCAATATTTTAACGTTGAAAAACATTCAGATACATGATTTCAATCCATAAATATTCAGTGCTAGAAATTCAATGACCTTTTTCTTTCAAAATCCGATTTACACAGATTTACTTCCATAAGTGAGTCAAGGATCATTTTTCCCCTCTGGTTGTATAAAGTAGCAGCCAATAGGAAGTAATTGTACTTGTACTTGAGAACAGTAGTACCTGAAACAGACAACACAATTCACCAGGAACTACAATCTTTATTCATCCAAAACACTTCACGAAAATAAATACAATGCAACTTTTTTGCTGAAGTTCGTTCTTCGCGTGACGTCGTCATGGAAACGAGATCAAGGAATCGAGATCAAGGAATCGGCACTTCTGATGAAGACTGGATACGATGTTGTGTGTTTTTTTTACTCTCTGAATTAAAGATTTAATTAATGTTTCAATTTGTGGAGGAATCACGCAAAAACATTCTTAAATATCCCGACAATCATCTCAAATAACCCCCGATACGGCTGTCAATCAATCCCATTTAAAGAGGAGTAGCCGCTGGTTGCCTTAGCATGCGGCTAGCCTGACACATTATGACATAGCCTGACACATTATGACATAGCCTGACACATTATGACATAGCCTGACACATTATGACATAGCCTGACACATTATGACATAGCCTGACACATTATGACATAGCCTGACACATTATGACATAGCCTGACACATTATGACGCGTCACATTCAGAATATTGTCAAATTCTGAATACAAGTGGAATATTAGTGAGCTGGTAAATGACACATTTCTAGGAAATCAATAAATGGTTCAAACCTTTGTTCAGCAGCGGATTGATTACAGTATCTGACAGATGCACGTGCGTTATTATTATCATAAATATTACAATTCATTTCAAAATAAAAGCACTGAACTCGACAACAGAGGCCGTAGCTGCGAACACGAGGTCGTCACGGTAACGATGTCTGATGTATAAAAAAAATAGAAAGAGATAATAAAACCCCCACTAGACTTTCCCTGAGAACGCCGCGTCCATCAGCCGCTGCAGCTCCGCCAAGTGAGTCGCTTTGTTCCCGGTAGACGGCGCCGCCGCCGGGTCACGACCCGCGTACCTGAAACATGTATACACATAATGAAGTCCACGCATACCCATGCGCGTGGTACCAAATCGCTCCTTGGGACTCACCAGACGGGCCGCGCGTGGCCCACGGTGGTGCGGAGGCGGGGCTTGACGTAGTCATAGTAACCCTGGTTCTTGTGCTCCTCCTGGCACCAGACCAGGTCGGCCGCCGCGTAGCGATCCGTCTCCGCTTTCACCAGATCGAAGGGGAAGGGGTGTAACGATTCATTCAGTGAATCGATTAATCGATTTATATTCCTGCGATCCAACTGAATCGATCTGTGCTCCGCAAATCGGCATTCCAGACGACATGTATCGATTACAAATCGATTGAAATGGTACATAATCGATTGTATCGATACTTGGAAACTGCACATTGGATTTAAGTACAACAACGGCGTGGATGTGTGTGTGTTTGTTTTTAAACGTTACTGATTCAGTCTGTCTGTGACGTCATCAGTACGCAGCGGCCGCCGCGCGAAACTCTGAACAACAACAAAACACAGCGTGGAGGAGACGACTGCGAGCGAGACGTTTACAAACCAACTCATCGATCCAGTGGAAACATTTGGGCTTTTGCAAACACGGAGGTGTTCTAAATAAGTCGCTCGCTGTTTGTAGAATATGTAGAAGACAAATAAAAACCACAGAAACACGAGGAATCTTTCCGGCCGTCTACTAAGGCGCCGTGGGATTAAACAACGGCGACAGTCAGGACCTCCAGCAGCGTCACCGCTGCAGCAGCAGCAGGTAACTCAGCTCTGCAGACGCCTCAGGCCTCCAGCACCAAACTCAACATCACAGTAACAAGTTTACCTGTAACGACATGTGACCCTACGATGTGGTGCCTGTGAATTGATCCAAACATTGTGTAATTATTGTGTAATGTTTACAATTTAAATGGAACTTGATTCAAATAAAAGGTTTATACATTTGCCATTAATTGTGTTTGCTTGTTTATAATTAATTTAAACCTGATTTCCTTACAAGAAACAACAGGGGTCTCAGAAACTTTGCCTGCACTGTCCAGTAAAGTCACTGAATCGAATCGTTCTAAATGAACCCAGATTGTCCATGAATTGAATCGGAATCGAATCGACCACCATGAACCGCCATTCGAATCGAATCGTTGTTAAAATGGATCGTTACACCCCTAATAATTAATCATAGAGGCCCATCAGCCCTCCCTCCTCCCCGGGGAGCCATAGAACGTCTTATTTATCATTTTTATTTACGATGGTTTCAAACCTCCCGTACACCCCAAACATTCATCCTCCTCTACATCCTCTCCGTATCCCCCTTCTCTCCCCTCCCTCCCCCTCACCTGCTCGACCCGGACCACGGCCACCTCCTCCTGCAGCCCTCGGTTCCCGCGCTCTCGGATCAGCTCGTAGTAGATCTTTCCAGAGCAGAAGACGACTCTCTTCACCTTTGCCGGGTCGGCGGCGTCGTCCGGGATCAAACGCTTGAAGTGTGTGTCTGCAGGCGGGGAACACACACGCACACACACACACACACACACACACACACACACAGACACACACGCAGGATGAGGGGGCGGGAGACAGCGGGGGAGGAAGAAGACCACAAACGTCCCTAACCTGGGAGCATGTCGTCGAAGCTGGACTTGGCCTCCGGGAGGCGCAGCAGCGACTTGGGAGTGAACACTATCAGCTGGGGAGGTGGAGAGAGAGATCATGTGACCCGGTCCTGTGGCGAGGGAGTCCGCGGGCGAGCCGGAGTACTCACGGGCTTCCTGAAGGGCAGCAGGATCTGCCTGCGGAGGACGTGGAAGTAGTTGGCGGGACTCGAGCAGTTCACCACAATCCAGTTGCAGTCGTGGAGCTGCTGCACCGCCAAGTCGGCCGACAGCGTCTGACAGGAGCACAGAGGAGGTGCTGTGAGGAGCGGAGACGAGCTTCCATCTAGCTCTTTGTTTGTTGATTAGGTGTGAAACATCAACTCAATACGTCTTAACGCTCCCAAAGTAGTTTTGGGATTTCATTTTAAATTCAATGGAAATATTTCCCCATTTGGATTGAACTCTTTTCTTGCACTGGCAGGAGGAAGAGGAGCAGGAGGAGTAGGAAGAAGAGGAAGATGTGGAGAATAAGGAGGACGAGAAGGAGCCAGAGGAAGAGGAAGAATATCTGGAGGATGAGATGATTGCTTCATGATTCTCATCATCATCACGCTCAGCCAAACTAACATCTAACTGCGTAGATGTTTTTGATCTATACTCACAGGGAAAACATCAGGATCGTCATTGCACATCTGCAGGAACCTCTCGGGGCGGGCCGACGAGTGCTCCGGACCCTGAGGCGGACAGACAGAACCGCGGTTATCACTCATCTGACTGGTTGTGGCGTCGGGGTGGAAGGACCCGCCTCTCCGTGCCCACCATGCCCTCCAGGCCGTGAGGCAGCAGCAGCACGATGCCGTTCTGCCGGACCCACTTGGCCTGACCGCAGCTGATGAACTGGTCGATGACGCACTGGGCCGTGTTGTGGAAGTCTCCGAACTGGGCCTCCCACAGCACCAGCGCGTTGGGACTGGCCATGGCGAAGCCCAGCTCAAAACCTGCAGGCGAGAGCGGCGTCAGCGGCGGCCAACAAATATCGCCATCTTAACTTCCTGCTAATCTCTATGCGGCTTTATCGTGCCTCCCTTTAATAAATATATTGTACCCAACTTCAACAGTCGGGATCATAATCACCATTATAACCCTTTAAATGTCAGTTTGCTTTCATAATGTTACTGTGTATTGTAAAGCCTCCAGTATGGGAATTTTACTGTGGCCATCTTGTTTTTTAGCAACCTATAAACAAGAAGTGACCATATATGGAATGGCGACGTATACGTCTCTGCTACAGACCTGTCAATCAGCCTGTAGCCCCGCCCTAAAGCATCCCCTGCTTCATGGTCTGTTTGACTCTAAATGGACCATAATTCACTAAATGAACATCATTGTTGTTGTTGTTGTGTTGAAGAAGACTTGAAACTAGAGACTGAGACATAAACTCATGTTTACAATGTTTACTGAGGGAATAAATCCAGAGAGAAGTAGAGTCATTTCCTCATAGAATAACAGAGAAGTAGAGTCATTTCCTCACTATGAGGAGTCGCCCCCTGCTGGTCACTACAGAGAAGTAGAGTCATTTCCTCATAGACGTCTATGGGAGCAGAGGAGTCGCCCCTGCTGGTCACTACAGAGAAGTAGAGTCATTTCCTCATAGACGTCATAGAGAGGAGTCGCCCCTGCTGGTCACTATGGGAGCAGGGAGCAGAGGAGTCGCCCCCTGCTGGTCACTACAGAGAAGTAGAGTCATTTCCTCATAGACGTCTATGGGAGCAGAGGAGTCGCCCCCTGCTGGTCACTACACAGAATGCATGAAACACAATTCTTGCACATTATAGGAGATGAAGGTTAACTTCTAAAATAATTAAAAGGATGCCACATGCATTAACAAGAAAACCCCCCGTGGGTTTAAATACGTAAAAGCTCACCCAGAACGCCGTACTCCGACAGAGAGCTGTTGCAGACGGTGTACGGGGCCTGATCCGGGGAGACGTGGTTCATCGGGATGCAGACCCTCTTATCCACGTTCTGGTCGTGAAGAACGTGATGTCGGTGGCTGTGAAGCAGAATCACAGAATAGAGACTTGTATAAATATAAGAATACTGACAAAAAGCCGATGCGGTTTAAGAAACACAGTTGTCTTTGCCGTTTTTCACTTAAATATAAACAGAACCATCATGACAAGAAGAGAACAAAGGATCTGTTTTGAACAGGTATGTTAAATGAGATTAAATATCACAGTTTTAAGCTTTGTCTTGGCGTCTTTCTGAAGGAACAGTTGGTCAAACACGGTGTGTTCAAGGACCGTCCGGTAAAACAGTCCACTCAATCGGCCACATCACAGGAAAGATTAAGCAAAATGATGTAAACAAAGAGAGCATTAAGAACTCCATCGATCCCAAGAGAGACACGATGCACTTCCCGTTTCCCGTGTCGGCTACCTGAACGTTCCCCTCTCCACGTCCTGTCCGCTGAGGCGAACGTGGGTCCCCTCTGTGAGCAGAGAGCCGAAGGCCATGTATTCCCCGAGAGCCCAGTCGCACACTCGCTGGTCCACCATGTTCGCTCGGCCTCTGAGGACTCGACTCAAACCTGCGGCCCACAAGGAGGCGAAACAACACAGATTGGAAAAGGAGACGCTTGGAGGGTTTTTTTAGTGGTGGGGGGTGGGGAGGGGCTCGAGCACCTCCGTGGATGGTGAAGTCCTCCGCAGGGACTGAGGCGGCGATGCTCCCGATGTGGACCAGCTCCTCCTCGCTGATGCCGGTGGGGGGGCAGGTCATGCTCTTAGACTGCCCCTCCAGAGTGAAGAAACCTGCGGACACACAAATAGGTCACGGCTCAGACTACACGGGTGTTGGCACTAGGGGGGGGGGGTCAGAGGAGGAGGACTCCTCACCGGGCCACGGGGAGTCCAGCCAGTGCTTGATGTGGAGGATCTTCTCGTCTTTGGAGCGGGCGTAGGCCTCCTCACAGATTCGGTCGTACCTCGCCACTTCCTCCTGAAAGAGGCCGATGGCGTCATGTGAGAGGTTTCCTCGGGCACAAACCCTGACTGGCTTTCAGAAGGTCAGGAACCCGTCATCCGCCGACGGGGTTAAAAAACAACGAGATCTAACAAAGTGTCGTTTAAAACGAGGCTTGAAAATATCGTCCTTTTTAGACCTTTTCCATATTTATTTTAATGAATGCTCTTTGATTCCTGCTGCAATCACACCAAAGAGGACTGAAACCTCTCAGAGGTACTTTGGTCTGCGGGTCTCCCGTGCATCGGACTGCTCTATTAGATGGCGTCGATAGGAGCCCCCCCCCCTCACCTCGTATTCCTGCAACGTGACCACGCCCTCTCCGATGAGTTTTTCGGCGAACTTCTGCAGGACTCCTTTCTGCCGGTGGATGCGCTTGTACATCAGCGGCTGCGTGAACATGGGCTCGTCCATCTCGTTGTGGCCGTTGCGTCGGTAGGACACCTGGGAGGGGCGGAGCCGAGAGGTCAGACATTCAGAGCTGATTGGTGCTCCACGGATACGTCCGTAGCCAAGCTGCTGTATCGCCGACACATCAGAAGGTTCACGCGATATTCAACTATTCTTTATGACACAAGAGGGGGCGAGGTCAAGTTACAGGAGACATTCTGTCAGATGAAGACCAAGATGGCGCCGGGGCCCCCTTATCTTCAGTCCGTCCTCACCCCTGGACCTGCTAATGCCGTATCTAGGACGAGGGAGAACACCGGGGACTCTCACCAGGTCTACGACCACGTCTTTGTGGAAGGTGCTCCTCCACTCGGCCGCCACTTTGCACACGTACATCACGGCCTCGGGGTGGTCGGCGTTGACGTGGAAGATGGGAGCGTTGACGACGCGGGCCACGTCCGTGGGGTACGCAGAGGAGCGAGCCATCCGGGGATCCGTGGTGAAGCCGATCTGCGCGGACGACGAATGGCGACATGAGAAACAGTCGGGCCGGAGGAACCCGCTCTGGTTGCACTCTTCCAGGCCAGGTGCCGTACCTGGTTGTTCACCACCACGTGGACGGTGCCGTGGGTGGTGTAGGACGGCAGGTCGGACAGGTGGAACGTCTCGTACACGAGGCCCTGGCCCGCGAACGCCGCGTCGCCGTGAATCAGGATGGACATCACCTGTGACGTCGTCGGGGTAGAAACGCTTTAGCAACACAAGCAAAGGACGTCCTCCCCCCACAAATATGTGCGTATAAAACAGGTTGTACCCGTTTGCCCTCGGCGTCGCCGCAGTAGAACTGCTCGGCTTTGGTCTTTCCCTGCACCACCGGGTCCACGGCCTCCAGGTGGGAGGGGTTGGCCACGAGCGACATGGTGACCTCCCGGTCGCTGACCCGGTTCATCCTCTTGTGATACATACCCAGGTGATACTTCACGTCACCGGAACCCTGGGAAGCAACACAAGAGGGGACGCCTCTCGTTTAGGAGAACTGATCAGAGTCAAGTCGAGCAATTTAAAAAGAAAAGTTTGACAAAATGTGGTAACTTAGCGTAGCTTTATTGTGAAGGGTCAGATGGGACTGTGCTCCAGCTGTTTAGCTTAGCTTAGCTTAGCTCATGCTATATTAAAGCAACGGCTGTAAATCTCACTTTCTGACATGTCAGATCGTGTTTCTTTTAGATCAATACCAGAACAAAGCTGCAAACTGAAAGTTGTGGTTCTGAAGATGATTCTCAGGCGTTCAAACCTCGTCGGCTGCTTCCAGTTTAGAGTCGAACTGGCAGAAGATTTGGTCGAGCTCCTTCCGGATGACGTTCGCGAGAACGTTTAGCCTCCCTCTGGAAAGGAGAAGCACATATTCGGCACCGTGTGACCAATAGTGTCATTGGAAGAAACGTAACACGCTTCCATTCGTCGACCCGTTGGAGGTCGGGCGTGGTGTGGTCAGGCCTTGCCTGTGAGACATCCCCATGACAACGCTCTCCACGCCGCTCTGGCTCGACACGTCGATGAGGGTCTTCAGGGCCGGGATCAGCGCCTCGCAGCCCTCCAGGCCGAACCGCTTCTCCGAGGACCACTTCCTCTGGAGGAACTCCTCAAACCTGTGAGACCAGGCGGTTAATGGCACACATCGAGACCCAGAACCAACCCCGCAAACTCAGACGGACCTCGTGGCCCGGACCATCCTGGCCAAAAGGGTCCTCTTCTCCTCCAGACTGAACCGCATGACTCCCGGTGTCTCGAACTTGCTCCGGATCCACCGGCACTGCTCCACGTCGTTAATGAACATGAACTCCACCCCGACGTGCTGGCAGTAGGCCGTCTGGAGGAGGGGAATTCGTTAATATATAAATAATAATAAATGTCATAGTCTCTTTTTGTAATTCTCTGTACCTCCAGGCGCCGTATGATCTCCCTGAGGGGCAAAGAGCCTTCGCCGCCCCCGATGAAGGTGGTGGTGGGGAGACGGAAGGCTTTGTCCAGGTCCTCCTCGGCCAGGCCGTACAGACCTGTCAGAGGGGGGAATATTACTCCCATACCACTGACGATTCGCTCGGTCATTCTGACCAAAAGTCAAACATCTTTTATTTACGCTCATGAATGACATAAGAAAGTCCCCACAGTTGAGAACATTTGTCCTTCTTCAACAGTCAGAAACTTCCATCATGTTAATCAATAGTAGAATAACAGGTCAGATGAGCTTTGTGTGTTAAAATCGGTGCAGTGATTTAACCCTTTCATCCCTCATGAGGCCTAAAGTCAAATGAAGGCTTCCTCGCGTCATCAGGATGCCGACCGGCCGGAAAAACCAGCTTGTGGGGTTTCCGCCTGGAACCTGTTCTCTCTGTTGTGTGTTCTCTTTATCTAAAGCATGTGAGGAGATAAGACGCCGTGCAGCAGAGGAGGTGTTACATAAGGGATCTTTAGACCCCCTCAGTCAGACAGACGTCCTTGATAAGGTTTTACTGAAGCGGATACTTCCTGTTTGACTTTGCTGGATGCTGAGCAAAGGTCACATGACCTGTGGCTCGATGTGCTTTCATCACACTTCCCCGAGACGAGACCAGTCAGTGAGGTCATGAGGAACCAGCTACCCAGGATGAAGGTTCTCACCCGATCCCACAGGGGTTCCTCATAATGAGACACACACACACGCACACACGCACACACACGGCCTCTGGTCCGACCCCCGTTGGAAAGGGAACAATGGCACTTGTAACCGTGGAAACGTCCTCTCACAGCTCATAACAATCGGCCCGCCTCCACTCAGAGGTCGACCTTTTCACGAGGCACAATGACACGTTGCTGCAGACATGCATGAAACACACACACACACACACACACACGGACAGACACACAGACACACACAGACACACACAGACACACACAGACATACAGACACACACACCTTCCAACATGTTTGAGCTCCTTCCACCGCTGCAATTAGACTGATGTTGATGTGTGGTAATGAAAACAATAAAAGAACAATAAAGAACAATATGAAGTCCTGTGTGTGTGTGTGTGTGTGCGTGTATGTCTGATGTTACACACCAACCGCCAAGTCAAATTCCTTGTGCGTCTGACATATTATGGCAATAAACGATTCCTGATTCTTCTTATCTAGTTTTCCCAGAAGACAGAACTAGCTGATAAGCTGATAAACCACGAACGGAGACATTAATGAGCCATGAACACAAATCAAATAAACCGTCTCGTGCTGTAATACTTTACATGTGAATGGGCTCATCAATGGTTGTTGAGTAACAATGAAGCTCTTATGTGTTCATGGAGCATGGCGTCACTTTTCCTCACCCACGTTCTGGAAGCCGACGGCACAGGGGGCGTCGTCCAAGTCCACGCAGCTGATCTCCAGCGGGTCCAGCTTGGCCACGTGATGTCCTCGTACCTTTTTGCAGAGGGGGGGTGGGGGGGGACGCGGCTCGGTGGGTTAACGGGTCCGGTGGTGACTACTTCCTGGAATATGTGCTAATGTTTGACTCTGTTAGCAGTAAACAGGTCACAGTCTGTAACGCCAACGTCCGTCTAAAAGGCAACGAGGCACATTTACTAAACACACGTGGACTGAACAACCATTTAATGCTGCAATTACTTTTTGTTACAATTATCTTGATAACAAACATTTAAATTACAATACAATTACTATTATATACTGTACGTAATAATATAACAGTAGGAATTTCCCGAGATAAGTACTTTTACTATCTGATTTTCTTGAGACGAGACTCAAAAAAAACAGAGCTGCATTCTCTGTAGTGACCAGCAGGGGGCGACTCCTCTGCTCCCATAGACGTCTATGAGGAAATGACTCTACTGCTCACCTGGTACGCTCGTATAAGCGACTGCACCGCGAGGTGGTCCTCCACCAGCTTCTCCACACTGGGCCCAGAACCCACCACTCGTCCCACGGGGGGCCCACCGGGGGGGGGCGGCCTCTGGTGGCCGTTACGGAAGAACGCGTCCCACGACTGCAGGAGAAAGAACGAGAGACTTTGTGGCCGTTTGATCGCTGCTTGGGCCACACGTCAGCGGCTGTGAGGCTCAACACCGACAACGAATGTGATTTCAAGCTGAATATCTTGTAATGTGAAGACACGATGTTATTAACGACATTTGCATCTGTAGCCGCGTCGCTCGCTGAGACAGAAACCTGGGAAGAAGTTCTGACATCACACGCATTTTATTTCTCCCTGTACACTTAATATCTCAGTTATTGTGGATTTCTCCTGTTATTTCATCACCGCTCTTCACGATGCTGCTGTGGGTCCTGTACATCTCCCCACTAGAGGATCATCTTATCTTATCTGCCCCCATGAGCAAAGCCTCCCAACTGTAAATGCTGCAGACGTGTGTGTGTTTGTGTTGTGAAATCAAAGTCGAGATCATTTTGGAACATGTTGAACCCTTTAAAGGGGAGTGGTGGAATATTAAACACAAACACATTCAAGTCCGTAGTAAAAGTCATCTTTGTGGGTGGAAGCGACTTGAGGGTCATTCTGTATTTTCACAAACAGTTTAAAGTGTATTTAAGGCGAATCTACTAATCCATCCATCATTTTGTATTTTGGGCCGACGTCCCTCTATAGACTCCTAACAACGTCTTTATCCGTCGCTGGACATCGCTGGACATCGCTGGGACGGTCTTTGTCTCGGCTATCTGCCGCTCACTGTTTGCTCTGCTGTTCAAACACACACAACCAGCAGCAGCGTCTCTTGGTACCTTTGGCCCACTGAGACTTACAGACATCTGTACTCAACGAGAGGGAACACGAAGATTCTCAACATTTTCATGCGTGCACGAGCAAAAAAAATCTGGTTATCGAGCCCTGAATGTAGCGGGTGTGACATCACAGGTGTGACATCACGGGTGACAAAAAGGCGCACCTTATGCACGTTGCCGGGGTTCTCCAGCCAGGCGTAGTACATCTCGTCCACGTAGTTGGAGCTGGCGCCGTTGAGGAAGGGCTCGGCGGACGTCTTCAACGTCCTGGCGGCCGCCCCTCCGGGCCGCGAGCGGCTCGGGGTCGCCCGCGAGGCCGCCAAAGGCCGAAGCCTCGCGACTGTAGTCCTTAAGCGGAGCATGGCCGCGGTTCAGCCTCAGCTCCTCACAACCCCTGACCCCGACCTCCACGCGGCTCCGCACTCCTCCTGCTTTGGGGTCCACTGCTCTTCGGCTCCTTCGCCTACGACGGCGTCCGTCGGACCCTGTTGAGCTGTTTTAGAGAGACTTATCAAACTCATGTTCACAATGTTTAAATCCAGGGAGAATAAATTTCCTCATAGACGTCTATGGGAGCAGAGGAGTCGCCCCTGCTGGTCACTACAGAGAAGTCATTTTCTCATAGACGTCTATGGGAGCGGAGGAGTCGCCCCCTGCTGGTCACTACACAGAACGCAGTCTCTGTTACAGATGGGCTTGGTAGCGTTTAGCCAAATCTTTTTATGGACTATTTTCCGTGGTGAATAAATCCACATTTGGTGTTCTAGTGGCACAGCTCTGTGTTGAAGGAACACGTGTCCTTACAGCTCATTTCAAGCCGCCTGTTGTCATATGTACAACAATCTAGGAGAAGCAGCTGTTGGCAAAGGACATCATATATTTCAAGCTCCCTCAAATGTTGCTCATTAAATCTTATTAAAAATCATAAAGAAAGAGAATGAGCGACATATTCATGAACAAAAATAGCACAGAGGACCAGACTGGAGGAGGTTTTACCTTCAGACCAACAAACATAAGAACTTAAATACTCTAAACCCTCAAACCAAAACAGCACACACGCGTCCACCACGTCACAAGCCTCAAACGTCACCGTCAAATTAAACACATTCTGTCCCCAATAACAGTGGCGTGTCCCCACAACGACAAAAACACACACACACACACACACACACACACACACACACACACACACACACACACACACACACACACACACACACACACAGGTGTTCAGAAGTCGCGCGCGGGACGCAAACACGCGACATTCGGTCCGTTAAGCCTCGACTCAAACTTTAAGGAGTTCGTTACCTTTCTCTGCTTCACCCCGCCCCCCCCGCCGCCGCTGCTGCTGCCTCCCGGTGTGGTAAACGAGCGGCACACTCTCCCGCGTGCGGGAGCTTCACTCTCTGCTGCGGGACCGAGAAGGTGAGGCGCGCGCGCCGGAACTTTGGTCACTCCGGTGCTGATCTACGTCACTCCGGTGCTGATCTACGTCACTCCGGTGCTGATCTACGTCACGATGGCCGTCGACGTCAGCAGAAAATCACTCCAGTCGCGTCAAATGGGTTGAAACATTAAACATTAAGTGGCACTTTATTTAAGAGTGAAATGTTTTCAACAATGAATCGAGAGACTATGACACATTTTAATTAGTGTAAGACGAGATAAATAAAATGCTTTTATACCCTTATATTTATATTGTGTTTCAAGATTAAACATGGTTTAATCAAGTATTCATCAAATATTCAAAGTAATAAAACAGCTGAATTACTCCCACAAGAAACAGTCTGTATTTAAGTACCATCGGCAAAATACACCTGAAGACAAAACCGCCACGTCGACCCCAGTCAACTTAAGTACATCCTTAAGTACACGGTTCATGTATTCTTTCTGATCCACGGCCAACATGTACTTGTGCACCAGGTACACACATACCGGAGGGAGCAGCAGTAAACTCGACCTTTGTCCCGAGTCACTGATTATCTAAAGAGCAAGTGAACGCGACACCACAGGAGACGAAGGTACTGAGGCATTGTGGGTAAAAGTACTGCGTCAGTAGTACTTCCTCTGGTTCTACGCACCGTCATTACTACAGAAGACATCTTACTCTAAATACTTTATACGCGGGTAGTTTAGTCCAGTGTTTCCAAACATCGGGGTCGGGCCCTCAAAGGGGTCGCCATAAAAACCTGAGGGGTCGGGAGACGATCAATGGGAGACAAGAAGAAGAAGAGAAGGACAAAAAGAAACTACTACTACCGAATAAATAAAACAACAGCTTTGTGATCAACACCCTCTTGATTGATTGATTGATTGATTGATTGATCCACGAGCTGTGCCCGCTGCCTCAGGTTGACCTCTGACCTCAGGTTCGTTCACACACACACACACACACACACAAGATGAAGGACTCTCTGCGTTTTTATTGGTTCACACACTGATTACATCTGGTCACATGATTAATATTGATAAGACTTGGAATCCGTCGTCATCGCTGTCAATCAATAAATAACTTGATAGACGGTGAAGCAGAGCCGCTCCAGTTGGACAGATGTAAACAGAGAATAAGTCCACAGGCTCTGTGGATTAAAGTAATCCCATTAAAGCTGTGACAGGGATAAACTGGGCAGGTAGGGGGGGGGTCACTGTTACTAATGGCAACCAAACACATATCAATAACATCCTGGTGACTTCTGATCAGGTTTGTTTTAAAGTGCAAAGAGATAAAGTGTTTTTGATTAAATCACATGTTCAGCTGCATATCAGCAGGTGCTGCAACGTCATAAACTAGATTTCCTTTAAAGCTTTATTGATTTTCGTCTCGTGTTTTCTAGAATCCTCTTTGTTCTCTTGTCAAGTGCAAAGCAAAAGAAATCAGCGTTTAAAAAAGTCGAGAATAATCTAAACGTGCGATCTGATTTACGACATTTTTCTTCATTCTGATGTAGTTTTTCGGTCTTTGATACACAGAAGAGCTTTGTCTATATATTTAACAGCTGATCTTCCCTCTAAAAGTTAAATCCTGTCTCCATCCTCGCCGGGATCCTCATATCTCATCATGTCACGTAAAGCGCAGGAAACGAGGCCATCGGTTCTACCGGAGCTCCAAAGAGAACGAAAGGAACAAAATGCACCAAAACACCCAAATCAGCAACGTCATGCAGTCAAACATCATCTAAAGCAAACCCGTCACCACGGCGACACAAACAGCGTGACACGGAGGATCACATGCTGGGGGGGGGGGAGAGAGAGGGCAGACCTAACGGGACGGGTGTCTCTGCAGAGGGAAACATCCACAGGAGCCAAAGACGATGCTCATGAAAACATTAAAATGTGTGACGAACAGCCCCGACAGACAGAAGAGCAGGACAGGTCCAGGTCCAGGTCCAGGTCCTGGTCCAGGTCCAGGTCCAGGTGAGTTGGGAGGCTCACAGAGAGAGGGGGGTTGATGATGAGGGTTGGCGTCTGTCTTTAGGGGGACAGAAGAGAGACGAGGGCAAAGACATCAGATGCTTTCTTCTTCTTTAGGCTGCCATCCCTCTCCTCCTGCTCCTCCTCATCCTGCTCCTCCTCTCCTCCTCTCCTCCTCTCCTCCTCTTCTCCTCTCCTCCTGCTGCTCCTCCTGTCCTGCTCCTCCTCCTGCTCCTCCTCCTGCTCCTCCTCTGCTCCCCAGGCTCTGGTACCTGCAGAGATGTTAGACACTCAGTTGAGTTTAAACATGTGAGGACTGACTCAGCATTTTGGGCACCACAAGGAAGATCTAAGAAGATCTTCATCATGTGATGAAGCTCCCAAACTCCACCCTTTCAAAATAAAACTACTGAGTTGGGTCCAGGCAACAAAGCCAGCAGGTCCAGGGAATGACCTGACGTTGTGTTTGAGCCGTTTCCTTCTTGCTAAGCTAAGCTAAGCTAAGCTACGGCCTCCCTACCTCCTCACTGCAGCGGGGGCGGCGGGGGCCCCCGAGCAGTGGAAGTGGACGTTCTGCCACCGGCTCTCCCGGCGGTGCCACACCCGCGTCTCCTCGGACTGGCTGGAGCGGGGCCGCCCCGCCGCGTCCACGAACTGCGTCAGGCGGATGTAGGCGATGCAGGCGGCCTCGTCCCCGATCATGTGCACGTGGGGGTTGAGGATGGTGGTGTGGACGGGTTTGCTGTTCTTGGCGAGCACTGAGAGAGAGAGGGGGGGGGGGGTTAGACCTCATCCACGGGTCGGAGTCCCAGAGAACGTGTGAGGCGGCGCCGGCGGCTCACGGTTGTCGAAGTAGAAGCGGTGGAAGTCCATCCCCTCCACCAGGTTGCCGAGCCCCTCGGGCTCGAAGGAGGTCAGACCGGGGTCGCAGATCTTCCTGAGGAGAACGATCACGTTTAGACAAACGGATTCTGAGACTTCACACAGTCAAGAGTTGGGCGGGACTCACGCGTAAGCCTCAAAGTCCCCGTTGTTCACGGCCTCGATGAGCTGCTCCGTGATCTTTATGATCTCCTGCTTACGGGCTGCAGGAGAAGCAGAAGAAGGAGCAGCGTGAGAGGAGGTGGAGGTGGTGGAGCGCTCTCCTGAGCCGCACCCCCCCGCAGACTGACCTGAGAGCTGGTCGGTACTCATCTTAGGTTCCCCTCTACATGACCTCTGACCTGCGTGTCCACCTGCGCTCTCCTCAGAGGGGAAGAGGCGTCTCTGCCTGCCGCCTCCGTCCGGCCTCCATCACGCCGCGAGGCTGACGGAGCTCATCGCGCTATTCTGGTCTCGTTAGAGGAGATTTGCTGTGTCCTCCTTCCCTCCTCCCCCCCAGCGAGAGGAAGGCTTATCTTCCTCTCCCTCTCTCTCTCCCCTCCCTCCCTCCCCCTCTCCCCCATCTCCCTCCCTCCATCTCCCTCCCTCCCTCCCCCTCCCTCCATCTCCCTCTCCCCCTCTCCCTCCATCTCCCTCTCCCTCCATCTCTCCCCCTCCCCCCCTCTCCCTCCATCTCCCTCTCCCTCCCCCTCTCCCCTCCATCTCCCTCTCACTCCATCTCCCTCTCTCTCATCAATAAAAAAAGCCCAAACAACGGCTGCATTTTAAGTAAAAGAAGCAACATTTAAGTATGAAAATATAAAAACATAAAAGTCCTCAATGGGCGACTTCACCAAACAAAAGTAAATGTATTATATATCTATATTATATATCATTATAAACTGATATTATTGGGGGATAATTCTGTCATCATTTTTGACCAATTGCTGAGATTAAATGTGAGTGTGTTACTGAGTGTGAGTGTGTTACTGAGTGTGTGTGTGTGTGTGTGTGTGTTACTGAGTGTGTGTGTGAGTGTGTGTGTTGTTACTGAGTGTGTGTGTGTGTGAGTGTTGAGTGTGTGTTACTGAGTGTGTGTGTGTGTGTTACTGAGTGTGTGTGTGTGTGTTACTGAGGTGTGTGTTACTGAGTGTGAGTGTGTGTGTGTTACTGAGTGTGTGTGTGTGTTACTGAGTGTGTGTGTGTGTGTGTGTGTGTGTTACTGAGTGTGTGTGTGTGTTACTGAGTGTGTGTGTGTGTGTGTTACTGAGTGTGTGTGTGTGTGTGTGTACTGAGTGTGTGTGAGTGTGTGTTACTGAGTGTGAGTGTGAGTGTGTGTGTGTGTGTGTGTGTGTGTGTTACTGAGTGTGTGTGTGTGTGTGTGTTACTGAGTGTGTGTGTGTGTGTTACTGAGTGTGTGTGTGTGTGTGTTACTGAGTGAGTGTGTGTGTGTTACTGAGTGTGAGTGTGTGTGTGTTACTGAGTGTTACTGAGTGTGAGTGTGTGTTACTGAGTGTGTGTGTACTGAGTGTGTGTGTGTGTGTTACTGAGTGTGTGTGTGTGTGTGTGTTACTGAGTGTGTGTGTGTTACTGAGTGTGTGTGTGTGTTACTGAGTGTGTGTGTGTTACTGAGTGTGTGTGTGTGTTACTGAGTGTGAGTGTGAGTGTGTGTGTGTGTGTGTGTGTGTGTGTCTCACCCTTCACGTCTTCATCCTCGATCGTGTTGCTGCTGTCAGATGATTCCTGCACAAACAGAAACATTAAATCACCCAAAGAATGAAATGATGCTTTCACCAGCGAACGCGCACACGGGCGCGTGCACACACACACACACACACACACACACACACACACAGCCGGTGAGGATCTCCTCCTCCCTCTGACCAGCAGGAGGCGGCTGAGGAGCTGTCATGCACTAAGACGCACAGGCAGGCAGGGAGGAGGAGGTACCTTGGTCCCATCCATGGGGTTATGGATGACTGTGGTCTGAGGCTCCTGGAGGGACAATCAGAGAGGAAGCAGTGGAGAGCGAGTGTGTGATGAGGATCAATCAGGATTAGAGGGGGGGCATGACTGACCTCACATCCTTTATAGAAATCAAATCAATAAGAATCATGTATTTCAACTTCAGCTGTTATGTTGATGTGAACGTGTGAAATCTGCTGAAAAAATGAAAAATAAAAGCCCACAAATGATAAACGAACTCTTTCCTGTTCCTCACAGTCCCTTCAAAGTAAAGTACTTGTTGTGAATGCACGTTACAGATGAGAGATATGAAACTCTTCATCCCCCCCCAGTGTTTCAGTGCATCAGGCGTACCAGAGCGGGGGGGCCGTGGCCTTTGGGGCCTTTGGGGCTGGTGACTATGCTGCTTCTCGAGCTGTTTGTCTGCGGCTGTGCAGGAAAAAGTGTTAGAAAGACACATTCCTCACTACGTTAATCAGACAATCCATCACTTCCCTCTGCAGCGAAACCCAAATGAGACCCTCGACAGATACACCCCCCCCTCCGGAACCTGGGGGCCCTTTGGCCAGACGGTGAATCTAAACCAACAGCAGATGTGCAACTCTGCAACATCTGCCAGATGGAAAACCAACATCCGATTGGTCAAATGGAGGCATCAGCATCTCTTAAACCCCCGACCCCCCCGGCCCCCCCGGCCCCCACCGGCTTATGAAACAGAGAGAGAGACTCCTCACACAGCCAACGACATGCAGAGTGCACGGACACACACACACACACAGACGCACACACACACAGCCCCGCTGCAGCTGATGATCCCGTCTGAACAGATGTGTAGAGATGAAAAGTGTTTCATGAGCACGAGACGTCTCACACAGACTCGCGCTCTGTTTCGTTGCACTTTATTGTTATTATTGTTAACGGCCTTCAGTGCATTAAAGCCACAATCAACTATTTACTGCCAAATATTTTTTTACAGTTTTTTAATATTATTTTTAAATATTATTTTGCACAGATAAGAACGTTATTTACAAGATGGTTGAACGTTTTATTTTTATTTTATTTATTTTTTTAAAAGGTCTGTAAACTTGAAGGTTTTTGCAATTGTTTCATTCCATTATTATAATAACAGAAAGGGTTTGAGACCAGCAGAGGGTTGCCTACATTCACATTCACACTTTGCACACACTGCCCCCTGGTGGTCAGGAGACAGAACGCAGCTTTAACTCATAAAGCTTTGACTTTTCATTTTGTTGAGAAGTTAATGATTTTTTTGATATTTAAATCCAGCCTTTATTTGAACAGCGTTCATCTCTGAGAGAGAACGCAGGAATACTGAAATAGCTCCGTGGTTGTGTGACACCGTGATTATGTAATGATGGATTAAACATCTGGTGAGAAATAATCTGAGATTAGCATCGGGCCAAGCGAGGAGAGATGTGCAGAGGAGGAAAGGGAGAAGAGAGGAAGAGGAGAGGAAGAGGAGAGGAAGCCATCGACTGCTTGACTTGCATAATCATCTTTAAAAGTTACAACAATGAGATACATTAGATATTTAGCACACAAGTTATCACTTAATCCAAGTTTATCCTGCACATTAAGTTCTTCTTGCAGGAAGAAGACAATTATGTGCACAATCTCCTGCATGACAACTTATTGTTAAGTTACGTGGACTTTTAATGTTCATAAAAAAGATCTTTAGTGGACAAGGAGATGTCTTCACGAGGTGATGTCTTTAGTGGACGAGGTGATGTCTTTAGTGAACGAGGAGATGTCTTTAGTGGACGAGGAGATGTCTTTAGTGAACGAGGAGATGTCTTTAGTGGATGAGGAGATGTATGTCTTTAGTGGACGAGGAGATGTCTTTAGTGGACGAGGTGATGTCTTTAGTGGATGAGGAGATGTCTTTAGTGGATGAGGAGATGTATGTCTTTAGTGGACGAGGAGATGTATGTCTTTAGTGGACGAGGTGATGTCTTTAGTGGACGAGGTGATGTCTTTAGTGGACGAGGTGATGTCTTTAGTGGACGAGGAGATGTCTTTAGTGGATGAGGAGATGTATGTCTTTAGTGGACGAGGATGATGTCTTTAGTGGACGAGGAGATGTATGTCTTTAGTGGACGAGGAGATGTGTTTAGTGGACGAGGTGATGTCTTTAGTGGACGAGGATATGTCTTTAGTGGATGAGGTGATGTCTTTAGTGGATGAGGAGATGTATGTCTTTAGTGGACGAGGTGATGTATGTCTTTAGTGGACGAGGAGATGTCTTTAGTGGACGAGGTGATGTATGTCTTTAGTGGACGAGGAGATGTCTTTAGTGGACGAGGTGATGTCTTTAGTGGACGAGGAGATGTATGTCTTTAGTGGACGAGGTGATGTCTTTAGTGGACGAGGAGATGTCTTTAGTGGACGAGGTGATGTCTTTAGTGGACGAGGAGATGTGGACGAGGAGATGTCTTTAGTGGACGAGGAGATGTCTTTAGTGGACGAGGAGATGTCTTTAGTGAACGAGGTGATGTCTTTAGTGGACGAGGTGATTTAGTGGACGAGGTGATGTCTTTAGTGGACGAGGTGATTTAGTGGACGAGGTGATGTCTTTAGTGGACGAGGTGATGTCTTTAGTGGACGAGGATTTAGTGGACTTTATGGACGAGGTGATTTAGTGGACGAGGAGATGTCTTTAGTGGACGAGGTGATGTCTTTAGTGGACGAGGTGATTTAGTGGACGAGGAGATGTCTTTAGTGGACGAGGTGATGTCTTTAGTGGACGAGGTGATTTAGTGGACGAGGTGATGTCTTTAGTGGACGAGGTGATTTAGTGGACGAGGTGATGTCTTTAGTGGACGAGGTGATTTAGTGGACGAGGTGATGTCTTTAGTGGACGAGGTGATGTCTTTATGAAATAACAAAACTCAGCAGCACAACGAGGTCGTAGGAGGCTGCAGACACACAAACACACACGATGGGGGAGGAGTTTAGGGAGGAGCTACGATAGCGGCGGGAAGAAGCGGCGGGAAGACCGGGACTCCAGTGAGCTCCTCAAAATAAAAGTCCACAATGTCTTGTTGCATCCGTTTGACCAACGAGAAAACGTTGATTTGATTATTACAGACGCTGATATTCTCCGTTATGACAACACACATGGATACTGGTATTGACTTATTTGGGATGAGGACAGAGGAGAAAGCAGGGAGGACAGAGGACAGAGGACCTGCTCACCTTGGCGTCGGCCTTCTTGTTGAGGAGACTCTTGGCTGCTGCAGAGAAGCAGAAGGACACGCCTCAGAGGGGAGCGCCACATCCTGACCTCCCTGGGGACGCCCCTCAAAGTGGACATGCAAACCGCCGCATGTCCTCCACTTCTCCTCCCTCCAGGGAAAGAGACAACGCCGGACTGAGTCCGTCCCCCCCGTAAAGAAGAGAAAACCCTCCCTCCGTTCTGACGAAAGACGTTTAAAACCCCCACGGATAAAAGGAATGCGCCTCCGACTGGCCCTTCCCCCCCCCGAAGCGTTAGATAAGCACGCCATCATGAGGGGGGGCGACTAATTCTCCATATAATCCAAATACACTCACAGACAGATGCCTCATAAAGATGGAGGGGGGATTATGAGTGAAAGCATGCTGGGAAGTGGAGTGTGTGTGTGTGTGTGTGTGTGTGAGATAATGAGATAATGGGTTGGTTCCATACAGACGGATGATGATGATGATGATGATGATGATGAAGATACATGTTCCGTGTGGTATTAACACTATGGGGGCTCACCTTGGCAGACCATCGAGGAGCATCACCAGGAGGGGGGAGGAGGGGGCAAAGATTAGAAGAATAGAACAGAAATGTTGAAAATAAGCTTTGACTCTCAGTGTTGGTGAAGAAATGAATCTAATGTTTGAGCCGTTGAATAAAATCAGAACGTTAAACTTTTCAGAACTAGAACCTAAAGGAATAAACAACCACAAAAAGGTTCATTATCTTGGGAATAAACTTGAATGTCAAACTATCTATGCAGCTAATACCGAATTTTTTTCGACCTTTTGACCTGAACTGTTAAAAGCCCCTCCCCCTCTCAGGTGGGGTTACCTTGCTCCACGATGCCGGCGGGGCTCCCCGGCATCGAGCTGACGGAGGCCGGCGCTGTGGTCTGCCGTCCCACTGAAACACACAGAGAGGCGGTGAGGAGGCTAGGCGTGGGCGTGGCTATGTACGGGTGGAGGCGTGGCTACACACAGGTGGTGCAGGTTTTTTAAAGGGTAAAGCAGCACATGAAGTATTGATGCGATTGTCACATGGTTCCCACCCAGGAAGTAGATATAAAACATGTATGAATGAAAGGGACTATTTCACCGCAGAGGGATCCTTATTTGCCAATATTTGTGAGTATTTGTGTGTGTGTGTGTGTGTGTGTGTGTGTGTGTGTGTGTGTGTGCGACGGCAGCAGACAGATGTGGTCTCACCAGAGAAGTTCCTGGAGACGAGCATTGTGGTCAAAATGGCGCCCTGAGGAGACGGGATACAAACCAGCATCTTTAATGCTCAGGAATCAAAACCTCGACGGTCTCAGTTTAAGTGATAACGAGACGTTGGAATATTCCTGCGTTAACTAAGTAAAATCATTAAATATGATATTGTGTGTCTTTAGAACACGGGCGGATGAACTCCAGCGTGCTGGGCTCCCCTCCGCCCGGCGGCCTTCCTGTGTGGAGTCTGCGTGTTCTCCCCGTGTTCTCCCGTGTTCTCTGTCCTCCACAGCGGAGGAGACGTGCTCTGGGCATCGGGTTGATATGTGGCGGCCGCTAGGTGTGTGGATGAGTGTGAATGGTTGTGTGTCTCTGTGTAGCCCTGTGACGGTGACCGTCCAAAGTGTCTCTCGCCCGAGTTCGCTGCACATCTGGCCTCAAAACACTCAGCCTCTCCTACAGCTTGTTATATATATATCGAAATATGTACATATCTATATATGTATATATGTATATATATATATGTTTATATATGTTTGTGTTCTCTTTGTGCGTAACAGTTCACTCCACATTAGTTCAAAACACTCCTCCTGTCGGTGCATATATCTATATATGTAGCGTTGGGAGGTACATTTATACTTGTATATATGTAAATATGTACAGATAGATATATATATCTATATATGTAGTGTCTATATGTACATATCTATGTATGTATATATGTACATATGTACATATATAGATGTATATGTGTATAGTGTGTACAGTACATGTACAGTATATACACAGTGTATATGTACATCATGTGTCTCTATGTAGTATGTTTGTGTTCTCTGTGAAGTGTAGTGTTTAGTGTGTCCTGGTGTGTGGAGCTGTCTCATGTGTGTAGTGAACATGTTAGTACCTCTATAAGTGAAAAGTGTGTGTACAGTGTGTGTGTGTGTAGTGTGTAGTGTGTAGTGTGTAGTGTAGTGTGTAGTGCGTGTAGTGTGTGTAGTGTGTAGTGTGTCTATGTGTACTTACGCACACCCACGGGTGCTTCAGAGCTTCCTGCGCCGTGATTCTCTTCGCCGGGTTGATGGTCAACATCTGGTTGATGAGGTTTTTGGCCTCCGGTCACGGTGTCCCACTCTGGGGAGGGAACTAGACACACACGTATGTGTAGATCTGCACGTGTGCCCACGAGCACGCTGCTGTGTGCAGACTCACGTCGTACGCGCCGGCTTTGATCTGCTGGTACAGCTTGTGCTGGTCCTCGTCCCAGAAGGAGGATATCAACCAGGAGGATGTAGAGGATCACACCTGCACAGCCAGGAGGAGGAGACGCAGCCTGAGGGGAGGAGCAGGAGAGCAGGAGGAGAGCAGGAGGAGAGCAGGAGGAGAGCAAGAGGAGAGCAGGAGGAGAGCAGGAGGAGAACAAGAGAAGAGCAGGAGGAGAGCAGGAGGAGAACAAGAGAAGAGCAGGAGGAGAGCAGGAGGGAGAGCAGGAGAGGAGAACAGGAGAACAAGAGGAGAGCAGGAGGAGAACAGGAGGAGAGCAGGAGGAGAGCAGGAGAACAAGAGGAGAACAGGAGGAGAGCAGGGAGGAGAGCAGCAGAGCAGGAGGGGAGAACAGGAGGAGAGCAGGAGGAGAACAAGAGGAGAACTAGGAGGAGAACAGGAGGGAGAGCAGGAGGGGGAGAACAAGAGGAGAGAACAGGAGGGAGAACAAGAGGAGAGCAGGAGGAGAACAGGAGGGAGAACAGGAGGAGAGCAGGAGGAGAACAAGAGGAGAGCAGGAGGAGAACAAGAGGAGAGCAGGAGGAGAACAAGAGGAGAGCAGGAGGAGAACAAGAGGAGAGCAGGAGGAGAACAAGAGGAGAGCAGGAGGAGAACAAGAGGAGAGCAGGAGAGCAGGAGGAGAACAAGAGGAGAGCAGGAGGGAGGCAGGGAGGAGAACAAGGAGAGCAGGAGGAGAACAAGAGGAGAGCAGGAGGGAGAACAAGAGGAGAGCAGGAGGAGGAGAGACAGGAGGAGAGCAGGAGGGACACACAGGAGCACAGGAGAACAAGAGGAGAGCAGGAGGAGAACAAGAGGAGAGCAGGAGGAGAACAAGAGGAGAGCAGGAGGAGAACAGGAGGAGAGCAGGAGGAGAACAGGAGGAGAGCAGGAGGAGAGCAGGAGGAGAACAAGAGGAGAACAGGAGGGAGGAACAAGAGGAGAGCAGGAGGAGAGCAGGAGGAGAACAGGAGGAGAGCAGGAGGAGAGAACAAGAGGAGAGGCCACAGGAGGACAAGAGACAGGCAGGAGGGAGAACAAGAGGAGAGCAGGAGGAGAACAAGAGGAGAGCAGGAGGAGAACAAGAGGAGAACAGCAGAGCAGGAGGAGAACAAGAGGAGAGCAGGAGGAGGGACAGAAAGGTGCAGCTCACCACATGCCCAGATGTCCACAGGTTTTCCGTACGCCTCATTCCTCAACACCTCCGGGGACACAGCCTGAGTCCCTGCAAAGCCTGCACACACACACACACACACACACACACACACACACGCAGACACAGACACACAGACACACACACACGCACACACACACACACACAGACACACACACACACACACACACACACACACACAGACACACACACAGACACACACACACAGACACACAGACACACACACACAGACACAGACACACAGACACACACAGACACACACACGCACAGACACACACAGACACACACACACGAACAGACACACACACACACACACACAAACCATTATACCCTCCTTCACATACACGTGTCTGTCTTGTGTGTGTGTGTCTCTGTGTGTGTGTGTGTGTGTGTCTGTGTGTGTGTGTGTGTCTCTGTGTGTGTGTGTGTGTGTGTGTTCTGTGTGTGTGTGTGTGTGTGTCTCTGTGTGTGTGTGTGTGTGTGTCTCTGTGTGTGTGTGTGTGACCTACCAAACCAGGCCTGCTGGTCTCCCTGGACCTCGATGGCGAGGCCGAAGTCGGCCAGCTTCACGGCGGCGTTCTTACACTTGCTCGCCAGCAGCAGGTTCTCCGGCTGCGACGACAAACGCACAACGCGCCGTCACAACTCCTGCTGCTCATCTTCGCCGCGCCTTTGTGTGTCTTTGTGCGTGTTTTTGCAGCTAGATCTTCAATCTCTTTGAGGTCATTTCGCTCCGTGACACAGAGAGGTCGAGTAGGCGTGACCTTCTGACTCCTCCCACTTCTCTCGTTATAATCACACAGCAGACGAGGACCCTCCCCACGTCGCCCTCTGCTGGCTGACAGAGGAACAGGAGATCAGGAGCATCAGTGAATAAATGAGGAAACGTTTCATTTCTACTGGTTATTACACAGAACTAAAGAGACGTGGCACACGCACACGGACATGCAGGTTTAAATACTGCACTTACCAGCCTTCAGAATGCAACCCCTCACGCACACGCACACGCACACGCACACACATACACACACACACACTCACCTTGAGGTCTGTGTACGACCCCCATCTGATGGCAGTGCAGCACGGCTCTCCAGGATCTGCTGGATGCAATGACTGCACGCAAAACAGCAGGGGGTTGGGGGGGCGGCAGGTTAGTCCGATGCATTCTGCCCCTCGACTGTCACACCCATGCAACCTGTCTGCTATCGGGGACTAACTCCGCACCTTATACCCCCTGGTAATTTACCCGAGGGCGACTGCTTAACGAACAGCATCCAAAGCAGATGCTGCTTAGTGAACCCCTCTCCCTTTCCTCTCCCCCCTCCCTCTCCTCCCCCTCAAAGAGAAACAAAGACAGACAGACAGCAGCCACAGGCAGATTCAGATCTATATAGATCTATATCTATAGATATAGATCTATATTATTAATCGTCTGTTCTGTCCACACAGCTCAGCAGGCTTGTCTCGTGGACATGCGGGTGCAGGCCGATGCGACCACAACGAGGGACACACACCCCTTGAGGTCCCTGTGCACTATGTCATGTTGGTGGGTGTGAGACACACAGTCTACAATCTGATGGATACAGTGACTGTGGAGACAAAACGACAGGGGCAGATAGAGGAGGAGAGGGGGCAGATAGAGGAGGACAGGGGGGGGCAGATAGAGGAGGGAGCAGATAGAGGAGGACAGGGGGTAGATAGAGGAGGGAGGGGGGCAGATAGAGGAGGACAGGGGGGGCAGATAGAGGAGGACATAAAGGACGAGCAACACAGCGATACAGGAAGAAGCGCTGACAAGAACGTGTCTCCACGTGACCCTCTGGGTTTCAATCACAAACCCATCGGGGGTGTTGCCATGGTGACCTCTTTCACAAACACACAATCACACAGACATGAATTCACACAATCACACAATCATTATTAGACACACAATCCTATAGACACAATCACACAGACACACAATAATCACACAGACAGACGTCGTTGATGGTGCCGAAGAAACGGAGGAGAATGAATTGGATTTTTGTGTCCGTCAGATGGAGAAGCTTTTATAACGAGGAGCAGAAACTCTCCTGCTGCTGGAGGACCGACAGGTGGAGGGGAAGGAGGAGAAGGAGGAAAGAAGAAGAAGAAGAAGAAGAAGAAGAAGAAGAAGAAGAAGAAGAAGAAGATGGAGGGGAAGAAGAAGGAGAAGATGAAGGAGAAGAAGAAGAAGAAGAAGATGAAGGAGGAGAAGAAGAAGAAGAAGATGAAGGAGGAGGAGAAGAAGAAGAAGAAGAAGAAGAAGAAGGAGAAGAGAAGGAGGAGAAGAAATAGGAGAAGGAGGAAGGAGGGGAAGGAGGATGAAGGAGAAGGAGGAAGGATGAAGGATGGAAGGAGAAGAGGAGGAGGATGAAGAAGGAGAGGAGAAGGAGGAGAGAGGATGGAGGAAGGAGGAGAAGGAGGAAGGAGGAGAGATGAAGGAGAAGAGAAGGAGAAGAAGGAGAGGAAGGAGAAGAAGGAGAAGATGAAGGAGGAGGAGAGAAAGGGAAGGAGGAGAATGGAGGAGGAGAAGGAGAAGAGGGGAGAAGGAGGAGAGGATGAAGGAGGAGAAGAGGAGAGGGATGAAGGAGGGAGAAGGAGAAGGAGGAGAAGGAGAAGGGAGGAGGGAGAGGAGGAGAAGGAGGAGAAAGGGATGAAAGGAGGAGAAGGAGAGAGGAGGAGAGGATGAAGGAGGAGAAGGACAAGGAGGAAGGAGAAGGGAGGGAGATGGAGAGAAGGGAGAAGGAGGAGAAGGAGAAGGAGAAGGAGGAGAGGGATGAAGGAGGAGAAGGGAGAAGGAAGAGAAGGAGAGAGGAGGAGAGGATGAAGGGAGGAGAAAGGAGAAGGAGGAGGATGAAGGAGGAGAGGAGAAGGGAAGAGAAGGAGGAGGAGAGAGGATGAAGAGGAGGGAGAAGGAGAAGGAGGGAGAAGGAGAAGGAGGAGGATGAAGGAGGAGAAGGAGAAGGAGGAGAGGGATGAAGAAGGAGAAGGAGGAGAGGAGAAGGAGGAGAGGAGGAGAGGATGAAGGAGGAGAAGGAGAAGGAAGAGAAGGAGGAGAAGGAGGAGAGGATGAAGGAGGAGAAGGAGAAGGAGGAGAAGGAGAAGGAGGAGAGGATGAAGGAGGAGAAGGAGAAGGAGGAGAGGATGAAGGAGGAGAAGGAGAAGGAGGAGAGGATGAAGGAGGAGAACTGCTGGTGTTTACCTGGCGTCTGCTTCGCTGTAGTACTCTCTGGCCACGATGTCCTCAAACAGCTCTCCTCCCGTCACCCTGGGACATGCAAAGGTGGAGGTTGAAGAAACACCATTTGTATATAAGCGCACACGTGTGTGTGTGTGTGTGTGTGTGTGTGTCCTGTGAGGGGGATGTCCTCATTAGGGGGAAACCCCGGCTGCAGGATTCTCTCTGGCTCGGTTGCCATGGAGACTGGCTCCAGTGCGGAGGAGTGTTGGAGAGAGTGTTTGCTTGAGTGGAAGCCACAAAGGATGGAGGGTGGAGGATGGGGGGATGGAGGATGGAGGGGGGGGGGTTATGTAACGGGAGGGGCCTAGGAAGCAAGGAGGGGGGAGGAGGAGGAATGCAGATATGGAGAAGGAGGCGTTGAGAAACGGGGCGACTCACAGGTCAAAGAGGAGGTAGTGGAATCCTCCTGAGATGCTGTCATGGAGACGAACTGCATGGAAGGAGACAGAACATTGAAATATTCTTCATCCTCCTCGATGTGACGAGATCGCCAGATTCATTCTGGCGATGCGAGTTCGTCTTGTTTCGTGAAGGATTGTAAAACCCCTACAGGGTCCTCGACGGGGCTTTGCTGCAGAATTGTTTCTCATCAGCTTGTCTTTGATTCAACCAAATAAAAAGAGATTACTGTCAGTAACGACAAACAGTTACACTCACATCGACCTGCACAGTGATCCTTCTTATCCTCTTCTACCGTTACTTTAAATGTTTTATGTCGCCTGTGGTTCTTTCATGTTTTATTCAAGGTTGTTTTAAATATAAATTTGACCAACAAACAGCAGACGTTTGGCATCTAAAAGGAATATACGGTTATCCAGATGATCAATACGTATTTCACATCAACTAATCAATGATGTGTAATACGACTGATTACAAGCTGATTGTTTTCAGGTCACAGGTTCCTCATTAAACAGGGAATCATGTAAAGACGCTTGCAGTAAAAATGTAAATTTACACACGATGAAGAAAGAGTCTCACCGATGTTGGAGTGCTTCAACAATCTGCAGATCCTGGCTTCTCTCTCCAGCTTCTGATGGTCTGCAAGATTCAAAGCAACCAGATCATGACGCACAACTCTGCACACAGACACATCAGGCGTGGGAGGAGACAAGGGAGTGTTTGAGGGCAAAACAGCGTGAACCGAGGAGACACAGCAGGGGAGAAGAAGGAGAAACGGGAGCAGAGGAGGCAAGGAAGCGAGGAAGCGTCAAACACTCGCTAAAAAATGCTAATGTGAGCCCTCAGAACACGAAAATCCCCCACGATGCATCTGTGCTCCCTCACGTCCTCCCACAGGCGTTGTCTCACCGCGGGCCGACAGCTTCTTGGTGTTGATGATTTTGGCGGCGTACTCTTGGCCCGTGCAGAGTTTGACACAGCGGCGCACCACTGAAAAGGCTCCTGGGAAACAAGACAGAGGGACACGAAGGGACGGGGAGGGGACAGAAAGGGGGAGACGGGTCAGCGCCTGTGAAAAGTCGAGTCAGCAGACGAGACCTGATGTGCACAGTCGGGGGTTGGTTGCCTTGTTTAGGATTAGCATTAAAATAGCGGTAACTTCACAGTACTCGTCCCAGGACGTCCCGTTGAGATTCATTTAACACGTGTTCTAATGACATCACGGTCTCATTCAATCATGAGACTCATCATTAAGTAAACATCAATGGCGTTTTATTGTCCCTTATAGCTGAAGCAGATCGATCTATCGTACAAAGTGGTGCTTGTACATACAAACGTTACTGAGGGAATAAAATCAGTCATTTCCTCATAGACGTCTATGGGAGCAGAGGAGTCGCCCCTGCTGGTCACTACAGAGAAGTAGAGTCATTTCCTCATAGACGTCTATGGAGCAGAGGAGTCGCCCCCTGCTGGTCACTACAGAGAAGTAGAGTCATTTCCTCATAGACGTCTATGGGAGCAGAGGAGTCGCCCCTGCTGGTCACTACAGAGAAGTAAAGTCATTTCCTCATAGATCGTCTATGGGAGCAGAGGAGTCGCCCCTGCTGGTCACTACAGAGAAGTAGAGTCATTTCCTCATAGACGTCTATGGGAGCAGAGGAGTCGCCCCTGCTGGTCACTACAGAGAAGTAGAGTCATTTCCTCATAGACGTCTATGGGAGCAGAGGAGTCGCCCCTGCTGGTCACTGCAGAGAAGTAGAGTCATTTCCTCATAGATGTCTATGGGAGCAGAGGAGTCGCCCCTGCTGGTCACTGCAGAGAAGTAGAGTCATTCCTCAGACGTCTATGGGAGCAGAGGAGTCGCCCCCTGCTGGTCACTGCAGAGATCGCCACTTTGGGACACTTTCAGACTCTGGATGAATCATCGTGATGCTTCATGGTTATTTGAGTTCTTAGGTGATTAAAAACCAAAGTGTCCCGACTGAGACGTGAAGACTTTGGACCCATTTTATCTTTGTTGTTTCCTGATAAAGTAGGATTTGCATTTGTTACTGGTATGTGCCGGATGTTTCCCTGACTCCCACCTGTACTCTGTCATGGAGTGTCGCGCTTACTCACCTTCATGATGTGAATGCATGAAGTGCTGGTGAGAGGGCGGGGGCGGGGGTCTGAGTGTGTTACATTGCGTAACAAAGCAGGTGTGTTAAATTTAGCTCTGAGAAATGACAGAGGTGGTTGTTTCTGTTTGTCTCTGTTGGTTTTGAGGAGCAAACGTGGCCCCTGAAATAAGAAAAAGTCCAAAATATACTTCATGTATTTCATGTACTTCATGTAATTCATGTACTTCATGTACAACGTTTGATGGAACATCGCTGAGGATGTTCAGTGTAGAATGACGACATGTTGAATGTTTTATGTTTCCATTCTATCTGTGTTTACCCGCCGAGTGAAGTGAAGCTCCACGGGTTAAAGCTGCATTCTCTGTAGTGACCAGCAGGGGGCGACTCCTCTGCTCCCATAGACGTCTATGAGGAAATGACTCTACTTCTCTCTGAGTTTATGGTCTCAGTCTCTAGTTTCAAGTCTTCTTCAACACAGCATGATGTTCATTTTGTAGATTAGAGTCAAACAGACCATAAAGCAGGGGACGCTTTGGGGGCGGGGCTACACGCTGATTGACAGGTCTCTCCCATAGCCTTGTCTGGTGGTTTATGAAAGTTTACTGTAACATTGTGGAGAAAATCTAAATTTCGAACCGGATGTTTCAAACCACGTCACTGTGGCCACGCCCACTTTTATTCTCTCTCCACCTCCTCCAAACTATCGGCCTCTCTGAACGCTGAACAAGAGTCTTTTTACAGCTCAGTAGAATTATAAGAACTAGAACATATTATTGAGCATAAAACATTGAATAAACCATCAGAAAAAACAGCCACTGACCAATTTTCTTGTTGATGGGTTAAACAGCAGGACGACGTTACCTCAAGTAGCATCTCTAATGTCTTTATCACATCCCACACACACACACACACACACTCACACACTCACGCACACACTCACGCACACACTCACACTCTTTTGAGACATCCTGTCCCCATGCAGTCCACTCTGCATCATTCTCTCTCTGTCTGTCTGCACTTCTGATAAATCTGCTTCTTTCCTTCTTTAATCACAACAGCCTCCTCATACCCCCTTCCAACCCCCTCTCCGACCCCCTCTCCCCCTGTGGTTTGAAGCTGATGATGAGCTTAATGCCGACACATCTCTTCCGCATAACAGGCAGATTTGTCTCTAATTAGCCTTTGGGGCAGAGAGGGTGTGTGTGCAGTCTGTCCATGGTAGTGTGTGTGTGTGTGTGTGTGTGTCTGTCCATGGTGTGTGTGTGTGTGTGTGTGTGTGTCTGTCCATGGTGTGTGTGTGTGTGTGTGTCTGTCCATGGTGTGTGTGTGTGTGTGTGTGTGTGTCTGTCCATGGTGTGTGTGTGTGTGTGTGTGTGTGTGTGTCTGTCCATGGTAATGTGTGTGTGTGTGTGTGTGTGTGTGTTGGGGGGGGTCCCAGAAGTGTTGATGCGGCCGGATCTTCATCCCAAAACCAGACTGCATTTAATGGTGTAAAGAGAAATAAGTGAATAAGTAGTGCGCGCGGATCCATCAGGCGCGCGTTCTGTTTTCCGCCGCATCTGTGCAGATGTTCCTCCCCCCGCGCCCCCCCGCGCGCATGCAGGAGCCTCAGAATAAAACAGCCACTCACTTGCCGAGCTCCTCGTACAGCTGGAACTCGTCCGTGAAACGCGTGCACGTCGTCGCTGCCATGATGCCTCCGCGTCTCGTCGGGACGCTGCGGGGATCCGAGTCCGGGATGCGCGGCGCGTCGCTGCGGACCGGGAGGGAACTCCGGCTGTCAAGTAGTCTCCGCCCACCTCAGACGCCCCCCCCAACACACACACACACACACGAGGGGAACACACGGGCGATTTAAAGAGACACGTGGTGCATTTAAATTAGAC
This sequence comes from Gasterosteus nipponicus, assembly GCA_014132575.2. Lineage (NCBI taxonomy): Eukaryota > Metazoa > Chordata > Actinopteri > Perciformes > Gasterosteidae > Gasterosteus > Gasterosteus nipponicus. The sequence continues at coordinate 16,137,983 of BMAF01000018.1, read as the reverse complement.
ACTGACGGATTAACCTGTTGGGGGGCCGGGCCCCCCCGCACCCCTACTTCAAAACACTGTTCTAATCGAGTCCGGACGGACAAACAAGTTATAATCAAATGTATTTAATAACAGAAGATGTCCGCTGAGGAGCCGCTGGTCTCTGCAGTCAACAGGCCCCAGGACCTGAAGGGCCCGTTGACCCCCAGAGGGCCTCTCTGCTCCACCAGCGGGCTGAGTGTGAGTCAGTGACCACGCCCCTGGGAGTGGTCTGCTGATGGGTTCAGTAGAATAGTTTAACACTTAAATAAGATAATTGACCGTCATAAAAGGTAATAAAATGAAGTGACGAAAGGAAGCGGATTATGAGAAGGAGACGTAGAAGTAAAAGGAGACTACAGGGAGGAGACTACAGAGAGGAGACTACAGGGAGGAGACTACAGGGAGGAGACTACGAGAAGGAGACTACAGGGAGGAGACTACGAGAAGGAGACTACGAGAAGGAGACTACGAGAAGGAGACTACAGGGAGGAGACTACAGGGAGGAGACTACGAGAAGGAGACTACGAGACGGAGACTAGGGAGGAGACTACAGGGAGGAGACTAGAAGGAGACTACAAGAAGGAGACTACAGGGAGGAGACTACGAGAAGCAGACTACGAGAAGGAGACTAGGGAGGAGACTACAGGGAGGAGACTACAAGAAGGAGACTACAGGGAGGAGACTACAAGAAGGAGACTACAGGGAGGAGACTACGGGGAGGAGACTACGAGAAGGAGACTACGAGAAGGAGACTACAGGGAGGAGACTACAGGGAGGAGACTACAGGGAGGAGACTACGAGAAGGAGACTACAAGAAGGAGACTACAGGGAGGAGACTACAGGGAGGAGACTACAGGGAGGAGACTGTAGGGAGGAGACTAGGAGGAGACTACGAGAAGGAGACTACAGGGAGGAGACTACGAGAAGGAGACTACGAGAAGGAGACTACAGGGAGGAGACTACAGGGAGGAGACTACAGGGAGGGAGACTACGAGAAGGAGACTAGGGAGGAGACTACAGGGAGGAGACTAGGGAGGAGACTAGAAGGAGACTACAGGAGGAGACTACGAGAAGGCGACTACAAGAAGGAGACTACAGGGAGAGACTACAGGAGGAGACTACAAGAAGGAGACTACAGGAGGAGATTACAGGAAGGAGACTACAGGAGGAGACTACGAGAAGGGAGACTACGGGAGGAGACTACGAGAAGAGACTAGGAGGGAGACTACAGGAGGAGACTACAGGGAGGAGACTACAAGGAGGAGACTACGAGAAGGAGACTACGAGAAGGAGACTGTAGGAGGAGACTACAGGGGAGGAGACTACAGGGAGGAGACTACAGGGAGGAGACTACAGGGAGGAGACTACAGGGAGGAGACTACAGGGAGGAGACTACGAGAAGGAGACTACGAGAAGGAGACTGTAGGGAGGAGACTACAGGGAGGAGACTACAGGGAGGAGACTGTAGGGAGGAGACTACAGGGAGGAGACTATGAGGAGACTAGGTGACAGAGACTACAGGGAGGAGACTACGATAAAGGAGACTACGAGAAGGAGACCACAGGAGTGTTTACTAAAAGATCTTTTTAGTCGATGAGGACTGACGTCCCTGACATGAGGAGCGAGGACGTGACCTTAACAAGGTCACAACTGTTGAACCAACCACAAGTGTTTATTTAAAAAATCTTTTAAGGGTCCTTGAGACGCTCGTCCCTCTGATGCAGAATTAACTCGCTCACAAAAAACAAAATGCAGAGAGGTCTTTACATGCAGGTGGAGCCAGAATCAGAGCGTCTCCCTGGAGACCCGGCTGTCGCCGTGTTGTTTCCGTGGTGACGCGGAGGTCAGTGAATCCCTGCTGGAGAGCTTTCGACAGTTTGACCAACGTGTTGGTGATCAATAAGTTCTTCATTTACTACGTATTAACATTGATTAAGCATTAGTTCCCCAATTACATCAACGTTCATCTTAATGGGAAATAATTAAACCAGACACTGATTTATTAACTTTACTAAAGCTGTTAAATCCTTTATTTTTACATTTCTGATCAATAAGCAGTAGCATAAAGTACATTTACTCAAATAAGTACACGCATGAGGTACTTTACTGCAGAGGACCACGAGATGCGTTTAAAGTCTCTAAAAAACAGTAAACGTGAGTTTATCAAGTAGAAAAACAAGCTTTTGATATCAACATTTATTAAGCAGTAGTTTGTCATCAGATAGTAAACCAGCTGTTCCCCTGAACTCTGGAAACCTTTAATCATTCAATCAAAACACTGTGGATGGAAACTCTCCTCGATGCTGCAACAGCTGGGGGGTCCGGGGGGGTCTGGGGGGGTCATGAGATCAAGAGTTCCTCACGGAGGCACTGCAGAGTTTTTAAATTAAGAGCAAAACGGTCAACAAATCGCACCAATGTATCGGGTTCCAAAACATCAAACATATCATGCGTCGCCACGACGCCGTCCCTTCTCCGTCGCCACGACAACGGATACCCGTCGTCTCCTCCACAACCCGGCTGACTCGGTCCGGTCCTCCTCCGCTCAGAACTGCACGGCGCTGGGCGGGATGTCGAACATGGAGGGGTCGAACTGCTGCCCCCTGAAGGGCGAGCCTTCGGCCTCCCAGCCCTTCTTCAGCATGTCGTGCACCTTCTGTGGGGGTGAGGGGGGGTCAGTATAGATGATAGAGACCTCTACAGGAAGCCAGTAAAACTGATCCAATAGAGTAAACACTCAACGGTGGAACAGAACCAAATGGACATTTCTAGTCGCTGCTGGAGGACCTTTTGTTTCTAAATGACATGATGTAAACAGACTGGTTCCCATAGATCAGGAGTCTTCAACGTGAGATGGAGCAGGGACCCCCTATTCTACGGAGTTTGGTCGCCATCTGTTATCTTTGAGCTCCGCCCTCTTAAGACGTGAGCATGAACGGATCTGATTGGCTGGTGCCTGTGATGTCATGAGAGCTGCTGGTGGACAGAAAGACGTCTCCTCCATCAATGTATCCGTTTCTACGATATGTTGGATTTGTGTAATTTAAAGACAATAAATACAATTCTGATTCTGAAGAATTTCAATTTGCGGTGAAGAAATTGTACCTTCACGGACCCCTGAAGACCTCTGCCATAGAGGATCAGGACTAAGCTGAGACTGGTTCCCATAGAGGATCAGGACTAAGCTGAGACTGGTTCCCATAGAGGATCAGGACTAAGCTGAGGCTGGTTCCCATAGAGGATCAGGACTAAGCTGAGACTGGTTCCCATAGAGGATCAGGACTAAGCTGAGACTGGTTCCCATAGAGCTGAGCGCTCGCTGTTGTTCTTGTCTGACAGTGAGGTGGAGACGGTGCTTTCAGGGTCCGATCGATGCTGCGAGGTGCGTCCGCTCCCGCCGCCCCCCTCGCCATCCACGCCTTAAATCTCCGGCTGCTTTTAGAATAACTCATGTTCCCCGTTAAGATGGTTCAGCTACTGTAGAGAAAAGGGCGCCGTCTCTCGCTCTTTAATCTCATGAAGTGCTCGGCGAGAACGACAGCTTTGTTTCTCCGACGCGCCTTGAAACAAGCTCCATATCTCACGCGGTTGAGCGCCGCTCAGCATCTCGCCGTCGTAGACGAGCTTTGGCGTGTTTGGCTGAGTGTACAACCAGTATGGATCAACCAGTTAACCAATTGATCCATATATAAGAATCCGGATTATAAGGCACGGTCGTTTGAGGAAATTAAAGCCTTTCAAGTGCCCCTTGGAGTGCGGATATGCGGTATATTGACTTTAATACCACAAGAGGGCGCCGCGTTTGTTGAACAACGACAGGCGGACAAGAGCCTTATTGTTTTATTAATCTGTCCGTTTAAATGGTTTGTGCTTCATCAACTAATGTTTCACATAACTAATGTGCCGCATCATAAATATTTTTATATTAATTCCAAACTTTTCAAAATTGAAAATTAAAAAAAACTATTTATTGTAAATGACCTCTCGCGGCCCACCAGGGGGGCTGCGGCCCACACTTTGGGAATCGCTGCCATAGGGGATCAGGACTCAGCTGAGACTGGTTCCCGTAGAGGATCAGGACTCAGCTGAGACTGGTTCCCGTAGAGGATCAGGACTCAGCTGAGACTGGTTCCCGTAGAGGGATCAGGACTCAGCTGAGACTGGTTCCCGTAGGGGATGAGGACTCACCGTCTCGTGGCTTTGGGGCTTCCCCTGCAGCTTCTGGTGGTAGTCGAAGGAGAGGCGGTCCAGCACGGCGTGCTCCTCCTCGTCCACCGTCGCCATGGAGCGCTCCCTGTTGATCTGGTTTATGTCGATCTCCTCCTCCCCTTCAGGACCGCGTTCCACCAGACCTCCGAGGTCTTACTGAGCGACAGCTGGAGGCCAGAGGGGCGGTGAGGAGGTGTGTGTGTGTGTGTGTGTGTGTGTGTGTAGCGGGTGTGTGTGTGTGTGTGTGCGCTCACCACCACACAGCTGCCCGGCTCCAGGCTCCACAGCGACGTCTCCGTGTTGATCTTGTGGGTGAAGTCTCCCTCCATCAGCGTCCTCTCCTCATCGCCCTCCCGCACGCACACCTGCATGCCGCCGGCCTGCAGGTCCACTCGGACCTGAGGACAGTCAGCGGGACACGGCGGGGGTGAGACTCGGGGTGAGAGCCCCTGCCACCCCCCCCCGGACACAGACGGAGGCTTTACCTGTCGGCCTTTGACGACCGTTTTGGGAACGAAGACCCGGACCTCCACGTCGGTGTAGTCCTGGGACCAGCTGTAGTTCTCCCTCATGGCGCCGTTGTAGCTGTCGGGGTCCGACTGGAACTTCTCCTGCGTCCTGGAGTGAGTCAACGAAACGTGATCCGTGTTCTGAGGCCTCCCCATAATCCAGCCAACGATCAGAGTTTATGGTCTCAGTCTCTAGTTTCAAGTCTTCTTCAACACAACATGATGTCCATTTAGTGAGTTATGGTCCATTTAGAGTCAAACAGGCCATAAAGCAGGAGACGCTTTAGGCTGTATGTATATTTAGCAAGATGTTGATTCGATTGACAGATGGAGGTCACTCACACGTCTGCTGAGGTCGTGACAGCTGCAGCTGCCTGACCTCCCTGACCTCCCGGGGCCGTCGGCTCAGAACCTTCCGAGGAAGCCGGAGCGTCGGGCGGAGGGCTCTCCACCGCCTCCTCGGCGCTCCGCTCCTCCACCTCCTCCGCGGCGGGGCGGCGACCTCCAGCTCTTGAACCGCCGGAGGAACCCGCCGGCTCTCCTCCCTCCTCCTCCGCTCGCCGTGCTGCCGCTCGCGGTCGCTCTCCGCCAGCTTCTCGAACAGCTTGAAGGTCTGAAGGGGGAACGGAGGACGATCAGGGGAGGAGCTGCTGCTCTTTGGTGAAACAGGAAGTAGATTCTCACCAGGGGGGGAAAAAAGTCACCACAGCAAACTCCCCAAAACAAACTGTTAAGGATCAAGTGTCACAGAAGTGAGATAAGATTAACAAAAAAGGGAAAGTGAGACCATTTAATAAGTTGTGAAAGGCAAATAATGAAACTGAATTCTGTGTTGCAAATTAAACCACTTTAAAGGCCAGTGAAATATAATTTACGCCCGTTTAAGACGTTGTTGACACAGACGGGATGGACAAAATAGTAGCAACACGTCTCTTTTTATCCATCTGTAAAAACACAACCAGCCAGCAGCAGCGTGGATGCCCGGCGTCGCCATGGCAGCGGGAATAACTGCACCTTGAGCACCATCTTCTCCGCCACGCCGGGCGGGAAGCCCATCTTGTCGGCGGGGGCCGCCAGCAGGCGGTAGAAGTCCGTCTTGCGGTACAGAAAGCCGAAGTAGACCTGCAGGAAGTCCTGGATGTTCCCGACGTGCTGCAGGATGCCGAGCAGCGCGTTGTCGTACATCTCTGTCATCTGCAGCGGCGACGCCATGGCGGCTTTTAACGGGATTCTTTGACGCGGGAGCGCGTTCACCGACCGTTAAAGTGTCCCGACCGACGAGTTCCGGACCGGAAAAAGACCGCCGTCTTCGACGAATACAAGCTTAAGTCTCGGCGGGACTCGCTCAGCAACGTTTCTTGACGCCGCTGTTACTCCTTCCAGAACAACAACACTTCCGGCGCAGGTTTTTCACAATAAGGACGAGGTTTCTACAAATAGATTGAAACCAACGCCTATTAACAGAAGAACACAAAATGAGTTTTTATTGATCTACTGAGTCGCTTTTCTGGCGCAGACGAACTCTCCGCTGTACCGAAAATGGCCGCCGGCGTGAAGAAAAGATGGTGCTCAGTCTGATTCCGCTTGCCATGGCGACGCCAGCGTGCATGCTGACGATTGTGTTTAGATGGATAAGGGCGTGTTATGTATTTGTCATCCGTCTGTGATCGGCACAGCGTCTTAAACCCGAGCGTGTCCATATTTCACTGACGCAAAGATGGTTTCGTACAACACGAAACCGGTTGTGCTTGCTCTGGCAGCCAAGGGTCTCACTTTCCGCATCGCCTCGCCGCTGCTGATCGCCAACAGGTGTTTTTGAGGAAATTTGCTGTGTTGTTTGACGGCTACCTGTTTCACCGCGATCGCCGTTCCCGAACTCAGCTTGTTCGGCAGCGGCAGAGAAAAACCGCAGCTGAAGGGCATCCAGGCTGGCAAGCAGATACTGCAGTGAGCGGAGCGCCGGGAGGCGTGTCCGCCTCTGACCATTGCTCGGGGAGATAAAATATTGGCCTGACCTCATGGTGTTTGTATTGTTCCATGCGTGATCAGTCGGCATCTGCTGAAATATACATACGGCTAAAGCATTTGCTTTATGACACTTTGATAAATGGACCGCTAACTGCTGAAATGGACATCATGAAAGACTTGGCAGGAACTGAGACATAAATAAATGTTTGACAATGGAGGAATGAAGTCATTTCCTCATGGAAATACGAGGACGTAATGCAGAAATGAAGTCATTTCATGGCGATCTATGAAGACAATTTGCTGATACTGAAAGTAGTCATTTCACTCATGAGCGTCTGGAGACGGAGATTACAGAGAACAGAATTTCACCATAGGCGTCTATGGAGACAGGAGGTAAGCATTTCACTACAGAAAATGATCATTTCCTCATGAGTATGAGGAAATTAAGCCCTTTATTCACTGAAGAGATAGGTCATTTCCTCATGAACGTCTATGGAGACGGAGGGTAAGCCCCCTGCTGTCACTACAGAGAAGTAGAGTCATTTCCTCATAGGCGTCTATGGGAGCAGAGGAGTCAGCCCCCTGCTGGTCACTACAGAGAAGTAGAGTCATTTCCTCATAGGCGTCTATGGGAGCAGAGGCGCCCCCTGCTGGTCACTGCTGGGAATGCAGCACGTGAAGCTTTGACACTGGAGGTGGTGGTTCTGTGAGATGAAGGCAAATCAGCTCTGGTATTCAATAATGGCTGTGATGATGTTAAATCGTGTATGGGCCAACTGTGGCACCTTTCATTAACTCATCAGAGTTACAGAAGAAAGTTCGGACGGCTGGCTGACATCATGTAGTCTTGTCCGACAATTCTCCGTCTGTGAAACCTGAACCCTTCAGTCGCCGTGTGCACTGATATCTCAGGTCAGTGAACCCGAGCCGGCGTATCAGTGAAGTGGAAGAGGCGTGAAGAAGGGCGATGGAGAACTGCTGGCGCAGCTCGCAATGGGTTCAGCAGCAGACCTCACACACACACCCGCCACACACACACACACCTCCCTGCCGCCTCCATGTCGCTGTGATCTGGTGATCGACCTCTCCAGATGGCTGGGAGCTCCATGGCGGCGTGGTGAAGGCGGCACATGCCACTCGGCCCTGGCAGCCCAAGCTGCGGGCTGTCTACGAACCAGGCTGGTGGGAACCGGTCTCAGCTGTCACGGTCCTACGGAGTCTCAGCTGGTCCTGATGCGGAGACCAGTCTCCCGGCGAGTCTGGCCTGCGGGAGACCCGGTCTGATCTACGGAGACAGTCTCAGCGTCCCACCAACGGCATTCTGCCTGAGGTGAGCATGTCGGCCCCACAGCAAATAGTTTTTAATTTTCAGTACAAAAGTTTGGAGATTTAATATAAAGTATTTATGACGACACATTAGTGCTGTGAAGCATTAGTTGATGGCCCCTGGCTCCTTTAAGCGGACGGGTAATAAAACAGTAAGGCTGCTGTAGTACTAACTAAACACGTAGGTCGATCGACGCGACCTGCGTGACATTAAAGTCGGCTATACCGCATTTATCACGGAGGCGCAAAAGGCTTGGCTCCTCAGCGGTGTCTTGCAATCGGTATGTATGGATCGGTGGATGGCCCGATCCAACTACTGGGCCAGCACGCTCTCCAGCTGCGCCAAGCCTGGGCTGCCGACGGCCGGTGGCGGCGCTGGTGTGCTCAAAAGCGGCGTCAGAAAACAGGCTGTGCGTTCTCGTAATCATGGATAAGAAGCGGCTTCTCGTTTCATCAGCAAGTTATTCGCAACTATTAAGAAACGATGGATATGGCGACTTGTGACGCACCTTCCGCGGCACGATCGGACCTGGCGCGATCCTGCTGTCGGGTGGGGTAACAGCGGCGGTCTCGCGCAGTCTGATCTGTCCGGTCTCGGCTGATCCTCGACCGGTCTGATCTGTAGACCGGTCTCCCGGCTGAGTCGATCTCGCGTCTCCGGCAGTCTGGTCTCTGGCGTCGGCATCTCTGCGAACCGTACCAGCTGATCTGTGGTCAGCCGTTATGGCGAGGTAGAGGGTCGATGAAAGGTAATTTCTTCACCGCAAACTGCAAATCAACCATCAAACAGAAGCAGTCGTGATGAGGCACTCTTCACCAGCATCATGTTGCAGGCAGCCAATCAGATCGTTCTCAGGTACAAGATGCAGATGGCGACCAAACTTTCCGTGAAACTAGGTTCCCTAACTATCTTCTTCAGTCGATTTTGGGTCACTGACACAGCGGCTGATCATATGGTGTCTGTTTACATCCGTCGTGCTTTCATATGGCGGCGCATGTGCCGTTCCACGGCTCTAGCGAACTCGGTTTTGCAACCTATGAAGTCTATCATCTATACTGACCCCCTCACCCCACGAAAGTGCACGACATGCTGAAGAAGGCTGGGAGAGGCGGCGCCCTGAGGGCGGCGGTCCTCATGTTCCGCCAACATCGACGAGGCGAGACTCAGCGTTCAGTCCCAGTATGAAGAAGACATT
>BMAF01000018.1:15842785-15866240 GCA_014132575.2 Gasterosteus nipponicus | reverse complement strand
CTGACATTTAAATACAATCTAGTTCCACCACTGGAGATCAAATCTATTCAACCTTTTCAGAAGGTCACATTAAAATCAGAGCGGCTCTTTAAATTGGAATCGAGATCAAATCCAAATGAAGACAAAGCTGATATCAAACTGTATCAATGCTGAAATGATCACAAGTGATATTAAAGTTGTATTTCTTACCTTTACTTGAATGTCCATCAGTGTTGGAGGGTGAACATCAATGAACAGTCCTTGTGTCCCTTTGACTCTAATGAAGACATTGTCTCTACATCATGTGATTACTCCTGTAAACCATATGAGGCGTGTTGACACAACAGCTGATGACGTGACAATCGTTAGTAACTCTGCACCTCGACACGCTGAGAACACAAAGTACTATATTATAATAGTACTATTATGATCAGCAGCCTGTGACCTGACTGAATACTACAGTACATTCAATGATCACACCTTTGGCTTGAATCCACACGCCGACCCGTTTGCAGACGCTTGAGTGTATTTACATGAGGACGTTCTGTAATATCACAGTAAAAGTGCAGAACGGGACGGAAGTGAATGAGTGAGAAACCAAACAGTGAATCCAATAAACTAACGAGTGCGTTTCTTCTCTTTGTTTGTGTTGTTTGTTCATTGTGAAACATTGTAAATACTGAATGGTCTTTATTTCTATATTTAGTGAATATTTGCTTATTAAACGGTTTAATGTTAATGTTCCTTTGCACACGTCCCATGAAGCTTCATCTGCAGCACGACGTCATTTCTCACATTTTAATTCCCATCTGGTGAAAGTACAGCGACAGGTCCGTTTATTATTTATTCCACATTTATCTACTTTATTCCATGAATATATTCCAGCACCTCGTCGCTGTGTGACGCCTGACTGACAGTCTGTGGTCGTCTGTAAGTAGTGGTAGAAGAAGAAGAGGTGCTCCATGTGGACATGAAGGACAAAGCTGTGTGTGAGAGTGATGTAATGTCCATGTCTCCATGCTGCTCTGACCCCCCTCCTCCTTTCAGGGTGGAGCCTGATGGAGTCCGATGGTTGACACCAGGTCTGAGGAAGTGTAAGTGTGCTTTGATTCATGAAGATTCAACCATCTTCACACTGTGACATCACTCATTCACCTCTGTGATGTCATCATCAACGTGTCAGTAGATGAACACATGATTAATAACTGCAGCTGTTTTGTGTCTTGTTCTCTCATCAGATTCCTGTGAACTCACAATCGACACAAACACAGTAAACAAACAACTCAAACTGTCTGACAACAACAGGAAGGTGACATGTGTGACGGAGGATCAGTCATATCCTGATCATCCAGACAGATTTGACTACTGGGATCAGCTGCTGTGTAGAACTGGTCTGACTGGTCGCTGTTACTGGGAGGTCGAGTGGAGAGGAAGAGTTTATGTATCAGTGAGTTACAGAGGAATCAAGAGGAAAGGAGGCAGTGGAGACTGTTTGTTTGGATACAATGATCAGTCCTGGAGTCTGAGCTGCTCTGATAAAGGTTACTCTGTCTGTCACAATGAGACAGAAACACGCATCACCTCCTCCTCCTCCTCCTCCTCCTCCTCCTCCTCCTCTGGTAGAGTAGCAGTGTATGTGGACTGTCCTGCTGGCTCTCTGTCCTTCTACAGAGTCTCCTCTGACACACTGATCCACCTCCACACCTTCAGCACCACATTCACTGAACCTCTTTATCCTGGGTTTGGGTTCTGGTTCAGGCCTGTTTCTGGTTCCTCAGTGTCTCTGTGTTCTCTGTAGGAGGGAGAGTCTCCTCCTGGTGGAGAACCTTCCTCTCTGTCACACAGCTGATGGTGGTTCATGTGGGTGTAGATGCAGGTGGAGCAGGTGAGGGGTACCTGAGCTGGTCCACAGCTCTCTGGGACTCAGGTGGACGTGTGAAGGAGCTCAGCTTAATGCTGCTGTGCTCCTTGAATCAATAGATCATCGTTTAGATATCGGCTCCTAATTAGGCTTTAATCTTCATCTTTATATCTTCAAGAAGACGTTTTATAAAATGCTCGTCTGCCCCCATGTGAGATAAATGTGTCCTTATGTGTGTGTTTCATTTCCACTCACGCTAATAACAACAAGGGGAAACACTTTAAATGTCGAATTCTTTTTTAAGACAATTTTAACTTAATCTTTCAGAATCTGTTCAGTGAACTAAGAAATAATTTCACATAATCAGGTTTGTTTTAAACAAAAAGCTTTTTTTAATGATTCAAACTTCTGAAGAAAATGTTTAATATCCTGACAGATAATATCAGTACTTGTGTTTTTATTCACTATAATAGTACAACATTTAGTCCACGTATTACTTTGGCTTAACAGCAATATAATTGTATGTTTCTAATGTTAATAAATGACTTTTATTGGAAACAACTGTACATTTTTAAACACGTCATAATATAAACATGCTGTATTGTTTATTTTGACATGAAATACTATGATCCTTCTTAAACATGCTGTACTATTTACATATTATTTATATGTATTTACTTGTTTTGTCACTAGCAGAGAAAACATCTGTGTTACAGCTGGTTGACAAAGTTTGTAATAAACAAACAAATAAGTAATAAATAACTTGGTTTATTAACCGTATGAACGTTAACGCAGAGTCGTCTCCAAACAACACAAACTACTGAGCTCGGTGCTTCAGGTGCAACTTGAAGGTTTCATCCTGCAGTAAATATCCTACTGAAGTCGCCTTGTGGTGTTTTGGGCCGCGTCACCGTGGCAACAACAACACACAAACAACAAGCACGTATTTTATAACAGGCTGGAGTTTATTACTAAGAAACTTGAGTATTGAAAGTGTTAAATGTGATGGAGTCTCTCAATGCACCGCCAAAATAAAACACAGACAGCAGCAACGGTCCCAAAAAATCAGATCAAACAGAAAGAGGAACGATTTTAACTTTAAATCTCTTAATAACGTCGTTATTGTACCTGAAAGAAATGATCACAATAAAGTACGTCCTCATTCTGCTGTAAACGGTCAGATATTAACAAACATTTCTCTCCATCAGCAGTCGGGATTATCTTTTTATTATTATATTATATACATTCAGTCTCCTGAAACCAAATGAACTCATTGCAACAAAGAAAGGAAAAGGGTAATAAAATAAAATCCACTCTATACTCCAGGACGAGTCTCTGGGGGACAAAGAGCGTAACCATGACGACGGCGCTGAAGCTCATTTTAAAACTTGTCCTGCTGCGCTGAAAGAAACAGAATACAGAGTACATCTGGTGTACAAGTACAAGTACTGCACTCCAGTGGAAAGTCAAGGTACTTCACTGCAGCACTTTATATTTTATATTTGACGTTAATTTACAAATGAACCTCTCAGAGGTAAATATTTGACTTTTATTATATTCGTGTGACGCTTTAGTTTCTTCTCAGATTAGTTTTTCATCTTCCTGCCCAGAAAAAACATCACTTCATCCTTCAGTTTATCACAAATAGAATGATGAAGATGAAGCTAAATAAAAGGACATGAAGGAGTTAACGTGCAACATGAATGCAGGATGAATATGAATGAAACACGTCACTGATGTATTAATACTTTTAAATACTAGCAGTACGGTTTAGTGAGCCGTCATTTGACTTTTACTGAAGTAAACGATTTGACGGTTATCGGCAAATTAAAACGACTGGTCGCTTCTTCTTTCAGCCTCCTTTAAACTTTAGAGTTGATCTTATTTTACCGTGTTGTTGCAGTAAAATAATAAATTATACATTGTTAATAAATGTACAAACAAAAGGGTTCATTCAGAGGCGTGTTCACACACACACACACACACACACACACACACACACACACACACACACACACACACACACACAGTTTAGTATAAAACCTGGAGAAACATGTTGAATTAAAACAAAATACATTTATATTCATTCATCTACACATAAAGTGTATAAAACAGCATAAAATACTTGTGATTAAAATCAAATAAAAGGAATTTAAAGCAGAAATAAAATCTCTGGCTCCAGTTTGGTCCAATAACGACGTTTCAGCCACAATGATTCATTGGTTAAAGAATCTCCTGCAGCAGGTGAGCGCCGCATTACCCATGAGCCTCCTCTTCTGTGGAGCTCACCTGGGCGCTGCTGCCACCTGTGGAACCCGACCAACCAGAGGGAGAGGGGGTGAGTGAGGGGGGGGCATCACGGGGCGAGCACCACCACGCACACGAGGGGGGGGGCAGGGCGCGCGCCAGAGAGACGAAGAAGAAGCCGAGAGGAAGAAAACCTCAAAGTTCTAATAACTGAAGCTACAACAAAGGGCTCATTATTAATTATATACTACGCTGCTTTAATGGGATATTTACACATTTAATGAGAAATTAAACGGAAGAAACATGTCATATTACACCGTACAAAGGAATTGACCACTTAAGGTAAAATGACTTCCAGGCTACTTTCTGTAGGATCGCTTTATTTGATAAAGACTGAAACGTAAACCTGTTTTTATATTAAATAAAGATTTCAGAAATTCTCTAATTTTCATTGAGTTGCACTCAGCGAAACATCGGACCACTAAATTAAATCAAAGACTTCAAGCTTTTACAACATAAAGAGGTGCTAATTCAGAAATATATTTTAGGTTAATGTTTGAATGAAAATAGGTTTTTTCTGTATGACTTTCTGCAAATATATTTGGTGATACATGAAAAGAAGCTCAAACCAACTATTATGACTTCATTTGGAGGTCTGGTGCTTTACGCTTTGGAACTACACTTTACTGGACGTAAACAGGTTGTTTAGTGATTCAAATATAAATACATATATATATTATATATTTGCATTTCAGCAAATTGTGTCTATTGAAAACAAGCCGATTGAACCGTTAGCAGCTCAGGTTCGGGCCGCGTCTCTGCCTTCGTGCCCATGAGCCTCCAGTGTGGACGCCAGAGGGACACGTCTCAGCCTTTAAGGTCATGGATATAAACATGTGGATCAGATCAGACACGACCTTTAACTGATGGAGAGAAGGGAGATGATTGCAGGGAAAGAGCAGAGGAAATAAAACGTCACCAAACACAAATGAACACACAGGAACGCACACAGGGGGACAGCGGAGTGTGTGTGTGTGTGTGTGTGTGTGTGTGTGTGTGTCTGCTGTCACGCCTCAGACGGCTGCATTTCACCTCATGCAGACAAACAAACATTAAATGAATAAATACTAACAGTAATTCTCGATGGTATCAAAGAAGGAAAAGTTGACGGGGAACTCTGGACGAGACCACAGAAGAAGACACGGAGGTGCGAAAGCAGAGAGGGGAGAGAAAGAGGAAGATTATTATCGTTCAGCCATCAGGAGACGAGCAGCGAGGAAACAACACAAAGACGCTCGAGTGCGATTCATCCACAAAGAGTCTGTGTCCACGAAGCGCTTTTTACAGGAAGGTTTTACATCTGGTTGCTATGATACGGAGAGACAACGCCTTCCTCTTTGCTCTCTATTAGACCATGACGCAGGTGATGCTTTAGGGCGGGGCTTACTGTGATTGACAGCTCTCTAACAGACCATGACGCAGGTGATGCTTTAGGGCGGGGCTTAAAGTGATTGACAGGTCTCTAACAGACCATGAAGCAGGTGATGCTTTAGGGCGGGGCTTAAAGTGATTGACAGCTCTCTAACAGACCATGAAGCAGGGATGCTTTAGGGCGGGGCTTAAAGTGATTGACAGGTCTCTAACAGACCATGAAGCAGGTGATGCTTTACAGCTCTGATTGACAGCTAACAGACCATGAAGCAGGTGATGCTTTAGGGCGGGGCTTAAAGTGATTGACAGGTCTCTAACAGACCATGAAGCAGGTGATGCTTTAGGGCGGGGCTTACTGTGATTGACAGCTCTCTAACATGCACGCTTCATATTTTAAGTCCACTAAGCTTTCCTTTATAAAGAGAGGAAATCGTTGAATAAAAGACCTGCGTCCTGATTCACAGCGGTTTGGTGGACACGTTGTCGCTGGTGTTGGTTCCAGGAGGACGGTGGAGAAACGTACCTGGCTGTGAGTTTCTGTCGTTGAGCAGCTTGGTCTGACTGTTGGGCAGGATCTTAATCTCTGGAGGATCTGGACTGTGACCGACCCGCGACGCCATGAGAGCGTTCAGGTACTGGAGACGAGTCACCTGCCAGCGTCGTGCAGCGATTAGTGGGTTAGTGCACGTTCATTAATGTCACTCTAATATAAAACCACTTCAACATTTTAACAACACGCCTCTTTTCAACCAATCAGAATCGGCTACAAATGAGGAGCAACAAAGTGTTTCTGTTTTCCTGTTAAATGAGACGTTTCCTGAAGGGACCCTGGTGCTCAGAGGCAACACCGCTTCAGTCCACAGGGGGCGCCAGAGCACAACACGCTTCCTTTACTCGACTTTTAGCGATTTTATCAATTCGTTGTTGCAGCCCTAGTATTTAGATTGTTGTACTTTAGTGAAAAGTACCACGAAAAAGTACTATGAACACTGAGAATGAGTTGAGAACTCAAAGGCTGAGAACACACACACACACACACACACACACACACACACACACACACGCACCCGTATGAGCTGCAGGTCGCTGAGGGCTCGGACGGTGTAGTCGGGACAATAGCTGGACGGACTTGTGGCGTCGGCGGACTCGAAGGGATCCCTGGGAGAGAGACACTGGGTCGACACAGGAGACTGGTGCACTGCAGACACACACACACACACACACACACACACACACACACACACACACACACACACACACACACACACACACAGTCAGCACAACATCTGCTGTCCTGCTTCTTCTTCTCCTCCTTTTTGAACCTCGGTTATGGAAACACGGAGTGAATAAAGCTGCGTCATCACGATCAAACGGACAAACCGAGTGATTCTTGTCTCGCGACGAATCGTTATTCATTCATAAAATACAACAACGCGTCATCAACGTTGAAGCCGTCGCGATGACGTCACCATGAAGGAGATCAATAGTCCTCCTGCTCACCTGAAGAGGGCAGCGTCAGCGCGGACACGCCGTAGTACGTGAACGCTCCGTTCTCGAACTTCAGCCCCTCCTTCCCGATCTCCACCTCCACGCGACCCTGAGCACCGCAAACAGGAAGCAGCCAGAGGTCACGTGACGGCGCTCCACGTCTTCTTCCTGCCGCTCTGTGGGACGGACGAGCAACGGGCCTCAGAGGCTCTCAGAGGCTCACTGACCTGCAGCAGCAGGATGAAGTAGTCCACCGGGTGGTTGCGCGTGTACAGGTAGTGAGCCGCGCTCAGCCGGTTGTTCGGGTCGAAGGGAACCTCCTGGTTGACGCTGGGGTGACGCAGCAGGTGGAACAGGACCTTCTCGGACATGCGCCCGGGGCTGAAGTGAGCCACCTCTGTGGGGGGGGGCAGGAGACACGGGCAGCGACGTGAGGTACAATGTCGGGACAAACGGCTTCTTCACTCTTAGAATAAGCAACATGGAACGTAATCATTACGCGTGTGGAGTGAAACTGTGACCGAGTCCATCAGCGCGTGACGCTTCAGTCCAATAAGTTATCAATCAACTGCTACATGCAAGTTCTGCTTCTTCTTCTAAAAGAATAGTCACAGAAATAACAAAAAAGCTGCATGCAGGATTTATTCACAGAAGAAGAATTATTCAAACTTTCCCACAGTGTAACATTTAGAGATTGAGCTCTTCATGGTCTGTTTGACTCTAAATGGACCATAAATCACTAAATGAACATCATGCTGTATTGAAGAAGACTTGAAACTAGAGACTGAGACCATAAACTCATGTTTACAATGTTTACTGAGGGAATAAATCAAGAGAGAAGTAGTGTCATTTTGTCATAGACGTCTATGGGAGCAGAGGAGTCGCCCCCTGCTGGTCACTGCACAGAATGCAGCTTTAACACGTGAAGAACTGTTGGATGCTGAGGCAGGAGATCCTGAGCATCTCACCTCTGGACAGGAAGCGGTGTGTAGCCAGCAGCAGCTGAGGCGACGTCCTGATCTTGGGTTCTCCCTCCGGGGGCTTGAAGAGAGAAAAGTCCTCGTGGACGCTGCGAGGCTCCAGAGGAATCTCCAGCGGGGCGAGAGGACGCTTCACCTTCCGCTCCACTGGGGGAAGGAGGTCGCGAGGATTCAACAACGAGACATGAATGAACGCATTCCGGATAAAACAAACTCACGGTAGCCGTCGGACTCGTCCAGGATCTCTGACTTGATGATCTCCTCGATGACGTCCTCCAAGGTGACCAATCCCAGCACCTCGTAGAAGGGGTCCCCCTCCCCCTCGTTGTTCACCTTCTGGACGATGGCCATGTGAGAGTTGCCTAAGAGAGGAAAGGTCACGGAGAGGTCACGTCAAGGCTCATTTTTAACTTAACCTGTGCAGGTTTTAACACAAGGTCAAAAGTGGTTACTTTCTGGGGGGGGGGGTATCTTTAAGAGGTGTGGAGAGGGGGAGCAGAATCAGATGGGACAGGACTGGATGGGTAGCCAATAAAAGGAAGCTTAAAAAGGCAAAGCTTGAACTGACTTTCCTATTGAACTTTTGGGGCTTTTATTTTGAAAAGCCATCACCATTGCTAGTTGCAAGTTGTTGATACAAATGATACAAATCATTTCTGGGGCTTTTATTTTCTTAATATATTTTTTATTTTGAAGGGCACCTTTCTTGAACTCCTCCAGCATGGCGTCCAGCTTGGTGTCGTTGAAGACGTAGTGCAGCGGGTGGTTGTAGAACTTGGTGATGGTGGTCATGGGAGTGCAGTCGTCCGGGTCCACCAGAGCCAAGTCCTTCACGTACAGGATCTCCACGATGTTGGACCTGGACACCAAACACACAAGTCCATGAGGTCGGTGTGTGTCACTAAAAGCTGTTCTTTCGTGTGCGTGTGTGTGTGTGTGTGTAGCGGTCACGGGTCACTAAACAAACAGCAATAAGTGAAGAGCAGAGAAGGTTTAAACAATAACACATTATTTGTTTCATCATGGAAAGTTTAAACATAAACTTGTAGTTTTATACATTTTATAAATCTACACTTTGGTTGAATTCTTGTGAATTTACATATTTTTTCTCATAAATCTTGTTCCAAAATATTCTCTTCTTTTCTTAAATTTACAATCTTAAAATGTGTGTAAAACGTCTTTCTCATAATATTACTAATAGTTAAAGGGCAGCGCTCCTATCTGGGACGAGAAAGTCACAGAAGTAGTCGACTGCGTCTTTCGGCGCGTAACGTTTTTTGGGGCCGTTGCCGTGCCAACCTCTCCTCCTCGTAGATGGGCACCCGGGTGTATCCGCTCTGCATGATGTCGGACATGGTGGAGAAGTCCAGGACGACGGAGCTGGGCAGCATGAAGCAGTCCTTCAGCGGGGTCAGGATGTCCTCCACCGTCTTACTGCGCAGCATCCCGCGGCTGAACTCCTCCTTCACAAACTCACTGGGGACGGGAGACGCGGTGAGGAGACGAAGGAGCTGCCGCGTCACACACACCTGTTCCTCCTCCGGGGGTGGTCATCTCACCTGTACGGGTCGTTGACGCTGGTGCGGATCATCTCCATGGCCCGCTCCCTTATCCCGCAGGTGCTGACGTCCCGCCTCAGCGCCAGGTCCAGGATCAGCCCCAGGGGGCAGGACAGCGGGCAGGTGAGCACCAGGCACACCTGGGCCAGCCAGGTGAGCCCCGGCGCCATCTGGAAGCCGTAGCCGGAGCACAGCACGTGGGGGGCCAGCTCGGCCAGCAGGAAGACCAGGAAGCCGCTGGCGAAGACGGCGGAGACGACGGTGCCCAGCGCGCGGTAGAGGACGACGCCGAGGACGGCGTGTCCCAGGGCGCAGAGGAAGAGCAGGGAGCACGTCTGAGGGGACACTTGGATTAATAACACTTATTATGCATTTATAAATGTGAACAAAGTGAATGTACTAAAGTACTGTACTTTAAACATTGTACTTTCCGCTCTGCTACATGTATTAAATATATATAATATCCATATACAGCAGTGTAAACAGCTGCGACATTAAAATAACACTTATAATAATATGAAGGCCTGAGGTTGCGCGCAGTGAGTACATGTACTTGTTGTACTTCGCTGTGACGAGTACTTGCACCGTGGTTCCGCCCGCCGGGACTCACCAGGAAGTTCCCCCTCCTCCGGATGGGCTCCAGGCGCTTGGCGGCCCGCTTCTCCTCCTCGGAGCCGCAGCTGTGCAGCACGTAGAGCTCCACGGGGTCCAGCCACAGCAGGCTCAGCTGCACCGTCCTCAGCAGCGCCACCGCCGGAAGCAGCGTCACGACCAGCGCCGCGAGCCCCCAGGCCGGGATGTGGTCCTCCGGCAGACCCGAGTCCGCGCTGACCCGCAGCTTGTCCGGGCCGGCGGACGCCCACCCCCCGCCGCTCCGCACGCACAGGTGGTGGAGGGAGGAGGCGGAGGCGGAGGAGGAGGAGGAGGAGGAGGCGCCCTGCCGCCGGACCTCCACCGTCGCCAGCCCGCTGAACGCCTCGTCCGCGGCGAAGGGGCCCGTCACCTGGAACCAGGAGCCGCGGCGGTTGGGCTCCAGCGCGCACGGGTCGGGCGCATCCCCGACCGCCCCGGCGCTCGCGCCCGCGGCGAACGCCACCCACGGCCAGCTCCCGTTGAGCTCCGTGCCGAAGAGACGGAGCTTGAACGTGGCTCCCTCCGGCGCCGAGAGGACCCGGTCGCTCATGTGCACCGGACCCGCCGGGTTCTCCAGTCGCAGCCCCAGAACCGGCGGGGCTTCCCGGCCGCAGGCGCCGAACCCGATCCCGCAGAGCGACACTATCATCAACAGGAACCGTAGACCCGCCGAGCTGGCCACCATATTGGAATTGGTCGCCCCGGGGAGCTGCGCGCGGGTCATGTGACTCGGGCCCCGCCCACCGGAGGGCGGGGGAGGCGGCAACTGAGCTGCGCTGGCGGCCATTTTGGTTCCGCTCGTCGAGGCGCAGCGCGGTGGCGCGCCTTCATTATGGGGCCGGATGGCGAGTGTTTTTCGGGGCTTTTTGCTGCGCCGCCTCCCCCCGAACTGCGTGGTCTCCGGCGGCCAATGAGAAGACGAGGAAGAGGAGCGAACGGCCTTCTTTGTTAACGTTCCACATAAACAAGTCATTCATCACTCCGGGCCGAATGGACGCAGACGCGCGTGCAAAGGTTGTGTACCCAGGCGACGCATTGCAGAACACTACGTTAAAATATAGACATTAAATAGAATGAAAGACAGTTCTGAATATCGTGAATATATGTACAGCATTGGAGTGAATATATGGCCAATGGGAAGATATAAAAATACTATATTTTATGTTTTAAAAAAGGTCTATTTGTAAGTGAACGTATATGAAGGGACCAATAAAAGGAATATGAAAGCTAAGTCTCTTTGGCTATATTCTGACAAAGAAGGCCAAGCGGGACAACACAGTTAATGAAATACAATCATTACCTTTCCTTTGGACTCTCAGAGGTCAGAGGTCACAAGGCAGTCAGCTAAAGGACGTTTTTCGTTCAGTTAATTCACGTTTTTTTGGTGGCGCATGTGAGTATTTGTTTCAAGACAGAAACATTCCAGTCGATCCTTCAAGGCGAGCCGTCCTTTAACAAACCCGTTATGATGATGATGGAGGACTTTGGCGAGGACATGAAAGTGAAAACCAGCCAAACAATCCAAAAAAATAACTTGAATCAGACAAGATTTTTATGTAGAGAAATATATCTCAGGTTTATTAACCTCGTGGTCTTTCCCCAACGCCTCGCGGGCCACTTATGACACCGCAGGTCCGTCCTTCACTCTTCGCTCAGTGTTGCAACAAATAAAAACTCACAAGTCAAACACGTTGAATATTAAAACACAACCTCCTGGCCACCAAATATATATATCATCACTTCAGCTCCGTGTCAGTTCATTAACAAACTGGACTTAAAGTATTCTCGTAAAGCTTCACTGTAAGTAATACAGCGTATTACAGGCTCTGGATTCAGCTTCTCTCTGAGCCCCTCCAGAGAAGAAAACATTAACCTCGTACAGGTCTGAACATCTCACCGCTGCGGGGCTACACCCCCCTCGCCCCCGCCCCCCCCCCCGGTCACATGACAGGAAGAAAAAAAGAAGGTCTGAACAATATGAAACAGCTCAGCAGGTTCGGACCGGCGGTCAAAGCTGCAGGAATTTTAATATTTCCAAACGGCGGGAGAGTCGAGACGAAGGCGCAGTGAAACGTGAGAAGGGGGGGGGAGAGGGGGAGTGTTTAACACATTATAATGAGATAACAACTCACAATTACAAGTTCAGTTATCAGATATCATGTAACACGTAGTTATGAGATGCTGTTTCATTATTAAGACGTGGCCGTTTGGCTCTGGCGTCTATCAACAGACAAAAGGAGGAGATGAGGAGTAAACGGTTATTGGAGGTCAACTCTGTGCTCTGTGTATGTTTATTGCTATTTGACGTCTGACAGAACAATAGAAATAAAACATTTCGTTATAAATACAGCTATTTCAGCTGTTCTTTGTTTATCTCTTTATGTACAATGTATTTACAGTGAAATCACACAGACGGGACGCGAACACAGTGTTTCTGGGTAAATTTAAAGCTGCATCTTAACAGCTGGAAGCCCCTTTCACCAATAAATACAACATTAATAAGCAGAACAATGGTTTGCACGTTCCCAGTACACTAACTGGTGGCTTCACTGGGAACCAGCAGGACCGACTTGAGCTACATGAGACCTCGGAGGCGGCTCCTCCTCGCGGGGGTCAGCAGGTTGCACGTCGGCGCCATCTCTCGACCCGCGGACGCGTTATTGCCGTTATTGGAAATGATTGAACGGTGAAACAAACCGGGGACTTTCGCCCACGTGTGGAGTCTAAAGTCTACACTTGTTCTACACTCATTTTGTACTATCTTAAGTATGCAGGGTGTTTGAATTCCCTTTTTTGGGACAAACAGATGTTATAAAAATACAAAGAATATATATTGCATATATCGGTCACAATACGAGATGATTCTTTTTTTAAAAGCACTTTTCATTTCATCTGAATTTGAGATGGTACCAGGTGGCTGATGGGAAACGTGCAGATCCACAGGATGTGGTTTGCAAAATAAACCTCCTCTGTTCCTTCAAAAGTCTTAAACGCTTTGGAATATTCACCTCGTCAGACGGACTCACGCCTCTACAGACCAGCCCGTCCAACGTCCTCGTGTCTCAGTCCTCCTCTGAATGTCCTCGTGTCTCAGTCCTCCTCTGAATGTCCTCGTGTCTCAGTCCTCCTTTGAATGTCCTCGTGTCTCAGTCCTCCTTTAAACGTCCTCGTGTCTCAGTCCTCCTCTGAATGTCCTCGTGTCTCAGTCCTCCTCTGAATGTCCTCGTGTCTCAGTCCTCCTTTGAATGTCCTCGTGTCTCAGTCCTCCTTTAAACGTCCTCGTGTCTCAGTCCTCCTCTGAATGTCCTCGTGTCTCAGTCCTCCTCTGAATGTCCTCGTGTCTCAGTCCTCCTCTGAATGTCCTCGTGTCTCAGTCCTCCTCTGAATGTCCTCGTGTCTCAGTCCTCCTCTGAATGTCCTCGTGTCTCAGTCCTCCTTTGAATGTCCTCGTGTCTCAGTCCTCCTCTGAATGTCCTCGTGTCTCAGTCCTCCTTTAAATGTCCTCGTGTCTCAGTCCTCCTCTGAACGTCCTCGTGTCTCAGTCCTCCTCTGAATGTCCTCGTGTCTCAGTCCTCCTTTAAATGTCCTCGTGTCATGTCCTCGTGTCTCAGTCCTCCTCTGAATGTCCTCGTGTCTCAGTCCTCCTTTAAATGTCCTCGTGTCTCAGTCCTCCTTTAAATGTCCTTGTGTCATGTCCTCGTGTCTCAGTCCTCCTCTGAATGTCCTCGTGTCTCAGTCCTCCTCTGAATGTCCTCGTGTCTCAGTCCTCCTTTAAATGTCCTCGTGTCTCAGTCCTCCTTTAAATGTCCTTGTGTCATGTCCTCGTGTCTCAGTCCTCCTCTGAATGTCCTCGTGTCTCAGTCCTCCTCTGAATGTCCTCGTGTCTCAGTCCTCCTCTGAATGTCCTCGTGTCTCAGTCCTCCTTTAAATGTCCTCGTGTCTCAGTCCTCCTTTAAGTGTCCAGTTAGCGACGTTCTTCTCCCATGAAGACATGCAGCGGAATGTTTGTGTCCACTGGAGGTCAAAGGTCGAATGTCCGTGTCACGAATGTCCTCGGTCAAATGTCGGTCAGTCGAATGTCCTCGAGAGTGAATCTCTGATGTCGTCGGTTTAATGAGTCACAGTAAAGAGCTCCGTGGGGAGTGGAAAAGGACCCATAATGCATCTGTGCGGCTCGCTGGGAGACGCCGTTTGAGTCACAGTAAAGGTGTGGGGAGTGGATGTCTGTGCTTTTTTGGACATATGTGAATTTACAACTTTAATTCAGAAGATTCTCTTTTTCTCTGAATATCCCCCCACTGAACGTCCAGCTTAGTTTAAATCACTGTGTGAGGAATATTAGATCCTATTGAAGTACTTCAAGTACTTCAAGTCAATTCCAAGAACCGACGAAGGCAAAACAAACAAATAAAATCTCTAAAATATAAAACAACACATTTAATGTCAATATGAATATATATATAATATAAATGAATATAACACAAAATAAATATTCTAACATCACTCTTAGAAATTGAATAATTTAAAATACATATTGCCTTGGTTCAAGCGGGAGGCCGTGACCCCCCTCACACCACTAGTAGTATTAACCTAAAGCATCGTACCCGTATTGTTCATTTGGTTTCCTTCCTGTGGTGAATGAAAAACTAGTAGGGCTGGAAATATGCTCGTTTAATAGCATTTTAAATGTAGTACGCTATTATTACTTAATTGTGGAATAAGAACCTAAAACGATAATTAAATCAGCCAATTATTTATTATATTCATGTGTCTTTAAAGAGCAAATGAATAATCTAAATAGAATTATAGAGAATATGAAAAGTGCAAAAGTCTTGCAATGAATTTCGAGCTCAACAGAAATAAATAGAAACCAATTGATGCCGTGAGGTTAAATAAGTAAATAAATCTGGGAAACTGCAGCAAAACCAAAGTTGTCACGGTTTCTATTCGCTGGTTAAACTTTTCACTGCAGTGACTCGGGTTCCTCCATCAATCCGCCTCAGAAAACTCATTTAAACAAACTGCTGCAATGTGAAGAAATTCTACTTTTACAAAAATAACTCTTTGGTCTCACTCTTTGGAAAAAGAAAAAGTTACTAGTCGCGACTTGAAGGTTCACTTCACATAAAAACAACAAAGAGCTTTTGAGATTTCTGCCTCTGTTTTAAATGTTTTAAATAATTCCCCACTTTCTGTCCGTGTCAGTTAAATAAAGATAGGGGGGGATAAAGAGTTTGGGCATCTTGGACTATGTTGTTGTTGTTGTTGTTGTTGTTGTTTACATTCAGTGTCTGTAGAGGATCCACACAGACTGTGTGCATGCAGGACGAGATGAAAGGGGAACCTCGGTTTAAACGAGGGGCGAATCCTCAGGAGACAGCGAGCCAACAGGAAGCGCTGCGGGTGGCGTTTGGTCCCTCCCCCCTGGTCAGATGGTGCTCTCGGTGTGGCTGATGGTGTGGACGTGAGGGTGGGGGTGGGCGTGGGCGTGGCTCGGCCTGCGGGCGCCCACACAGTTCTGCTGCTCTCCCAGCAGGGTGGCGGTCTCCCCCGGCCCGTTGTCCGGCCCGGGGGACGGCGGCGACCTCCGGGGCTTCGGGGAGACGGAGGAGGGCGCGCTCGGGTGGGGGTTGAAGCCGCACGCCGTCAGGCTCACGGAGGACGGAGGTGGCTGGGGGAAAGGGGCGTGATTCCCCGGAGGGGGCGTGGCCTGGGGCAGGGACTGGCTGGGTCTGCAGGTGGAGGTTTGGGGCGGCGGCAGCTGGGCGGTTGACGGCGGGCGCCTCGCAGGGGGCGTGGCCAGCGGCAGAGGGGCTCGCGTCCCCGGGGGCGTCACGGGGGGCAAAGAGACGGAAGTGTCCAGGCGGGTGCGACTGCCCTCGGGAGACTGCGGCGTGCTGTCCAGCCGGGACGCCAGGACGCCGTTCTGGTACTGAGCGCGAGTGATCTGAGGAGGAAGCGTCTATTATTTAACGTTCAACCTCGGATGAAAAAATATTTATTTACATTTATTAATTCAGCCGCCAACGTTATAAGATAAAGTTTCAGAGCTTTTGAGATTTGAGAAATTCATTTGTTGGTGTTGGTTTAATGCGTTGAACGACGGCGGCCATCTTTGTTTGGTTTCCGCGGCCGTTGGGTCTAACTGGACCGCGTCTGGACTCTGGAAGCCGCCTCCCACCCACCTTCACAAACTGCAGGTCGGCGAGGGCTCGCACGCAGAAGTCCGGCACGTACTGGAACGGCGTTCCCGGGATCTGGGTCACGCTCCCGCCCACTGACGCGTTCTCCGGAACGCGCTCGCTGCAGCTCAGGGACGCCGAGCGGTTCAGGTTCCCCGCGTGCGACGGGGAACGGAACTCTGGGCACATAAACAAACGGAAAAATAAATGAGAGCGTCGAGGACGGCGAAGAAGAAAACAACAACAACAACAACAACGACAACAAGAGGACATGAACGGAAGCAGGAAGCAAGTCGACGAGAAGATGGCGATGAACACAAACGCGTATTGATGTCAGCGAGGAAATCAATGAGTCATGTGATGAAAAAGAGGCAGGAAAGCTTATTTTTTGGGGGCGTGAGCTCGGGAGGAGGAAGCTCTCTCATTGGCTTAGTGATGTCATGGAGGGGGTTAGATGGATAAAAGCGTCCGCTAAATGTAGAAGATACCAAACGTCGTGGTCTTGAGCTCATTAGCTTAGCTTAGCATGCAGAATGGAAACAGATGGAAACTGCTAGCTCGGCTCTGTCTGACGGTTAAAGATGAAAAAGTGTCTTGATACGGATCCTTTTAGGCGGTTTCCGGTGTTTATGCTAAGCTAACTAGCTCCTTTGCTAGCTTGCTAGTTAATCGGTATTTCATGTGGCTTTTATCCATCTTCTCATCCCACTCTAAGAAAAAGAGATTTCAATGGGGTCAAAGGTCACAGCGTTAAAGCCTTAAAAAGGGAAGAAGAGCAGATTAAAGCTCAAATTTAATCTGCGCTGTTTTATTTCTGGTCTGTACTCGGTGGATCAGGAGCCTGAAGATGAAGAACAAGGGAGGAACCTCCCCCCCCTCCCTCCCCCCTCCCACGCCCTCTGACCCCTGCGAGTGTTTACCTGGAAAACGAGAGAACAGAGAAAACCTCTTAAGAGAGAGGCGTCGTGGAGGGGGAGACGCCACTGATGGGGAGAGAGGAGGGGTGACAGCTGAGAGAGGAGGAGGAGGAGGAGGAGGAAGAGGAGGAGGAGACAGAGAAAAGATGATCTGGTTTATTCGCTTTGCAGCTTTCTTTAAACAAAGAGGAGGAAGCCGATCGGTGGGAAACGATCACTCGAAACTCCTCACAAACATCATACGTCTGTAACAGATTTATATATGTAAGTTTGCTAAAATAAATATGTCCTAAAACATAAACAAACATCTTTGATGATTTTAGAGTAAGAAGTTATTTTATGGGTCACATATTTCAATCAATTAATCTGATTTGGATTTGTCCCGATCATTAGTACAAAACACAATTACCTACTAGTAAAATACTATTACATTTAAATAAATGATCTATTTATATTTACCAATGAAACAGTTTAATGGTCAACAGTTAGAAGATGGGATGTGGTCATGTGACTTTTACACAAACACACACAGAGCTGCATAATACACACAGGAAGTACACACAGCTTCTTATCCAGCAGACTGAGATCAAAAGGGAAGAGGAGGAGGAGGAAGAGGAAGAGCAAAGGGAGAAGGAGAATGAAGAGGAGGAGAAAGAAAGGGAGGAGGAGGAAGAGGAGGAGGAGGAGCAGCAAAGGGAGAAGGAGAATGAAGAGGAGGAGAAAGAAAGGGAGTAGTAGGAAGAGGAGGAGGAGGAGCAGCAAAGGGAGAAGGAGAATGAAGAGGAGGAGAAAGAAAGGGAGGAGGAGGAAGAGGAGGAGGAAGAGGAGGAGCAAAGGGAGAAGGAGAATGAAGAGGAGGAGAAAGAAAGGGAGGAGGAGGAAGAGAGGAGGAGGAGGAGCAGCAAAGGGAGAAGGAGAATGAAGAGGAGGAGAAAGAAAGGGAGGAGGAGGAAGAGGAGAAGGAGGATGAGGAGGAAGAGGAGAAGGAGGATAAGAAGAGGAAGAAGAAGAGACATTTAATCAGCAGTTGGACTTTCCACCACCAGGGGGCCCAGCGAGTCACATGCATATAAATAAATATATTCCTCACTGCTCAAAGAACGGAGATGTTGAACTAATGGACGTCACAACGCTTCATTAGACAAAGAGCACAGTTATTCTCATCGTTCATGACTCCTGTCAAACTGTATTTATAGTAGTATTCTTGATGTGGTATTACCACTGGAACGTAGTAACAACGTCTTTAATGACATTGTAACGAGAGGAAATGTGTGCGTGCCTGTGTGTGTGTGTGTGTGTGTGTGTGTGTGTGTGTGCTGTGTGTGTGTGTGTGTGTGTGTGTGTCTCACCCAGTGATGGCGAGCTCAGAGCCATCACTCCGTAGTACGAGAACGGCCCGCTTTCAAACTTCATGTTCTCGTTGCCGGCCTCCACCTCCACTCGCCCCTGAAACACAAACACACACCACGTTTATAGAACATTATCTGTAACATCATTTGTGTGTGTGTGTGTGTGTGTGTGTGTGTGTGTCTGTGTGAAGCTCTGCAGACTCCAGGAGGTCGTCTCCTGTAGCAGGCAAAAGAAACACTCTGAGGTCCTATAAATATTACATTCTGCTTCAGGTGTCTCTTTCTCACACACACACACACACACACACACACACACACACACACACACGCACACACACGCACGCGGGGCGGCGGGTGGTGAAACCGGAGCAGCTGTGTTCAGGTTACACGAGTGACTGCAGTCACTTCATCGTCGCCTCAGGTGTTGAAAAAGAAGCCACACACACACTTCAACACAATGAGTTAACATGTGTGTGTGTGTGTGTGTGTGTGAGGACACAGTGCATGTAGTCTGCATACATGGACAATCTGTAAATACCTCCATGAGAAGATGAACGCTGTTTTACAAACAGGAAGTCAGTAAATATTCTGCACATCGGAAACTAAAAACGTTCTTCATGGCGCATTTAATCATTTAATCATTTAATCATTTAATCATTTAATCATTTAATCCTTGAGTTGTTTCCTTACTGGGTTTGTTTTACTGAAATACGGTCGGTCATGAATATGAGGTATGAGTTTTTATTGACAGTGGGGTAAGTGTCAGGTTAACTGCCCCCCCCCTTATGTCAGAGGACAAACAACTGCTCCTCACATCTGACTTTACATTATAATGAACGTTTGTTTGCAGCTAATGAGTTTCATTTATTCCACTGAATATTGGAGAAAATATCTAGAACAAATATCACAATATAAGTGTCTTTATAGACGATTGGTTGATTTAGCAGAATTATTTAGATATTCAATGAACCACTGAACTGTTACTCTGTTATTAAAACACAGGTAGATGAAATCCAGCCTTCTGATTGGTTGACAGTGAGTCACATTTCAGCGTTTAGCTCGGTGGCGATCGCCGGAAAAAGACCGGAAACAACACAAATGATCGTTTGATCGGTTTGATCGGTTTGATCAGTTTGATCGGTTTGATCGGTTTGATCGGTTTGATCGGTTTGATCAGTTTGATCGGTTTGATCGGATTGATCGGTTTGATCAGTTTGATCGGTTTGATCGGTTTGATCGTTTGATCGGTTTGATCAGTTTGATCGGTTTGATCGGATTGGCCGGTTTGATCGGTTTGATCGGATTGATCGGATTGGCGGTTGATCGGATTGATCGGTTTGATCGGTTTGATCGGTTTGATCAGTTTGATCGGTTTGATCAGTTTGATCGGTTTGATCGGTTTGATCGGTTTGATCAGATTGGCCGGTTTGATCGGTTGTCGGATCGGTTTGATCGGATTGGCCGGTTTGATCGGATTGATCGGTTTGATCGGTTTGATCGGATTGGCCGGTTTGATCGGAATGATCGGTTTGATCAGTTTGATCGGTTTGATCAGTTTGATCAGTTTGTGGACGTCATGAGCGATGTGAAGGAATGAGATGGTGCGAGATCGTATGTACGTATATTTTCTCTGGTCCACTGAAATGAGACGCACAACGTTTGGTGGCTACAACTATTTCATGCTGAAAGGCATCACTTGACTTACTATTTATAATGTCACTGGTAACCGTGTTATAAAAGCAACAAGGTACTTCAGGCTTTATCTTCAATAATGTGACAACACCTATGAACTGTTACATTATTGGATGTGAATAAGTACCTTATTGCTTAAATGCAAAGTCATGTGACCGAGGTGGAGTTCCTTTGAAAAACTTTAACAAAAAAAACACTTAATGCATTTTGAAAGTAATCTTGTATTCTGCAAATATCAGATTAGAGATTTCATTTTTGGAACAGTTCTCTGGCTGATAAAAGAAGGAAAAAGAATTAAAGGTTTGTGTTTTTTAAGCCGGTTAAGAGTCTTAAGTCGGGAGTCTTAAAGGGTTAAATGAGTTTAACCCTACGAGTGCTAATTCCCCCGGCAGAGTGACGCACCGACGCACTTTAACAAGTGTTCTCTGACCCGTCGCCACGGTGACCCACCAGCCACTCGTCAATCAACAGTTCAGCCGATTATCGGTTATTGATCATTGGGACACGAAATGTTTTAAATGCTTTTATTTCCTTGTGAATTCTGATTGCTGTGTTCTGTGTGTGTGTGTGTGTGTGTGTGTGTACCTGCAGTATGAGGATGAAGTAGTCCACTGGTTTGCCTCTCACGTACAGGAAGTGCTGAGGTGAGCGTTTGTCGCTGTCGTTGAACTTGAGTTCCTGGATGACGTCGGGGTGCCTGAGGACCCTCAGCAAGACTTTCTCTGTGATCTGGAAGGGGCTGAACAGACTCACCTCTGGGTGGAGGAGGGGGGGGGGGGGCAGGTTAAAACAGAGGGCGTCATTGGAAAGAAAACGCTTGTTTTTACACTGCTAGAGTTCTCATAATTCACCATTAAATAATGACTAACCTGACTAACCTGTGACATCACATCTCACCTGTGACATCACATCTCACCTGTGGCATCACATCTCACCTGTGGCATCACATCTCACCTGTGACATCACATCTCACCTGTGGCATCACATCTCACCTGTGGCATCACATCTCACCTGTGACATCACATCTCACCTGTGACATCACATCTCACCTGTGACATCACATCTCACCTGTGGCCAGGAAGCGATGCGCTGCCAGCATGAGCTGAGGGGAGATCTTCACTTTGCTGTCTCCGTCCTGCTTGAAGGCCGAGGAGTCGGGCTTGTTCTTGTTGGGGTCGACCTTCTTCCTGTTCCTGTTGTCCGCTGTGGGGGGGGCAGGAGGGGGCAGGAGGGGGCAGGAGGGCAGGGAGGGGCAGGGGGGCAGGGGGGCAGGGGGCAGGAGGGGGAGCAGGAGGGCAGGAGGGGGCAGGAGGGGGCAGGAGGGGGCAGGAGGGGGGCAGGAGGGGGGCAGGAGGGGGCAGGAGGGGCAGGGGGCAGGAGGGGGGGGGGGGGGGCAGGAGGGGGGAGGGGGGGGCAGGAGGGGCAGGAGGGGGTCACGCTTAGTTCATCTCACAGAAGCTTCATAAACGAGACAGAAAGTAGAACAAAGAGAAGGTAGCTAGATGTGTCCTGTGTGAACGTAGTAAAAGTAAATAAATGATATATGATATATATATATATATACATATATGTAACATTGTGAAGTATTTCATTACTGTAGTATTAGTCACACTAGTGTGTATGTATGTACACATGTATATGTTTCCAACTGTGTAGTTTCTTTATGCATGTCAGTAGTGTTTACCGTCAGCTGTGTGAGTGTGTGTGTGTCTGTGTGCGTGTGTGTGTGCATGTGTGTGTGCGTGTGCGTGTGCGTGTGTGTGTGTGTGTGTGTGCGTGTGTGTGTGTGCGTGTGTGTGTGTGTGTGTGTGTGTGTGTGTGTGTGTGTGTGTGTGTGCCGTCTGCTGACTCACTGTAGAGGTCGGACTCGTCCAGGATCTCTGACTTGATGATCTCCTCGATGACGTCCTCCAAGGTGACCAATCCCAGCACCTCGTAGAAGGGGTCCCCCTCCCCCTCGTTGTTCACCTTCTGCACGATGGCCAGGTGAGATTTACCTGCAGAGTCAGAGGGGGAAGGGGGGGGGGATCACCTGAACGTTACAAAGAGTTTACCGAGGAAGGGGGTAAGGCAGCCGT
Organism: Gasterosteus nipponicus; assembly: GCA_014132575.2. Lineage (NCBI taxonomy): Eukaryota > Metazoa > Chordata > Actinopteri > Perciformes > Gasterosteidae > Gasterosteus > Gasterosteus nipponicus. The sequence continues at coordinate 15,843,844 of BMAF01000018.1, read as the reverse complement.
CACACATTCCTGTTTTTATTTTAGTAACCTAGTTATTCTGGAGGCGGGTTTATCCTGCAAGGACAGACTGAGGCCTTAATTTAGCCCGGAGTGAACTAAGAGCTTTGCAGGGAGAAGAGCTGGAGGAGCTGCCAAAGTGACCAGAGATAAAGAGGTGGAGGAGGAGGGGGGAGGAAGGGGGCTAGTAGAGGAGGGGCACCGTTAATCCTCTCATTAAAAACAGACTCTCGTACTCTTAACTTCTCGAGTGGCGTCTACCAGCGGCGTCTCTCCGCCGCCTCGTTGGTGACCAACGTCTGTGAGTCAGTCTGGACCCCCTAGTTACCGTAACCCCTAGTTACCGTAACCACCGCCTCCTTGTTTTCAACCAACAAACGCCATGACCTCACACGATTTACGAGAAGGCCGAGTCATTCGCCATCTTAATTTAACAGGAAGTGACCATATTAGGACTGAGGAGGACATAGAGATGCCGTCTCTAGTAGAGACCTGTGCACCGTCCGCCATGTCAAATTCCTCTTGGCAATCAGCGTGTAGCCCCGCCCTAAACATCCCCTGCTTTACGATCTGTTAGAGACCTGCCAATCAGCATAGACGCCTATAAACATCCCCTGCTTTACGATCTGTTAGAGACCTGCCAATCAGCGTAGAGCCTATGGGAGCAAAGGATCCCCTGCTGGTACTATCTGTTAGAGACATTTCCAATCAGCGTGTAGCCCGCCCCCCAAACATCCCCTGCTGGTCACTACAGAGAAGTGAGACCTGCCAATCAGCGTGTGGGAGCCCCAGGAGTATCCCCCTGCTGGTCACTACAGAGAAGTAGAGTCATTTCTCATAGACGTCTATGGGAGCAGAGGAGTCGCCCCTGCTGGTCACTGCACAGAGAAGTAGAGTCATTTCCTCATAGACGTCTATGGGAGCAGAGGAGTCGCCCCTGCTGGTCACTACAGAGAAGTAGAGTCATTTCCTCATAGACGTCTATGGGAGCAGAGGAGTCGCCCCCTGCTGGTCACTACAGAGAAGTAGAGTCATTTCCTCATAGACGTCTATGGGAGCAGA
>BMAF01000018.1:15677785-15837785 GCA_014132575.2 Gasterosteus nipponicus | reverse complement strand
GTCCTGATCCTCTATGGGAACCAGTCTCAGGTTAGTGCTGATCCTCTATGGGAACCAGTCTCAGGTTAGTCCTGATCCTTTATGGGAACCAGTCCCAGGTTAGTGCTGATCCTCTATGGGAACCAGTCTCAGGTTAGTCCTGATCCTCTATGCGAGCCACTCACAGACTCCGGGCTCGGTGCAGGTGAGGCGGGTGTCTTCAGGGACCAGGTGAGCGTTGTAACGTTCGCTGGGAAGAACCTGAAGCATCTCAGATACTTTCTGAGAGCCGCCATCTTTGTTCCGTCTGTAGACGCCAAAGCCGACGTCTGCTCCGTCACTGGAGAACTGACACCTGGCAGAGTACACAAGTTCCCTCTTAGTGTAGTACAGCTCGGAGCACATGTGGTACTACTACTGTAGTAGAAGTATTTGACTATTTGTGTGGTACGAGCCGGTACGACACAGTAGACTCAAAGTGCTCGGTTAGTACCTCAGGAGGCTTCCGGCCGCTGGGACCTGGACCTCCACCTGGAAGACGGACCCCCGGCTCACCGTCACGCTGTGCTCGTACTGGACCTCCACCGAGTCCCTGATGTAGTACGAGCGGGGAATCGTACCGCCGTACTTTATCTTGGAGAAAAAGAAGAATAAACCCACCGGCTCGTCCTGCGGGTCGCTTCTAGAAAGACCCGCTCCACCCGCTCCACCCGCTCACCATGGTCCTGCAGCGCGGGTCTCCGTCGGGGTCGGTCAGGGTTCCACCGTAGACCACCGGGATCTGATCCGGGTCGATGTGATTACGCAACACTTCCTGCCAGTTACCTGCGGTCAGATGTTATTGATATATAGTTAATTATTAATTCATTATTACTAGTATAATAATAATGAATTAATATATCAATAAATATATATATCGCTAAAATAATATATTATATATATCAATAAAATAATATATAATATATATTAATAAAAATATATCAATAAAAATGTGAATATATTAGTAACAATGTTAACATATTAAAATTAGTAAGACTATGATGTGGAATTTAGTACTTTGACTGTAACAGTATCTTACAGTATGTCATTAGTACTTTTATTTGATTATTTCTACTGTAGTATTAGTACTTTAACTTGTTGGTATTTTTACTTCATGGCATTAGTACTTTCACTGTAATAGAGTATTTTTTGGTGTAATATTGGTTCTTTACGGTGTGCAACGTTAGCATGCTAACATGCTAAGCTAAGGTGAGGACTGTCCAATGGGATGAAAGTGGTCTCACTTCCCAAGAAGAGGATCTTTCGGCGCGTCTCCTCACACAGGAAGTGCTTGAGGAGGTTGTAGGCCACGGGGAGCATTTTGGGGGCTGCAGAAAAACCAGAAACTCAAAACCAGAAACTCAAATCCGTAGAAAAACAAAGAGATTTACGCCGTCAAGATCTGCTGAAGCACCTTTGATCAGAAACACTCTTTTCAGGCCTTCTGGGTAGTTCTCCTCAAACATGGTGAGGATCTACATGAAAGATCAAAGGAGCAAAGTAATAAACGATGAGATAACATTTATATTTATGGTGATGAAAGGTGGTGAGTTTAAGGGACAAACCTCCCCATACGTCTCTATGGCAGGTTTCCAGATGTGTTTCAGTCCGAGTCCTTCACAGTCGTAGATCAGAGAGATGGCCTCAATGTTCTGACCCAACTGAGACAGAGGGGGAGGAGGAGAGAGAAGACGTGACATGAGAGGAGACACGAGGAGAGGTAGGAAAAAAGAAAAGGAAACAAAGGAAGAGGAAAGGAAAGGAGGCTAGAGGAGCGGAGAAGAGAAAATAAGAGATGAGAGGAAACAAGTGTGGAGAAGAAAGTAGAGGAATGGAGATCAAGTGGAAGACGAACCTTGAAGAAGGGAGGAAAGGTGAGGAGAGGAAACATGAAAGGAGACGAGACAGGAGGAGAGATGACAGGAGAAGGAAAGGAGAAAGGAGAGACGAGAGGAGCAGAGATCCCACCTTCTCTGACTGCCTCCTGCACTCCCGCTGCAGCATCTCCGTGTGTCGGATCTTCGTCTTCATGAAGTCCTGTTTGGTCGCCGATAGCAACAAGCCTTTTGGGTCCAGAGGACCGATGACATCATACCAGATGGGACTCCCCTCTCGGTCGTATCCACACATCCCTCCAGACACGTAGCGCTCGATCACCTGAGGAGAGAAGTGCACCTCCTGTACTACCTGAGGAGGAGAGGAACACCTCCTGTACTACCTGTGGAGGAGAGGAACACCTCCTGTACTACCTGAGGAGAGAGGAACACCTCCTGTACTACCTGAGGAGGAGAGGAACACCTCCTGTACTACCTGAGGAGGAGAGGAACACCTCCTGTACTACCTGAGGAGAAAGGAAACCTCCTGTACTACCTGAGGAGAAAGGAACACCTCCTGTACTACCTGAGGAGAAACGACACCTCCTGTACTACCTGAGGAGAGGAACACCTTCTGTACTACCTGTGGAGAGAGGAACACCTCCTTCACTACCTAAGAAGGAGAGGAACACCTCCCGTTACTACCTGAGGAGGAGAGGAACACCTCCTGTACTACCTGAGGAGGAGAGGAACACCTCCTGTACTACCTGAGGAGGAGAGAACACCTCCTTTACTACCTGAGGAGAGAGGAACACCTCCTGTACTACCTGAGGAGAAAGGAAACCTCCTGTACTACCTGAGGAGAGAGGAACACCTCCTGTACTACCTGTGGAGAGAGGAACACCTCCTGTACAACCTGAGGAGAGAGGAACACCTCCTGTACTACCTGAGGAGAAAGGAAACCTCCTGTACTACCTGAGGAGAAAGTCCTGTACTACCTGAGGAAGAGGAACACCTCCTGTACTACCTTACTGAACTACAACCTCCTGTACATACCTGAGGAGAGGAACACCTCCTGTACTACATCTGAAAGGGTAAATATTGTACACACATTATAAACTGGAACACCTCCTTTACTACCTGAGGAGGAGGAACAGTCCTGACTACCTGATGGAGGATCCACACCTCCTTTACTACCTGAACTCTAAACACCTGCTGCTACCTGAGGACAAAGGAGACCTCCTGTTCTACCTGAGACAAACACCTCCTGTACTACCTGAGAGACAAAACACCTCCTGAGGAGGAGAGACAAAGATGCACCCTGAGGAGAAAAAGATGCCTAGAGACCTGAGGAGGCAGGAACATGGATACCTGAGAAAGATGCACCTCCTGTACTACCTGAGGCAGAGATGAACACCTAGAGGAGAAAGAACACCTCCTGTTCTACCTGAGACACAGAGACACCTCCTGCACCTAGAGACAAAGAACACCTCCTGAGACACAGAGGAAAAGATGCAGAGAACACAGAGGAGAAAGATGCACCTAGAGAGAGAGACACAGAGACAAAGATGGAGGAGAGACAAAGATGCACTAGAGACACAGAGACACCTCCTGTTCTACCTGAGGAGACAAAGATGCATAGAACACAGTGACAAAGATGCATAGAGACAAAGATGCATAGAGACACTGTAGACAAAGATGCATAGGGGTTTTCATTGACACATCTGAAAAGATGCATATTGTAGACACAATAAATGTATATATTTACCTCTGGAGGTTTCCAGTCAGATATGATGGAGTCCACATTCATCTTCTTCCTGAACTCTAAATGCTGCAGAGACAAAGAGACACAGAGACAAAGATGCAGAAGACACAGAGACAAAGATGCAGAGACAAAGATGCATAGAGACAAAGATGCATAGAGACAACAAAGATGCATAGAGACACAGAGACAAAGATGCATAGAGACAAAGATGCATAGAGACACAGAGACAAAGATGCATAGAGACACAGAGGCAAAGATGCATAGAGACACAGAGACAAAGATGCATAGAGACACAGAGACAAAGATGCAGAGACACAGAGACAAAGATGCATAGAGACACAGAGGCAAATATGCATAGAGACACAGAGGCAAAGATGCATAGAGACAAAGAGGCAGAGACACAGAGACAAAGATGCATAGAGACAAGAGGCAAAGATGCATAGAGACAAAGATGAGACAAGACAAAGATGCATAGAGACACAGAGGCAAAGATGCATAGAGACACAGAGACAAAGATGCATAGAGACACAGATCTTACCTTTCTGATCATGACTTCAGCTTTCTGCACATTGAAGCTACGAGCTGCAAAGATTCAGAAGAAAGATGATTGAGTCATAAAAGTAGAGAAGTGAAGCAGCGTTCACTCGCGCTTCAGGGACACATTTGAGTGTATATTCATAAACTAGTCATAGTTGTTTTTTTCTCGTCATACTTGTTGACACATGTATAGTCCCATAACGCAAAGGCATGTGGAGTACAAAGTACAAAGTACATCTACCTCAAAATTGCAGCTGAGTACTTCCAATAAACACATTTGTGTCCATGAACCTGAGTTCACGTGAAGACTAAATATTGATCCACCCCCCCTCTGAACTACGCACCAGTAAACCAACACAACGCGCTGCTCAACATTCGAGTGCCGAGATGAAAAAAAGGAAATTTAATTTGTACTGAAGATCGTGTATATATACATAGATACGTATATATCTACTTTACAAGCCGGAGTTGGACTTTAAGGGGCATTCTGGGAGTTCTGTTCAGCGTAAAACCAATATTTACAGTCCGATAAGACTATTGAGTAAATACTATATGTTTACGTCCACAAGGTCACAAGGACGTTATAGGAAATAAATGACTGAGTAACCAGGGGGGTGAAATGATACGTTTTAAGGAAGAAGCTATTAGCAAAATCTGAATGATTATTTTTGAACTTAAACAGGCTGAACCGAGTGTGATTTATTTCTTTATTCCATAAATTCCACTTCTTCATCCTTTGGGTCTTGCTTGATGAAAGAAGTCACCTGACCAGGTGTGGGACTCACCTCTGAGCCAGCGGAGCAGGAAGTCGTCGTGCTGCGCAGGAAGCTCGGCCAGGACGTCCTGGATCCTCCCCCGAAACTGGAGGCCGAGAACCGGACGGAGACAAAAACGTAAAAAGATGTTTTATTATTTTAGGGAACAGTTTGATGAACACGCGTGTTTGTACGCTAAATGTCCAGCTAGCTTAGCTTAGCATAAAGACTGGAAACAGCTAGCGTAGCGCCATCTCCAGGCAACACAATTTTTACACTCCAGTAAAGAAGAAGATATAACATGTTGATGGATGAGCGTTAGCATTACAAAGCTATGCTATGCTAAGCTAAGTGACTGCTGAGATTTATTCAAAACCATCAACCATTATTTCAAGTTTCAACTTCAAGTTTATTTATTAGGATTGAGTGATTTTATCGACCGTTAATATTGAAAACTACTGAGGTATTATAGTAAGTAGTTTAGTAACAATTGTGACACATTATCCAGAATGATTCCTTTTTTATTGCAACTCATAACATAATCTATCATTTATACATATTCTGCGCCTGCGACAAAGAGTACTACAATGTAGGATTTTATAGAAGTATTTGAGTCTTCTTCACAGGAAGAAGTAAATGTACTATTAACAAAATACGGTTAAAAGTATTTGTTAAGTGTTTTATTACTACTGTATAATCTGTAATTATCAGATGTATTTGCTGAAGGCATCTTTACCTCGTCGGTGTAACATTCGTATGTTTTTCTATGAAAATGAATAAAGAACCCATAAGTACATCTGTTCAATAAGTACACAGTAGAATAACACGGAGAAGAAGTACAAGTACCTCAGAGTGTGTGTTAAGTGCAGTACATGTACAACACAGGTAAGAATGCCTCTTACAAATCAGATTAATAACAACCAGCAGTGAGCTGAAGTAACCACGTGTGAAACATCCAGCTGTGCGCCGTGACGTCACCGAGGTGATCAATACGTTCATTTCAATCCCGGATCGATGTCGCGTTTACCTCGGTTAGTTTCTCAGCCTGTCGGGGGCTCAAGTCACCGACCCGTCCGCTCATCTCTGCGCCGCCGCTCCGACACCAGCCGAGAGGCGCGCGCACGCGACCACAGGCGCGCACACACAGTCACACGCGCACACACAGGCGCGCGCCAACCCCCCCTTGCTGTTTTATTACCATTATTGTTTTTATCCGTAATTATTATTGCAAAAGCGTATTTAATACTTTGCACTGTCGAATTTTTATCTTTAAACTTTGTCCATGAAAGCAACTTTTAGTGAATTATTATTAAAATATACGTACATCATTATTATGGATTATTATTCATTGTTTAAAGCTTGTTTTAAATATTCTACGCACAGCATCATTATTTATTTCTTGATACTATTTGGAGGAACTGAAGTTATTAAATAAATGTTGTGTCAGAGTAAAATATTCCCTCCTGAATTCTAACAAAACAAAATGTTACAGGAAAATAAAATCCTTAAAGTAAAAGTACCTCAAAATTGTACTCATGTGCAATACTTGAGTGAAACACAAGGTGGATTTGATCTTTGCAGAAAAGTCAAAATATGAAACAAATTCATTGAACACAAACAAATATTGTCTCATAAAACTCATTTTATTCTTTCAATACGCGAGTTATTCAGACGGTTGAATCGACCCGGATACCAGGTTCACCTCCGACCAGCTGATCCACACAAAACAAGAAAATAAAACTCGGACAACGTTGAAAGCTGCTTTGATCCTTCAGACAAAATATAATAATTTACTGCCCTGATCTAAATATTTATATATATATATATAAAATGGAAGAAAATGTTTATGATTTTTCTGCCTCCAAAGGTTAAATAATAGAAGTAACGTGGCGAGATGATGTTTTATTGTCATCTGCACAGCTGCTGCAACACGTCGACTTTCCTCCTGTTTGCTTCATGTTCAGCGTCAGTTATTCTTTTGGGGGAGGGGGATAAGGGGGGGGGGATTTATATTGTGCTTAAGAACAAACACAAGTCTCCAATAACACGTAATCATTTCCCCAGTTAAATCATTAAAAACGTTTCATGTGATGATCGGTTTTTAAAACATTCTTTATGCAGCTCGGCTTCAGATGTTTTCCAGCGTAAAACGATATTCGATATTCGATATTACATTCGTGTATTTCTGGAGAAGCTTTCTGGTGTTTGGTTTTCCTTCAAGGAACCTGCGACAAACTGCAACTCGAACGCAGCTCGTTGTCAGTACGACGGTGACGAAGGCGCCGCACCGCCAGAGGAAAACGCACTTCCTCAAGAGCGCCGCGCCCGTCTTAACATACAGTAAATGCATCCTAATGAAAGACGCCCCCGGGGGGGGGGGGGGACATTCACCGACGGAAGGCGGAGCGAGAAGAAACGTCAGGTGGTATCTGGTCGTAGTCCTCGTTTAGTGTTTGGCTTCTCGTGTTAAAAGCAGCTTTGGTGACGGCAAAAGTAGAAAATAAAGTCTGTTTAGGTCCCTTCAATGACGCCCAACCCCGATCACCCCCAGAAGCCTCAGAGGGGAATGTTGCAGCCCGACGACCGGCTGTCCAAACTGTCCCCGCCCCCCCTGGCCCCGCCCCCACGGGTTAGATGGCGTGCGTGATGTAGAAGACAAACTCCATGTCCATGGCGGTCTGCGGCACGCTGGCGCCGCCGCCGTGGATGACGGGGATGAGGGCGCCGTCCAGCTCGTTCATGTAGCGCTGGGGGAGGAGCCGGCCTCCGGAGCCGGCCTGGTACTCCACCTGAGAGAGGAGGCGCACGCAAGAAGAGGGTTCAAAGGTCGCACAGAGGTCTCATGATGATGACCTGAGGAGGTCGACGGAGACATCTGGACCGTTACCATGTCGGCCTGCGTGGAGACGCGCAGCGACAGCGCGTTGATGCCGCTCGCCGCCAGCACGGCCAGGTGGGGCGTCAGGGCGCTGCAGGCGGCCAACGCCATCTCCTTCTGGAACACGCCGCAGGACGCCGGCGCCGCCTCCGGAGTCCTCAGCTGGTAGAAAACCTGCCAGGACGTCCAGACACAGTGTGTCGAGTGAGTGGGGGGAGGTCTGTGTGTGGGAGGGGAGGGGAGGGGGGGGGAGGTGGAGTTGGTGATGGTGCAAAGACTGGAATCCACCTCGGTGCATCTGATGGTGCGTCCGTCCGACTCAAACTCCGCCTCCTGCTGCATCCGCACGCTGCGCACTCCGTCCAGAGGTCTGCCGTCGACCGCGCTGCTTCTGCTGCGGACGAGCGTCAGAGCAGAAAACCACGTCTCAGACTTCACACGCCGCCATGTTCCTCTTCCCCACCGCCATTGAACGCACCGCACGCGACGAACGTCAGAGAAATACACTCAATTATTGCTCCAAATAAACTGTTTATACTCTAAACGGATTCTTTACAAAAAAAATAGAATTTAATTCTGAGACCAACGGTGAAACTCGGCTGAACTTCAGCTAAATTTGACAATAATTCTAAATTGGTTGCACTTAGGAAATTGATTCCACAATTTTTGTAAAGCGAAACATTGAAGAAATAAATGAACGTTGTCGTTCTCTCTACTTCTGGTCCTGCTGGTTCCGTTTCCACGGCGGTTTCATGTATTTTGAGCGTGCGAGTGCTCGTTACCCGGCGTTGACCGGCGGGCTCCGGTCCACCCAGCGCACGCTGACGTTCTCCCGCGGCTCCCCGCCGTCGTTCCTGCCGCACGGGATGTGGAAGTCGGCCTGCTCCCTCAGGGCGGCGCGCAGGGCCTCCATGGTCTCCGGAGGGATCTGCACCATCAGCCCGTCTGAGGAGAGCTCAGGGTTACAGCGGCTCCGCTCGCACAAGAGACACGGCACGAGTCGGCGGTCTTTACCCTCCACGATGCTGGACTTGGCGATGAAGCCCGAGGAGGCCTTCAGGGCCCCGTTGAACACCACGAAGCTGGCCCCGGTCACTGCGGCGACGACGACGACAACAACAACAACAGAAGCACAAGAACGCCGTCGTCAGCCGCTGGCCCTCCGCGCCTCCGGCGGGGGACGAGCGGCTCTCACCTGTGCGGGTCTGGCCCGGCTTGCTGCTGGCCTGCGTCTGGTAGCCGCCCTCCTCGCTCTGGAAACACACCAGGTGGGAGTCGGCCTCCGGGCTGAACCGCGCCCCGATGCTGATGACGTGCTCGTTGGAGGCGTTCACCACCTTCTGCATCTGGGAAAACAAACGCACACTCAGTTCTCTGCTGTATCCGATGTTCCTGGTGCAGGAACGTGCATGCGTGTCACATCATAACATCTAACATCTGGAGAAAAGAGCTTCTCACGGGACAGGAAGCAGACGTTCTCTTCCTCTCACCTCGTTGAAGCTCCTCTTGGGAATGTCGATGTAGCTGTGTCCCATCTCCATGTGGATCCTCAGGCCCTCCACCACCGACAGGCTGTACTGGTAGTTCCTCAGGTCCTGGACACGAGAGACACGAGAGACACGAACATCGTTCTCAGATCAAAGTGGATGGTTTGCTCGGGTTTTACACGTAAATAAATAAGACATTTTGTGCGCCTGCAAAGTTCAGCGTTCCGGTCTGAATCCCTTTTCTTTAATCTCGACACGCTTAGGAGCCGATTAGCGGAAAGAAGCTTTCATGGGGATTAAGGAAGCGAGCGGAGGTCCTCATCACTCACAGCCAGCAGGTTCATGATGGTGTGTCCCGTCTCTCGGTACACGGACTCACGGAAGCGGACGCTGGTCAATGTGGTGGGATAAACTGGGAAAGAGAAACATACGACCACACGTAAGACACGTTACAGACACTTTTAATTAAAGAGATTTAATAAAATGATCACACACACACACACACACACACACACACACCATTGTATTCAGCTCCGAGCCGCAGCAGCAGCCGGAGGGGGAAGACCTTGGCCCACGGGACCTCCAGCTTCTGGACCAGCAGGCCGAACATGAAGGGCGGGGGGGGCAGAGAGAGGCCGTCCAGAGGCTGACAGCTGGGCGAGAAGAAGAGCATGCCGGCGTGGTCCTTACTACCCAGGAAGCTGCTGGTGAAGGTCACGTTGTCAAGCTCCTCCAGGAACTTCCCTGGAACAGAGGGGGGCTGTAGTCTTTTCTAGAACAGAGGAGACCAGAGAGGAGAAAGGGGGTGGAGGCGCAGGGGTGACCTGCATGCTTCCTTCCTACCTTTCTGGGCCTCTTGGTAGATGTTGAGATAAAGTGTGAAGAGGTCTTTGGGGAGAGTTTTCTCTTCTGGCAAACACTCCAACAGGAACACCAGCTCCTTCTGACCCACCGCCTGCAGCCCGCTGGAGCCCAAACACCAGCAGCGGCGCCCCGAGTCTGGTGCACGAGGAGACACGCGTTCCTGTAAATGTGTCCAAACACCTCCATCTAAACGGGCATCTTCTACTCACATGTGACCAGCTTGACATTGACCAGCAGGTTGGCGTTGAGAACGAAGGTCAGCGGTCGAGGTCCTCCCTCCTCCAATAGGTGCAGGATCTGGCAGGGGGCGGGGCTTTCCTCCACCAAAACATCTGGAGGGAAGAAAAAAAAAAAAGTCAAACAGGAATAAACAACGGATGAGCAGAAGCAGAAGCGGCTGAAGAAACGGGGAACGGAACCTGCGGCCTCCTCCTCCTCCCGGTGCTGATGAGCAGAGGGGGGAGGTCCTCCTCGTTGTCGGGCAGCAGGCTGGGGACCCTCGTCACCGACCCGCCGACTCCACACAGCAGGGCGTAGTCCCAGGGCCCCCAGGTGGGGCGGGCGGACCGCCTCCGCCTCCAACGAGGCTTCGGGGGCGGAGGAGGAGCCGCCGACCTCCACCTCTGAGACGGGCTGGAAAAAAAAAAAGACAAATAAGAACAGCGGAGGATCCGTCACCGTGGCAACAATAAAGACAGATTTAATCGCTGACGGGGTTAAAATACGAGTCAGCTGTGGAGGAAAAAGGCCTCAAATAACTAATACAAGATTAAGTTCTGTTATATTTAGAATGTTTCATCTCTATACTTTGACGTCAGATCTTTATGAGTCTTTGTCAAAGGAGTCTTGAGTCTTTGAAGATAATTATAATTGTTCCCGACAACAATATGAAATGAATATTAACAGGAGCTGTGAGCAGAACCCCGGGTCTCACAGTCCGGGCGGCGGACGGAAGGGTCGCGTCTCTTACGGCCGTCGGGTCCGGACACGCGGCGGGGCCGGACTCCTGCGCGCTCCGGGGGCTCGGCGCCGACAGCCGGCTGGTGTCCGCCACCTCGCCGTTGGGCAGGATGCCGTCGGCGAACCACACGCGCTTCTGCTCCCGAGGACAACCTGACGACACGGGAGAACGAGAGAGGGAGGAGGAGGCTCAAAGAGGTTCGGTCGGAGGTGACAAAAAGAATAGAACCGTGTGCGTTGGTTTAAGGGCAGTCGTACTGTCGTTGTTCGGGTGTTTGAGAACGGACACGGGCACCATGACGGTGGGCGGAGGAGAGTTAAGCGTGCCGGCGGCTCGAGCCTGCTGCAGAGGGGGGATGGTGCTGCAGTACTCAGACGGGACGTTGGGGTTGGGACTGGGACCTGCAGGACTCATCATCCGCTCCAGGGCCTGGGCTACAGGGAGAAAGGCGTCATGGAGGCGCGCTGAGCGGAGCACACACGTCACCCACTTTGAGCTGCCGCTAGCCGGGCTCTGATGCCCCCCCCCCTTCTTATTTGGCTAAGAGTCCACCAACGGAAACATCTCACCAGTCTCCGTGCAAACCTTCATGGTCCACAGAGGATGAATCCTGCTGACCCCCCCGGCACCTCCATGACATTGATATTTGTACTTTAGCTTCCCTGCTTTATGGTTAAATGGACCATAATTCACTAAATGAACATCATGTTGTGTTGAAGAAGACTTGATACTAGAGACTGAGACATAAACTCATGTTTACAATGTTTACTGAGGGAATAAATCAAAAGAGAAGTAGTCATTTCCTCATAGACGTCTATGGGAGCAGAGTCGCCGCCCCCTGCTGGTCACTACAGAGAAGTAGAGTCATTTCCTCATAGACGTCTATGGGAGCAGAGGAGTCGCCCCCTGCTGGTCACTACAGAGAAGTAGAGTCATTTCCTCATAGACGTCTATGGGAGCAGAGGAGTCGCCCCTGCTGGTCACTACAGAGAAGTAGAGTCATTTCCTCATAGACGTCTATGGGAGCAGAGGAGTCGCCCCCTGCTGGTCACTGCAGAGAAGTAGAGTCATTTCCTCATAGACGTCTATGGGAGCAGAGGAGTCGCCCCCTGCTGGTCACTATACAGAAGTAGAGTCATTTCCTCATAGACGTCTATGGGAGCAGAGGAGTCGCCCCCTGCTGGTCACTACAGAGAAGTAGAGTCATTTCCTCATAGACGTCTATGGGAGCAGAGGAGTCGCCCCCTGCTGGTCACTACAGAGAAGTAGAGTCATTTCCTCATAGACGTCTATGGGAGCAGAGGAGTCGCCCCCTGCTGGTCACTGCACAGAATGCAGCTTTAACAGGCGACGCTCTGCAGGTACAGTTACAGATGACTTTAAGCCCACAGCCACTAATGAATTGAGCGAGTTATGAAATGAGCTCATTAAAAAGCAGAACTGTGGCACGAGTACGACTGAGAGCTCAGAGGACATTTGGGGCGGCGGCCATGTTGAAATGACCACGAGGCAGCGCTGTGATTTGTGATTACTGTGGCGGCAGTACAGACAAATGAAGGTTATTGTGCAAGAGGACGGCGTGAGTTGTTGCCTCCAGGAGCGCTCGCAGGAAACGCCGACGAGGCGATCGTCTACATTATATTGATGAAGCATCACAGAACTTTATTGATCGGTCGTGTACCGACAACAAGGAGCACAGCCGCATCGGTTATTCAGACCCTCGCTGAATCCCCCCAAACGGCAACATAGACGGAGGGGTGGGAACTAAACGTTTCTGTGAGCAAAAGAACTAAACATTTTTTCGTAGCCAGAAAGCATTATTGTAGGATTTAGATCCGTCCGACGGTCCCTGAACACACCGAAGGAATCAAACTGAGCAGAAGATTCTTATACTTCATCACAACAAAAATCCACATCAGCTGTTTTAATCACGTGCTGAATTCTCCTCAGTGGCGTCATGATTGATTCATCGGAGACCAACAGTCACGTGACCATAAATCAGAGGAACTGTGGGCGAACCTTCAGGAAGTGACACAGAGCAGAGAGGATGTAAATGTTTCATATTTAAAGCGCCCTTCTCTTCCTAACATTACAACACACACACACATATATATATAAATATATATATATATATAAAAAATTATATATATATAAAACATATATATATATATATATATATATATATATATATATAAAAATATATATATATATAATATATATATATATATATATATATATATAAGTTACAAAAGTTAGAAATCAGTCAAATCTATAATCTATATATACATAGATTATAGATTTGACTGATTTCTAAGTTTTGTAAAAGAATAAGTGAGTTGTTCATGATGGTTCCCTTTCAATTGAGGAACTTTTCTATTACATTGGAGAGAAACGTGAGTGGATAAAAATAGTCCCCCAGCGGCGGCACAAGGACACTCGTTTCCTCCTCTGAAAGGATGACAGGGCGTAAAAAGTCATCCAGGACTTCAGGCAAAACTACTTCATCTCGTACTGAGCACCAAAGAGTAGCCCTCTGCAGGGATTGTAAACAAACACAACAAACACAGACGCAGTAAACAAACGGCGCTTACCTCCTCATCCTCCTCCTCACCCACAACTCAACCGGTCCAAATCACAGCGAGTCTATTCCTCCGGCGCACTTTAGACACTCCCATCACAGCTCTGTTGTTAGCCGCAGTAGCCTGTTAGCTTTAGGTTGCCACTGTGTGTGTGTGTGTGTGTGTGTGAGTGTGAGTGTGTGAGTGTGCGCTTCGCATGCAACTACACCACACTTGAGAGGTGGAGGGAGGAGGAGGAGGAGGAGGAGAGAGCGATGACGTCACGACCACCCGAGCACTCCGCCCGCTGCAAAAAGTGGATCACCGTGTGTGTGTGTGTGTGTGTGTGTGTGTGTGTGTGTCAGCATCACATGTCTACTGCGTTAAGAGGAGCGCGCACACACACACACACACACACACAAGGACAAATGCCAGTGTCCTGCTATACCTCCCCCCTCTCTGCAGCCCCCTCCACGTCCATGCTGCAGTCTTTTAACTATAAAATGGAGCCTCTTTGAAACCAGACAACAGAAAAACAGCCTGAGTTCATTTTTCTTTCTGTGGAAATTCTTCATGTGAACATCGAAACAGAGGAATTGTTTTGGTGTTTTTTGTGCCTTAAATATTCATCCGAGCTGCATAATAAATAACCTAAAAAATGTATTAAATATTAAATCTGCACAAAGCACCATGAACTTCAGTCCGGGGAGATTTCAGGTGATTCCTTTGAATTGTTCCTTCATAAGAATAAGTAATAAAAATCATTTTTCTGGTTACACGAGCATCTTCACCCCCCCTGCTGTACATAAAGACCTCAGAAAGCTTCTCTTGCCAGGACCACTATATCCCATCATGCATTGCACTGATACAAAACGGCAGATGGAGAAGAGAGGAGGAGAGAGTGATGGAGACAAACCTGTGAGCTGTGGGGCAAAAATAATAAACTGAATATGAGGAGGGCATTTATTCACCAAATACACTTACTGCCCCCACATGTACACACACACACACACACACACACACACACACACATATATATATGCGCATAGACAACAGCAGCGTAAAACGCTCTACTACTTCCCTTCTAACCTTTCACAGTAAAAGTAGAGACTGTTCATCAGGGAGCTTGAATTCAGCCACTTGAGCAGAGCGGCTTCATTTGAATAACGACGGTGCAGAAGCTGCCTTCCACGTTGCACGTTTCAATTGTTGCAGCAACGGCTAAGAGACAATCCAGAGGTAGAACTTCCGGGATCGTGAGTACGGAGGCAGGAACGAGTGAAGTTGCAAACATTTTATACCTCCAAAAAACAATGCGACGGATCTTTGATTTGAAACATAACTCAAATATCTAACCGGCAAAAAAATGTTTGATAACAATTTCTACCAGATCTTCCACTTCATAACTTTGCACACTCTCTCAAAATCACTTCTGTCTATCTTCAGTACAACTGGTGTATTTTGCACTCCCAGATGTTTATGTTATATTTATTTATAATAACTCCTCGCGGATCAGGTGACTAGAATCGTCTGTTGACTCAGCAAAACGTCTAAAAACACCTTCGATCTTTGCACACGTTCCCTTAAGACAGAGACGGGGACAGAGAGAGAGGACGTGCTGTCTCCTTACCCCGGTGGATGGTGTCGAAGCAGACGACGCACACGCGGGCCTCTTTCTCCAGGTACTTCAGCTTGCACTTCCTGTTGCAGCACACAGCACAGTAGACCTGCGACGGGGAGACAAGCAACACGATTCACTGTGTGTGTGTGTGTGTGTGTGCGTGTGTGTGTGTGCGCACACCGAATGCCTTAAGTAGCCAACCGTCCTCTCTAATGCTGATTTAATCGCTGGCCCTGAGTGGACTTAGCTGTCCTTCTTTGGGACACACGACTCAGTAAAGATCTGTAGGGTCGCTAAAAGAAGAAAACGCTGACTCATACTTTTATTTTTTTTTTCTCTTTTTTCTTTTCATTTTTCCCCCATATTTTGACTTTCATTTGGAAACATTTTATTTTTACATATTTTGTGACTTTATTTTCCATATTTTTAGATATAACGTATTTTGATTTTTCTTTTTAAAATATTATAATAATAATACATTCAACTTAATATTTTTTTCTCCACCCAACTTATTTTTGACTTCTTTTCAAAACACTTTTCAACCTAATATTTCTTTAACTTTTTTCCCAATATATTTTTTCAAACATAGTTTGACTTTTGTTTCCAAAACACGTTTTGTTGTGTTGTAAATACAGCCGGTTTCCACACACACAACATGACACACGGGTTCACCGGAGAGTCCGTACCTTCCCGCAGGCCCGGCAGTGGTGCCGCCTCTTGGTGAAGGTGAACTTCTGGTTGCAGTTCATGCAGTTGGGAGCTTCGGCGTCGGGCATCCAGGCCGGCTGCCTGGTCCCCAGGTCCTCCGCCCCCTCCGTCTTCCAGGCCGCCGTCCCGTCCGTGGGCGAGTCCCCGGGGTACGGCGGCGGCTCCGAGAGCTCGTCGCCCCCGACGCTGTACTCCCGGGGCTCCTGAGAGGCGCACATGGGGCTCAGGTCCCTTATGTTGGGATGTTCCTCCGTGAGACTGCAGGGCGAGCCGTCCTCCCCGTCCTCCTCGCCGAGCGTCTGAGCCGGCTCCTCCCCTCCCTCCTCTCCTGCCGGTGGAGATCTGGCGGTTTGGCAGAGGAGCTGTTTGGGTCTCGCCCCGCCGTAGGCGGGCGGCTCATCGGGGCTGCCGTGCTGGAAGGAGTTGCTGGTCGGTGGGTGTTCTGGCTCCTCGTCGCAAGGAGGTCTGTAAGGGTCCTGCGATGGAGCGCCGTGGTTTAAGCCTCCCGCCGCAGACATCGTTCTATCGCTCTCTGGAGACGCCAGGTCCTCCACTCCTTCTCTACCGCAGGTCCTGAGCTCCTCGCCCCCGAGCCGGCCTTCCAGACCTCCACCGCCTCTCTGCTCCGCTTCCGCGTGCGCCTGCAGGAACGCCTCCAGCTCCTCGTCCGTGACCAGCAGCTCGGCCTGCTCGCTCTCGGGGAGGTACTCAAAGCCGAACTCGGACGAACGCGCATCAACCGGGCTGGGTTCTGAGCGGGCGCGGGAGGCGAGGTCCACGGGAGGCGGCGCGGGGGCCGAGGCAGCAGCAGGTTGGAGAGCGAGACGCCCCTCCGGCGACGCCCTTCGGTCCGAGACCTCCACGGGATCCTCCTGGCGCCCGGGCGGCGTGGAGGCGGTGCTCTCGGGGCGGCCGCTGCCTCGTCCTCCGCGGTCGTCACCTTCAGCAGAGCTCCACACATGGACACGGCGATGGGCAGGCACGACAAGCCCCCCGGCGCGCTGTCCGGGTTCGACCCAACAGAGGCCTGCGCCTCGCCTTCGTCAGAGGATCCTTGAGACTCCTCCTTCGCCGGGGTCGCTGCTTCCGTAACGCCGTCGTCGTGCAGACGGGCCTCCGGCTGGCAGCAGCCTAAAGCGCGACCGACCACTTGGTTTGTGCAGGCCGCCTCCTCGCGGCTCCTCTCCTCGTTCCCGGCGGACTCTGCGCCCCTCGGTGACGGCGAGGCCTCAGCGGAGTCGCCGCTCCTCTCTGCCACGGCGGGAAGAATGACGTCCAGCAGACTGAGCGAGGCGGAGAAGCCGCCTGCCCGCTCTCCGGCGACCGAACCGAGCAGCCCGCCGTCTCCGAAGACGCCACTCACCTCCTCTCCGGTGACCACGGGGCTCTCAAAGTCCACGAGCAGCGCATGCTGCTCCTCCTCCGCCTCCTCCTCCGCCTCCTCCGCCTCCTCCATTTGCTTCTCCGCCATGTCCAGCTCGCTGAAAGCTCCGTGGCTGTCGGGCCGGACCAGGACGGCCGAGCTGGTGTCGTTCACCAGGTCACACACCGGCTTCAGGGCCCGGTCGGGGCAGGGAGGGGCGGAGCTTTGAGCCGGCCGGCGATCCACGGAGGAGAGGAGGTCCACCGCCGTGAGAGGCTGAACT
Source organism: Gasterosteus nipponicus (assembly GCA_014132575.2). NCBI lineage: Eukaryota > Metazoa > Chordata > Actinopteri > Perciformes > Gasterosteidae > Gasterosteus > Gasterosteus nipponicus. The sequence continues at coordinate 15,820,173 of BMAF01000018.1, read as the reverse complement.
TTGACCTCTTGGTCGTCGGCAGCGCTGCAGTTCTGAGTGGGGAAGCGGTGGGCAGAACCATAATGGAGAGCGTTAAGGTCGGGGAGGGTCGGCGGGACCTTGGAGGCCTCGGAGGTCAAACACTGGGAGCCCAGAGAGGAGAACGGGTACACGGACGGCTTCAGGAAAACAGATTTGCATTCGTGTTCCTCTGAAATAATGAAAAGAACAAAACATGTTAAACTCAGATTAACAGAAGAAAAAACTTGATTACTGTTGTTCAGTACAATTACAATGTAAAATGATTGATATCCAATTGCATGGACTGCAGCTGTTAGGCGACTAATTGGGAACTATTTTGGTGATTGATCCAAAGAGCAGAAAATATTGTTGTCTGCAACAGATGCCGTCTGCAAGTTGGTATCCTGCTTTTCTGTATTTTAAAATATAATAATTATAATCAATAAATGAATCATTACTTGCAGACGCTTTTTGGACTCTTACCAGTATTGAGCTCAAAGTCATCCAGCAGTTTGTCCAGATCACAAACAGCAGCCTTGAAGAAGCTGTCCATGCTGGACGAAAGCGTCGGGCCGTCGACCCCCTCGAACCCCTGCAACTCCTGGAAAAACATTACGAGAACCATGTGATCTCAGTCAAGGATCTGCACCAGTTGTCACATTAACACACCGGGACAAAGCAACAGCTGTGACACAAAGTCAAACATGATGGATCAATAATCATGTCATGTGATAAATATCACAAACACCCGTCTTCCTTCGAGCGGCCGGCTCGTGAACCAGAAGTCACATTTGTAATTCTAAACTCGTCGCGTGAGTGAAAAGATGACAAATTACTGAGAGTACACAAATAACATCTCAAGGACGAATCATTCGTACGACCTGGTTCCACCATTATGATCACATTCTGATCCCAGACCAGTTACACAGAGTCATGTGATCAGCAGACATGTGAGTAACTAAAGGAGTGACTTCGGCTACAACAAAGCGGTTATACTTCAATCATTGACATATTTTACTTTTTAAACGTGTTCATTTAATTCTGTATAATCTACAAACGTTTTTTATTGATTCATGATTACAATGTTGAGGGCGACGCCGTGACTTTTCCTCCCCGTGTTCAACAGGAGTCACGAGGTTCGGCTTTAAAACGCCACCGAGATTCAACTTCTGCCCGAGTGGAATATTAATAACCCTTTTGTCTCCTCTCAAAGGATTTCTGTGCAGCAACACAAGGAACATCAACCAGCAGGAGCATTACTAAAGAAACTAGAACTATAATCCACTCTTTAGGGTCACAGCACACAACACACAGAGCTAACGCAACAACAACAACAACACACAAGTGACACTTCAAGTCCCTGTAAAAATACTCTCACAAAGTTGAGCTCGATTCAGACAATAACATACGTCCCAGATCGAAAGGGAAAGAGCCACATCGTCACGTTCCTCTCCAGGAATAACAAAAAGAAAACATGCATTACATAGAGAACATTTGGTAGTTTACTTTTAGATGATGCTGCTGCTGCTGATCAAGTCAGAAATCAAGTCAGAAAATTGTTGGTGTTTCGATCAGATGGTCCTGCAAACTCTTTTAATCAAAAGAAGTAATTGTTAAGAGTTTCCACAGTAACTAGCTGATCTAAACTACAGCCATGTTAATAAAGAGGCCACACAAACAACACTACAGAGCTCGGAATGTGTAGAGACGCTTCCTTGTTCCGGCGGTTGTGTTAGTGAAGGGAAGGATGAAGCCAGCCTCATTAAACACACATCTTGGGGTTAATCATCACAGTAAAACTATGCACTTCCAGAAATGTGGCCAAACCCGTTCTGGTCAGTTAAATAAATGATTCCAAGACATCTTATCCAAGACTTATCAAACTATCAGGTAGTTAAATGTACACTTCTATTACAGGCGACGGGGACTTTCATGGGAGAAGAAGTTGCATTATGGGAAGTAGAAGCAGTTCTCTTAGTGTTTACTCGTGTAAAGGCGGCAGCACAAAGTGAAACAACTTTATGGTTCAGTGTCAAATGACACAACTACAGTACACGCGACCTCTCGTTGCATCTACTGATGAGTTACAGCACAAAATGCCAGATGAGGCAACACAATCAGCTGGGTAACACGTATCGTTGTAACACCGGTGTCAGGCTCAATGTTACCAATGCAATTAAACAATTCCTCTGTTGTTTAACGTCAACGCGAGGGAGGATGGTTGTCATCTCTGTGTCGTTTTAAATACTTTTAGTTACCACATTAGCAAACAGGCTAACGAACACAAATAGCACAACAGTGAGCTAACAGCTGAAGTTAGCAAGTTACGTTAGCAACTGTAACACCTCACCACAACGAACACTTAGCTTGAGCGTTGATCACATGATGATAGGTAACACGAACGGTTTACAAACTAGCAATAAAAACAGCCTGTTGTCAGCGGAATTGAAGCAGGTGTAGCTTCAGTTCGAATGCTAACGTTAGTTCGGTTGTTATTGAACGCGTTAGCAAGCTAATTTAGCTAACGTTAGCTTACTGTGGGTTTAACCTGCTCTTTTTTGTTTTTGTTTCTGACGTTCCTCACCAGCACTGGTTCTATTCCATAACTTCGACGTCGTCCCCGGTGTACTGTCCTCACATTCCGGTTGAAAATGGGAACATATGCCCCCCGAGTCGTCGTCTCATTCTCCGGCAAGCCGGGTAGTTAAAGTTGTGTGTGGGGGACGCTAACCAGCTAGCTAGCTAGCTGTTGGATTAGTTTTTTATTGGAGATGTGTGAATTCTCCACTCAAGCGGCCATCTTGGAACGGACTGTCACGTGGGCACAGGATCCGCTCAATGTTAATTTATTTACTTTACTTATTATTTTTTATTTTAGGGCTTATTGATAGTGTTAACGGTGACTTCGTTATTAATTCAATTTAAGTTATTTATTGTAAATATACATCAACTGGAGCTCCTGTAGTTGTTGTGAAATACTCACAAACACACCTTTTTAAATATGCTTTTAACTTCTGATACTCGTTATGTAATGTTTGTTTTTTAAAATTATTATTAGGAATACATTACACATTATTCTTATATATATATTCATTTTTTCAAACTCAATCACGTTTTACACTTTGTACACAGAAGAGTGTTTTGTTTGAGATGCATTTATTCAAGAGTGTCTTATAAAGGAATCAATATTTGTCCACCATAATCATCACACAGTTTTAATAAAAATACTTAACCTTCGAAATCTGTTTGAGACTAATGGTTACTGCCCTATGTTGTAGTGGTTTACTACCACTAAGGGGCAACTGTGTCCTCTCAACTACACTGTATGAAGGTTATCTGTTTTATAGGTTTATAGGTATCTGATATACAGGTATATCTCTGTACCGTCCATGGTTGTATTCTACCAATCATGTTATATGTTTGCATTATAGAACAGCTAGTCCAAATGAACGGATGTAGTCCAGATGACTTACTGTAACATAACATCATATTTTTTTAACCAATCACATTTAGTTTTTCTTGTATGTATAGTGTAATAATATACACAAAACACTTGTGTGTACAGGCTTGGTGTCTTTCTATCCGAAATCAGACACCATTATCATCATTATCATTACAGTATTTTATTATTAATATTACCATAATTGTTACTACTATCATTACTATTATCATCATGATATGTTTATAATGGTTTCACTATTGTTATATTATTATTATTGTATTATTATCATGTCATCATACTATTATTATTACCATTGTGTTTTATTGTTATGTCACTAATCTAACATATTTTTTGGTTGTTGGTATTTTACAGATTTTATTATTATCACAGATATGTATAACATGCTCTTCCTCTCCGGGCCAGCTGGTGGCGCTGTGACGTCATGGCGTCGTCTTTCGAACCACTTAAAACCAGAATCGAAGTCGAGCAGGAACGCAGGGAAACAGGAAGAAGCAGAAGCAGAAGAAGAAAACATCGGCACCACAATGAACAAGAGACTAGTCAAGGTAAAAAAAAAAATACACGAATCATCCTAATATGCGCCGCTTCGCGACATAATCACGTCGACGCGTTTCGGCCGCGCGGCGTGTTTCCGCGGCCCCTCCACCGGGGGGGGAGCCGTTAACGCGACGGGTTAGCGGTCATCCGACCGACCGAGTGAAAGCATAACGGGCGCCGGCGAGCGGAGGAGTTACTTAGTTCACGGAGCCCGGGGACGTGACTCAACAGCCACCGGGAGCACGTGTCACACGCAGCCGACGAGGCCAACAACGTGTTTTTTGTGTTTTTTGTGTTTCTAACCCGTGTGGTTTCCACGTTGGGGGCCGGGGGCCGCGACGGGGAGACGCGCGGCCGCTTGTTTTACGCGCTGTCACCGTCTGAAAAGCTGTGGAGAGAAAACATGGAGACTTTGGGGCTGGGACGTGACGTCACACCTCCACCCGGCCGACAATGTCGTTTCGCAGAATTGTGATAGCAAATAAAAATAACCGTGACGTGAGATCGCAGAGGGTCTGTGATGTGGGGGAAATGTTTAAGTTTTGTTGAACAGTAGCGTGGTAACTACGTACTTTCATCCTAGTGGTGGCGTCACAAATCCGAGGGAACACGTAACTTTTACTTTCTATTTCTTTAGTTTTTACATTGTATCTTTGGTTGTAGTACTTTCACTGTGGGGTACTACGTTCTCTTTTACTAGTCCCTACAGTATCTTACACTTTCGGTTTGTCTAATAAAACCTTTATGATGTAGTTTTAAGATTCGGGTACAGACAGTGAAGTATCAGCTGACGGGAAGTAGAAGTCCGATTCACTGCCTGCTTCTTTTTTTATTTCTATGTAGTTTTTTATATATGTATAAATTAGTGTTCAGATGATCATTTACTAAAGTAAAAATAATACTACAGTGGGGAAACACTGGTACCAAAAGTGAAAGTACTATTAATGCTCCATTGCCCCTTTCAGAATAATTTTATTATTATTATTATTATTATTATTGTTGGAATGCATTAAGCATTCCAAGTGTTGTTCTTCGAATCTTTATTGTTTTTCAGCAGATCTATTGAAATTCATTTCAGCTTCTCCCATTTCTGTATTTTCAGCAAATGTATTCAAATTCCTTTCAACTTTCTGTATTTTCAGCTATTTAAAAAATTAATTTCAGCTTTTTGCATTCAAACGCATTTTCAGCAGGAAATGCATTTTCTAGTTATTATTATTATTATTAATTCATTCATTCGCCCTCAGTCATTTAGCTGACGCTTTTATCCAAAGCGACTTACGTTACATTTTTAACTCATGGCTTTTACATTTTTGCCCGGGGAGCAATTAGGGGTTAGGTGTCTTGCTCAGGGACACTTCGACATGGGGCAGCTGGGGCTCGAACCACCAACCTTGCGGTTCCCAGTGCGTCTCTACCCCTGGACGTGGATGAGCAGTCGTTCTTGATCCTACAGGTGTAACTAGTGGCTGCTTTTTAAATGGCTTGTTTTGTTTCAGGAGCTCGAGGAAATCCGCAACCATGAGGACAAGTTTTTCCGCAGCATTCAAGTGGACGAGTCGAATGTCTTGAACTGGCAAGGCCTCCTTGTTCCTGTGAGTACTGACCCGATCACAGAAGAACCTCGTCCAGTCGATCAATTCTCTTACAAGCTCTTTGTTCTCTCCAAAGAATTGTCCTCCCTACGACAAAGGGGCGTTTCGGATCGAGCTCATCTTCCCCGCCGAGTACCCCTTCAAGCCGCCCAAGATCACCTTCAAGACGAAAATCTACCACCCCAACATCGACGAGAAGGGCCAGGTGTGCCTGCCCATCGTCAGCGTGGAGAACTGGAAGCCGGCCACCAAGGCGGAGAATGGTGAGGCTCGCCGTGCGAATGACTCCCTTTGGAGGGCCGGCTCGTGCGGTCTAGCGGTGAACGAGGTCGCGGTGGTGTCTTAAGAACAAACAAGGATAAAACCGTGAACTTAAGACGCTGCGCCGATGTTGTAGTTCCGCTCTCGTCAAACGGCTTGGCGTTTTAGCCTTCCACAACGTAACCTTTGTAGCTGCCGCCATCGCAGAGTGTCCTTTACTTCCAGTCCGTTGGTTCTAATGTTCATGCTCCTCTTCCCCTCCTGCAGTAATCACCAATCTCCTTGCCCTGGTGAACAGCCCTGAACCAGACCACCCGCTGCTCGCCGACCTGGCGGAGGAGTACAGTAAAGACCGAGCGAAATTCATGAAGAATGCCGAGGAGTTTACAAAGAAACACAGTGAAAAGCGGCCCACCGACTGACGGCACGACACCGACGCTCAACTGCCGCTTGTCACCCCCCCTTCTGTTTCCTCGACTACACAGCGACGCCCTGTTCTAGCATACCTGCTTGTTTTTTAGCACTCTTCAACCACTCCTTCTGAGAGGCTTGTGTTTCTGTTTGACTAAAAAGAAAAAAAGCAGGACTTTTGTTGGTGAATAGGCAGGCTCCGGCCTTTAGGTGTCACCTTTGGGTTGTTTTTTTTTTTATTTCTTTCTACTGATTTCTTTTTCGTAAAAAAAGTAAAGAAAAGAAGAAGAAATTTGTCAGAGGTGGCATCCTAGGAAGTAAACTAGTTCTACTTACCTGTTTTTCTTCTCTCACTTCAATCAATAGCTTATATCAGACTTTCTTAACAAAAAAAACCCACAGCTGATCTAAAGCTGACCCCAGACCCCCCCCCTTTAAGATATTCTGTGAAATCACCTGTTGCGGAACATGAAAATTAAAGTTTGTCACTGATGCAGAATTCAACATGTAAACTCAGTGATTTGTGAAAAATGCAACAACAATTCATTGTTTATGTATTTCTGCTGTTTTTTGGAGGGTGGGGGGGTCTTCACAGGAAAGTGCACTGTGTCGGCAAGCTTTTTGTTTGTTAATTTGCAGACTAGTGGATGTCAGACCTAGTTCACCCATCTATTTCTTCTCCGTTGCGTCACTGTTTGGTTAAGTACGAGACGTACGAAGCACTGATTGGTTCTACTATGTTGCCGCAGTCAAACGGCTCTACTTGTTTTCTGTTTTCCATGAATAAACCCGATGTAACCTGAAGAAGCTCTACGCCTTCACACATACGAAGGCACTACATCCAGCTGCAGGTGGAGGACAGAAGGTCGTTACTGAATAAAGATTTGTGATGGATGCTTAAACCAAACCGTATTGTTGTGATTTTTAGCCTCAGATTTACGTGTAATATCCATAAAATGTTTAAAGTGACCTTTTCTTTTTAAACAATGTTCTCTTTTATTTGGTCCAATAAAGACACAACTAGTTTAAAATCTGACGCAATGCATTATGGGAAGTTAACTGCATTTCACTGAGGTCTTGGAGGCCTCACATACTGGTGAACACTCGACATACACTTCATGTCATACTTGGTATGATAGTGTACCATGTTTTTTAGAACTACTGTTCCCATAATGCTTTGGGGGATGTAAACAAAGTAACGGTCGGTTGGTTAGCTGTATGCCAGCAACAAAGTACCATCACTAAAGTATAATTTAGATAGATTTACTCATTTTGCGGCCGACTAGCAGCTAACGTTAGCTTGCCAATTCCAAAATGCTAAAATGCTACAGCTTCAAAACATCACACACGAACTGCTTGGTTTGAGCAACATTTCTTTAATACTTACTCGCTGTTGATAATAGCTAACATCTCTAATTGCTAGCATGTGAATACGGCTGTAATTACGGTTAGCTAAGAGCAGTAACGGGTTTGATCGTTAGCACTGATGCTAATTGTTAATGCCAAAAGCTAGCAGGTGAATGTTGCTGTGATATGGTTAGAAAAGAGCCAGTAAAGTTCACTTGTAATTGTGGGTTACGTTCATTAACGCTAGCTACGTCTATGCTAACCATTAGCGTGAGCGTTTCACAAGGAAAACAGTTCAAGTGTTTTAATACTGTTGGCTTTATTGAAGTCAGGGTTACATTGAGGACCTTAAACTTGAGGTAGAATTCCCTCCCTAACTGTAGTTCATGTCTAAGATTAAGTCTCCCTAAAGATGTGCGGTTTGCAGGTTCTGGGACGCTGAGGTTTTCATCCCCGATGCCACGATGGATCCAGCTTTCACTTCCTGAACTGAGCGACGGGAGCTGGGACTTTAATGTCCTGCCCCCTCTCCAGCTTCTTCTCACAGTCAATCAGGTGGTTGACCCCATCGACCAACATCTGGACCAGCTCCACCTGAAGAAACGCACACCCCCAAGGTCATTCCTGGCACTTTGCAATGAACGAGAGTCTTAACAAAATCGACCCTCACCTCGGATTTGCCCAGACGGTCGTTGTTGGAAATGTCAAAGGTGTCGCCGGTGGCCGCCGTGTCCACTCCACCCGTGCCTCTCTTCTGCAGCCGCAGGTGGTCGAGGATTTTGGAGAAACGTGGGTCCTGCAGATGGATACAGCAAAATGCCTCTCAAAGACCCAAACCCAACAGTGTTGACCTCCCTTCCATTAATCTCTCTCTTTCTCTCTCTATATATATATATATAAATAAAGCTCCAGAACAGCCATTACATGGTACCAAATATATAATATAAAAATATTGTGATAGTGGTGTGTTACCTTGCTGAGTTTCGGCAGGCGCACGTGCACCCCGGCCCTGAGGCCGGTGCCCAGGTTGGAGGGACACGTGAGGATGTAGCCCAGGCGCTCGTTCCACATGAACTCCCAGCCTCTCTCCTGGATCAGGTGCTCCACCTGCGGGGACGTCACACGAAGGGTCGCCCAGTCACGTGATAATGAAACAGTTTAATGTTCTTTGACGAGCAAAACTAAAACATTAATAAAACAAACTGAAGAATACGTTGTCGTAGGGAGACGGATTTGAAGACGCCTCAACCTAAAATATCTAATATAATTATGAGGCCTTATAATAATTAACGATACACATATAATACATCGAGAAAATGTATGGAAAAAATAAAAACATATTGATGATAAATTCTATTTTTGATATTATTTAAGCAATAAGGTACGAGAGGCTGTACATTATCGCTCAATAATGTACCGCAGTGACTCACTCTCAACCAATAAGAACGCTGGATTTCATCTACCCGTATTATAAAATAAAATATATTTATGAATATATAAAAAATGATGAGTAAAATATAATGATATATAATATATTGTACGTTTGAAGTAAATGATAAATGTATAAAAGGAAAATATCATTTTATTTACATCTATGACCGTGTAAGAAAAAAAATATATATATATATATATAATTTACATTAAAAAAAAGTAAATGAAAAGAAATGCATTTTGTCTTTCCACTAATCAAAATCTCCAAATCTTTTTACTTAAATATAGATATCTCTCAAACACGGTAGAAGAACTAGCACACACTCCCCTCCGTACCTGCTTTAGTCCGCTGCAGAACCTCTCAAACACTCTCTTCATGTTGCCTCCCTTCTCCATGGAGATGACCCTCGTGTGGTCCTCCTCGTTCACCCAGATCAGGAAGGTCTTGTCATTGTTGTGCCTGAGGAGAACCAACGGAAGAGCTCTTCAACGCCGGAGATGACTCATGGAAAGGAGCCGAAATAACTGCATGTTTGTATTTAACTTGACAGGATGCAGAAATATATATTCAGTGGTGGAGTACTTATTGATGGTTCCTGTAGTCTACATTCATCAATACATCATAGTCTGAGATATAGTAGTAAAAAGTACAACATGTACCTCTGAGATGTAGAAGAGTGAAAGAATTGAGCTGCATAGAATGCAAGTAAAGTATCTTGAATGCGTTCCAAAATACAACGTGTTCCCTCCCACCACTGAACACACGGCGAGCACTGAACCAGCAGGAGGTCTAAACGTCACAGCACACGTGCAGCACACGTGCAGCAGAGGAACCCTACCAGATGCCTCTGGCGTCGGGCCAGTCTCTGGCCATAAAGGCACATGTCAACAACGGAGAGACGGGCTTGTCAAACAGGAAGTGGTCCTAAAGGTGGGAGGGGCCACGGTGACACAGACACAGGTAGAAAACAGAGGACGTTAAGAAGGGTGAGGTCTTCTACTTGGTGGATGAACTCCTATGTATTCCTGCTGTGGAGGGGGGAGGACAGAAGGGAGGGCGGAGGAGGACGAGAGGGGAGGACTCGTAGGACGAGAAAGGCTTCGGCCCAGATGCGTTAGGCTGCGTCTCCCCCATCAGGGCGTTGTTGGGGGGGGATCTTTTCTTACCAGATCCCCCGGGAGTCGGGCCAGTCTCGGGCCATGAAGGCCGAGGTGAGCAACGGGGAGACGGGCTTGTCGAACAGGAAGTGATCCTTGTGCGTCGCGGCGTGAAATAATCACAACGGGAGGGTCAAATAAAAGAGAAACTCCGAGCCGAAGGAGGAATTAATTAGATAATCATGTTTGGTGTTTTTCATATTTTCTTAATTTAACTTAAAGCAGTCAATGAGTCTCCTCCTCTAATCACATTATATTTCATCATAAAAAGATAAAAATGCTTCACAACTATGGAAATTATAACACGCTACAGTCCTTCCAAGAATATCATGTCAATGAGTGACCAGAAATTATTAAGCATTATGAAAAATGACCTTATAAAATGATTTATGTTATGGTCATTGCTGTAAAAGAGGGAGCTAGAGCCCCGCCCTAAAAGAATCCCCTGCTTTATGGTCTATTAGAGACCTGTCAATCAGCCTGTAGCCCCACCCCCTAAAGCATCTCCTGCTTTATGGTCTGTTTGACTCTAATGTCCATAATTTACTAAATGAACATCATGCTGTATTGAAGAAGACTGGAGACTGAGACCATAAACCATAAACTCATGTTTACAATGTTAACTGAGGGAATAAATCAAGAGAGAAGTAATTTTCTCATAGACGTCTATGGGAGCAGAGGAGTCGCCCCCTGCTGGTCACTACAGAGAAGTAGAGTCATTTCCTCATAGACGGGGAATAAATCGCCCCTGCTGGTCAAGAGAAGTAGAGTCATTTCCTCATAGACGTCTATGGGAGCAGAGGAGTCGCCCTGCTGGTCACTACAGAGAAGTAGAGTCATTTCCTCAGAGAATGCCCCTGCTGGTCACTACAGAGAATGCAGCCACAACACATGAAGCTAGATCTTCACTTTTCAGTTAAGATCTACTGCTACAGCGCCGCCAACTGGCCGATTGCGGTCCTATTAGTTGAGCAGCATTGGAACAGATTTTTGATGTAGCCATCACTGGAAATCACTGCAGTTGAGGTTCTAAAATCGTCCCGAAAAGCAGCTCCATCACGTAAAATGTGGGGACGGAACTTTAAAACATTCAGCCTAGTTCCTCTGATTCCTCCATCTGACTTCAGAGCAAAGAGGAAATCATCTCACGTCAATGAGCTGCTGCTGCTCCTTGTCCGTCATGTCTCCCAGGCTGTAGTAGCGTCCGGCCAGGTCTCCCTTCAGGCCGGCCAGGGCCGTCACCACCACGCGCTCCACCTCGCGGCGCTCCGCCCGCGAGCAGGCCGGGGGGAGGCTCAGCCCGCGGATGCTGCGGCCGGTCCGGACGCGGGACGACAAGACGTATTTCTCGTCGAACATGGCGTTGGTGATCTGGAGGAAGAGGGGATGCCGTTTAATGTGCGCGGAGGTGGAGGCGGGCGGAGGAGTCGTGTTTGGTCAGGTGATGTTGTGGTGTAAACACCTTGGAGGCGTCCAGGTCGGTGGGGTGTCTCATGGTTCGGGGGTCGTAGCCGTTGTGCCGGTCTTTGATAATTGGGTCCAAGAGTTCAGCAAAGACCTGCAATAGAGGGCAAAGGTTTGGGGAGTTTAAAAAGCTAATTAATAATAATAACTCACGTGCTTTGACAGACAAAGAAAACCAATAAAAACAATGCAAACCTTAAAATGAAAAATAAATGGAAATAGAAAAAAAAATCTAAAAACTAAATTAATTAAATTAAACTATCAAATTATACAATAAAAGTAGTGTTTCTTTTTCATACACAGACACAAACGGCAACCTTTGACCTCACTCACCTCGTAGCTCTCCTCATCTCCAGCCACACAGCCCACCGTCTTGATGAACGGGTGTCCGGGGTTGTCCACTCCGGTTTGGATGCTCTGGTCCAGGGTCCAGTTGTTGGGGGTCACCCTGTCCCTCAGTTTGGCATAAATGGCCGGAGTCAGAGCCGTCGCCATGCAGTTGTTGTGTTTCCTCAGGTCGGGGAAGTCGGAGCTGCAGGAGAGGATGAAGAGGAAAGAGTTGAGTTCAGGGAGTCCGTTGAAGATTAAGAGCCTAACATTGATATCTAATTTGAGTGTTTGACGGGTTTTATCCAATTCTCTGGGTTAAACGTGTTTCATATTTATTTCCATGCACAAATATGTCTCAATGCAAATTAAATAAAGTTATTTGATTTTCCCCATGGTTGAATAAATGTTCCCTCTCTTTGCTCCGTTTTTGGTCTCCACCACCAACAACAGGGCACATATCAGTCTCTGTAGCTGCTACATGCTCGACTCTGTTCACCAGCTGGTTTGTAGCTCAGTGGGTTATAATTCTTTATGGTAAAAACAAAGCTTCTCTTCCTAAAGGTCATTTGATCCATTGTTTTTGTAGACATACTGAAGCCTGAGGTCTGACGGACGTCTTCAGCTGCTCCTTTCAAGTATTTCAGTTTTCTCAAATAGTGCAAAATGACCACGTGTCCTTACAGTAACATATGTATATTTGGGACACATGGTGATTGCATTAGAAGCCCCATGCAGTAGAGGGTCGGGATGGGGGCAGCGAGTCAAGGTAACCCAGATGGAACCTGAGAGCTTCTTCAGGACGCTGCCAGTGTTCCCGCCGTGACCTCGTGTGCTCTTCACACTCTCAGATGTTCACTACGCCGCGGAAATACCAGCGGCATGAGCTAAATATACTTGTGTACTACGGTAAGATGACCTACACTTAAGTCTGAATGCGAGTTTACCTGCAAGACTGAGATAAGGTCTGCTAGCAGTTAGCATCAGCACTAACCACGTGTGCGATAGCGGTTAGGATTAGCAGCAGCTATGCTAGTGATTAGCAAGAGATATTCACAGGCTTTTTCCAAAGGAGTAACTACAGCACTCGTCTCCCCGACTCACTCGAGTGGTTAACTTCCATTGCGGCCTCTCGGTTGCTTCGGTTACGGGAACATAAAGGCGATGAGTCATCGCAGGTGATGTGGAGCCGAGGCGGATAATTACAACTCGGATCACAGATCCCACTTTTCAGCACTGTGGTTCTTCTCATCCCGGAATTACTGTGTTATTCATTGTTGTATACGTAGTTTATATATAGCTTACATGTTTTGTTTATTTGGTTTTTTTTTTTTTACTTTATCAGCAGCAACATTAAAGTGAAAAAGGATCCCAGCTGATAACCATCATTGATCCGGCTCACCTGGGCGGATAGAGCTTCGTTCTCCCCTCAGCGGCCAGCGAGCCGCTCTCGCCCAGCAGGAAGCCGGTTGCCATGGTTCCCGCGCCCAGGCTGGCCAATAGGACGGCCGCGTTGCGTCCGGAGATCAAGCGCGTGAAGGAGCTCGCCATCTTTTCGGTACTTCGGTAGCAAGATAAGCTGCAGGCAAAAATAACAGGAAAGGCACCGATTTGAGAACGAGGGAGAAAAACCAGCAGAATATTCCTCGTGTTTTAGTATCAGTGCAGCAGATGTGGGCCGACTAGACTGTAACGGCCCCACAAAGGAAGCTTTTGTTTAGCACAAAGGAGGACGCTATAGTAGTTTATTAGCAGTGCAGCAGAATTCACGTGTGTTTAACGGCCCAAATGAACTATTTGCTTTAAGCAGATTCTGTTAAAAATATTTTGAGTGAAGCTGAAAGGAAAGCTTGTAATGATGTAATCAGTGAGTCCTGTGGACACGCGTTGGGTACATTTAGATTAAGACTCATTTAGAAAGGAAACTTTTTATTATTTTCTTATGCATTTTCTTATTTATTTTAGTGAAACGAAGCCACAGAAAGTAAAATGGTGTTAATACAGTAACAAGTTAATACAGTAACAAGCTTAGAGCAGGTGGGGCCTCAGCAGATGCTCTGAGGCTCTTAGCATTAGCACAGAGCCCACCGGGTCTCACACGTGCACTAAAGCTCACAGACGAAGACGGAAGAAGCCGTTTGGTCTCAAAGTCAACTTGACGTGGTTTGAACGTCGCGTTGCGGCGCCTCCACGAGACCACGTCTTAATGCGGAAGCCGTGAGGCCGGTAATCCGCCTCGGAGCAAAGATGGCCGACCACCCAGGAGCCAAACGTCCCCCCCCTGCCCCGTCCCCCCGTCCACTTTCCTCTCCGTCCGGGGGAGTCAGGCGCCACTCGTTGGGTCAGTGGGAAAATCATTTATTATTTATAGATCACTGGCTGCTTCTGCTGCTAGGACCCAGTGCCAAGAAACAAAGCAGGCTGACATTCTGAACTGGTCACAAGATCCGAGCCCCCCAACGTGGCCCCTCAGCCAGGCGGAGGGCCGGTAGAATCAGACCAGAGCTGAAGCAACAGAGATCGCTGAAATTCACCATTTATTAAAGGTAAAAGGTTTGTGCTCTCCTCTCTTCTGTGGCGCGTCATGTGGTTTCATGAGCAGGATTACACAGAAAACGAGTGCACACCTGGGATCAGGGTGACCTTTGGGGGACCACGTCCTGCACGTAGGAGCAGCTTCGTCCTCCCTAGAGGACACGGCACTTCACAGACTTAACGTAAAACATTATGGAAAGATTTAAAAATGTTTGTTTCAATGGGAAAACTCCTCACATATTATTCGCTTTACTGTAAAGATTTCTTTTGATCTAAATTCATAAATTAAGTTGTCATCATTTGTAGTCTTAATATCATAAGCTTGATGTCATCATCACATCCAGCAGCATCCGCCTTTCTTACGCAAAACGTCTTTTACTTTTGAAACATGAACACAAACGTTAAACCACCTCAGATTATCTGCTATTAAGAGCATGCAAAAAACTTTTAAAGAATTCCTACAAATGTATTTAACAAGCAGCTTGAGGTGCAAGAAGCTAAAGGCGCTAACGGGTTAGAACAGAAACAGACGGTACAGTACCTGAAGAGAAGCTGCTCTGCCTTCTTGCCGAAGGTCTCTTGCTAAAGAGCTTTTCACTCCCCTCTTCCAGGGAGCTCCGCCCCCTCAGGTGGGATTAAAAACTGGGAGCCAATCGCAAGCTCAGGAAACAAACCAATGAGGGGCCTCCAACATGAGCTGCCCGACTACCCAGGACCACCTCGGGTCGATGTCAACCCCTTCGACCTTGAAGTTCTCTACTCACACTCTGACCCTGACAAGCGACTTCAATGCGGAAAAACAAGTCGGCCACGTTAAAGATGCACAATAAGGGCGACGCAACCACATACAGACGATACAAATGAGTCAACATGAACAGAATTTAGGTACAGAACAATGTTTAAAGAAGACACTAAAAATCAAAGAACCCGCCTCGAGCAGACGGCAACATTCAGTTCTTGAAAGTGAAATCAAAGCTTCACGTGTTAAAGCTGCATTCTGTGTAGTGACCAGCAGGGGGCGACTCCTCTGCTCCCATAGACGTCTATGAGGAAATGACTCTACTTCTCTGTAGTGACCAGCAGGGGGCGACTCCTCTGCTCCCATAGACGTCTATGAGGAAATGACTCTACTTCTCTGTAGTGACCAGCAGGGGGCGACTCCTCTGCTCCCATAGACGTCTATGAGGAAATGACTCTACTTCTCTGTAGTGACCAGCAGGGGCGACTCCTCTGCTCCCATAGACGTCTATGAGGAAATGACTCTACTTCTCTGTAGTGACCAGCGTCTATGAGGAAATGACTCTACTTCTCTGTAGTGACCAGCAGGGGGCGACTCCTCTGCTCCCATAGACGTCTATGAGGAAATGACTCTACTTCTCTCTTGATTTATTCCCTCAGTAAACATTGTAAACATGAGTTCATGGTCTCAGTCTCTAGTCTTCTTCAATACAGCATGATGTTCATTTAGTCAATTATGGTCCACGTAGTCAAACTGACCATAAAGCAGGGGGTGTTTTAGGGCGGGGCTACACAGTGATTGACAGGTCTCTAATAGACCATAACACAGGGGTATAACCAGCCTGTCATATCCTTCTCTAACCATCATCATACAGATTTAAAAATACATACATGATTCACATCGTGTGCTTTTATTGTGTGTAATTATGTACATGACACAGATGAAACATTATGCAAAGAGGAAACAGCAAAGCTGCAATTTCAAAGTATACAGGGATGTAAGAAAGTGAGGATCTTCTGTACTACTGCATTTAAGCACACTGACATCAGTAATGTACAAATAAACATAACAAAACTCAGAGTGGACGAGACAGACAACAGTGATCCCAAGAACAGAAGAGACATCTCGCTCTAAACAAGTTCAGCCTACTGACATTCTTTCAAACAAATAGTGCAGAGATACTTTCCTAATACAGTCAACAAGGTTTAAAATATCATTAAAAGGTCACATTGACAAGGAACTAATAATAATGGTGATTAAAGAAATGTAACCGTAGGGCGCTGTACCACGTGACAAACCTTTGAGGCCGTAGCTCTTGAAAAAGAGAATGACGATTATTCAAAAAATGTACAAAAACACGGAAAGACAGTTTGATCGTCACGCAACGTGAATAAAACCATTTTCAGATTTGCAAATTGGTGTTTTTGCTGTAAAATGCAAATCCAGTGCATTCTGTGCAGTGACCAGCAGGGGGCGACTCCTCTGCTCCCATAGACGTCTATGAGAAAATGACTCTACTTCTCTCTGGATTTATTCCCTCAGTAAACATTGTAAACATGAGTTTATGTCTCAGTCTCTATTTTCAAGTCTTCTTCAACACAACATGATGTTCATTTAGTAGATTATGGTCTATTTGGAGGGGAACCGCCCATAAAGCAGGGGGTGCATTTGGGGCGGGGCTGCACGCTGATTGACAGGTCTCTACCAGATGTGTATACAGTCTCTACGTCACTCCCCAAATTCCAGATATTGTAAATTTCTGTTCAGCATTCACCGTGGCAACGGCCGTAGTCCAAGATGGCGACGGTGAAATCGCCAAAAACTCCAGGCTCCAAAGCGGTAGTTAACAAACCCAACGTGGCGTCACATCGACTGCGCCCACTTTGTAGATACAGACCATAAAAAAAGCTTTAAAGACCACCTCTATGTAGAAAACACTGCTCAGTTAAAGAAACACTGGATGAGAAAGAAAAACACAGATATTTTCCTCTGGAGTTGGTGGAGACCAAAAAAGGAGCAAAATGAGCAAAATGTTCTCCTTCAATTTGTTGTGTGGACACAAATAACTCGACGTGAATGACGAGCTGTTCCGTGGTTGCTGGATGTGTAACAGGCCACTTTTAGCTAACACATCTTCACGTGATGATGATGATGATGATGAGTGTTGTGTTTAAAGGGTTGTTCCACTGCGCCAAAGGGGTCAAAAAGATGTTAAAACAGTCTCCGTTTCATGAGCAGCATGTGCTTAGCGTCCACTGGTGCATATCTAAAAATCCTGCAATTTTCTTTCAGATAGTGTAAAACCTCCCTGACGACGATGTGCGAGAGAGGCATGTTGTTTGTATATTTACAACGCGGTGGCAGCAACCGATCCCTCTGTAGCTACACGATCGGCTGCTGACACCAAAAACATCATCTTGTGATTCATAAACGTACACATTGAATATTCACACAAGGCACATTATCTCCTGAGTTTCCTGAGCACAATAACTGGCGGTGTGTCGTCAAACAACCCCTGCTGTATTATTTAAGAGAGAATCTCAAGTTCTGTCCGTGATTGATATTTTAAAGGTATTTACATCGTGTATGAAATGAAGTTGTAATTAGCCGGGTGGGACTCGGGGTTCGATCTTTAACGAGAGCTCGTAGAGGGTGTCTTCATCCATCACTAGCGTCTTATCCAGGAGGAACTGAGTCACCTGGCGGGAGTAAGAACGTTATATTAATATTACAATAATAATCACTCTCCCGTCATGAATAAGGCATCTTGGTGGACACACCTTGGGCTGGTGCTCTATCCTGTAAGGTGCTTGTTGGAACTGACGGATCTCCCGGATGATGTGAGAGATCTGAGAGGGCAGAGAGGGTTTACAGTGAAGGGTCAGCTGACCGTTAGCTCGCACGGCTAATTTAGCTTCTCCTGTCAAGCTAACGGGGGATAACGAAGGAAGATTTCCCATCAAAATGTATGTTTTTTAACCAGTGCATCTGATTCATTTAGAGAATGGTGAGGGGGGATAAAACATCTGACCATCCTCATCTTGGAGAAGTTCACCAGGCCCTCCTTGGTGAAGTTGGGGGTCCCCTCCTCGATGAAAGCCAGGTCGGTGAGGTACATGCCCAGGTAGGGGACGCACGGCGGGTTGCAGCTGCACAAACACACGCACGACCACGTCAGTCGGCTTCTAAACCAGCAGATTCAAACCTGCAGTGTCAGAGAGCGGTTTACTTCTTCAGCGTCTCCCGTAGATTCTTGAACCTCCCTTCTGACGACACCGTCTTCTGCAGCCGGTCCATCAGGGCCTTGGTCTATGAATCACGAGAAGAACCAGAACAGTGTTGATCCCTCTTAACTCTTAACCCACCTTAACCCTTGAAGGCCGTAACCCTAAAAAAAATGAAGGCTTATCTGCCTTACCCTTACCCTCATTACTCTAACCCCTAACCCCTTAACCCTCATAACTCTAACCCCTAACCCCTTAACCCTCATACCTTAACCCTAACCCCTTAACCCTTAACCCTCATAACTCTAACCCATAACCCATTAACCCTTAACCCTCATAACTCTAACCCATAACCCATTAACCCCTAACCCTCATAACTCTAACCCTTAACCCCTTAACCCTTAACCCTCATAACTCTAACCCTTAACCCTTAACCCCTTAACCCTCATAACCCTAACCCTAAAACCCCTTAACCCTCAAACCCTCACCCTAACCCTAACCCAAAACCCTAACCCTCATAACTCTAACCCTTAACCCCTTAACCCTAAAACCCCTTAACCCTCATAACCTCTAACCCAAACCCATAAAACCCTTAACCCTCATAACCCTAACCCTTAACCCAAAAACCCCTTAACCCTCATAACTCTAACCCTTAACCCTAAAACCCCTTAACCCTCATAACTCTAACCCTTAACCCTAAAACCTAACCCTTAACCCTCATAACCCTAACCCTAACCCCTTAACCTAACCCTAAAACCCCTTAACCCTCATAACTCTAACCCTTAACCCTAAAACCCCTTAACCCTCATAACCCTAACCCTTAACCCCTTAACCCTAACCCTAAACCCCTTAACCCTCATAACGCTAACCCTTAACCCTAAAACCCCTTAACCCTCATAACTCTAACCCTTAACCCCTTAACCCTCATAACTCTAACCCCTTAACCCTCCCTCATAACTCTAACCCATAACCCTCATAACTCTAACCCATAACCCTCATAACTCTATCCCATAACCCTTAACCCTGCATTCTGACCTGCTTGCAGACTTTGGCCCAGGTCTTCTTCAGCCTGTAGATGGCGCTGCGGTTGAGGGCGGAGGTGATCTCCAGCACGCCGTTGTAGTTGTTGAGGCAGCGGCAGATGTCGGCGACGGCAAGCCACTTCTCGATGGCGCCGGCCCTGGAGCCCACGTCAGTGTGGGTCATGATCTGAGACGCCACCAGGTTGCTCATCTGTGGGGTTACAGAGCGTCTGTGACCATTCAAATACGAACCCTGCTGCTTTGTGTGTTACTGTTCATTCTTCTGTGAAAGTGTAAGCAAAAGCTTCACTTCTTTTATATAGAAAGGTTGTAGAACTCTTCACAATGGGTGGAGTTTACGCATTGAAACGTCCTACGTTTTCTACGTCAAGTGAAAAAAACATTAACTTCTGGTTTCAGCGGCCAAATGGGAGAACGTCCTGTTTGTGCTCCTCATACTGTGGTGTGTATAAGTGTGTATGTGTGTGTACGTATAGGATCAGAACAGGAGGCTCTGGGCTCACGTCGTTGAAATGCTGGCTGGTCTTCATGATGTACGGAGTCCTCTCCGTCTTGTCCACCTTCATCCAGCCCTGACCGAGGAACTCCCTGCAGGGTCACAGCAAAGCGCCTTTTCACAACACGTGTTTCTACTTCATGCAGCTTGAAGTGAGACTTTTTAAACCCACTTCCTTCCTCTGACACCTGTGAAGCCTGCAATGTGTCGACGGGATGGAAAACGCTGCAGAAACTCTCACAATCTGAGTTCCAATTCTAAAAGATGTTTTTCCTCTTTTCATTACGCGTGTTTGCGTGTGATGATCGTGGGCCGCGTTGGGCTTCCGGGCGGTACTCACTCGTAGGGGATGCCCCTGAACACGATGTGGTCCAGCAGCGTGATCTGCTCGGCCAGCTCCATCGCCGAGAGCGACTCGAAGCACTCGGCCTTCGGGTTCTCCGCCTGCAGGCGGCACCAGTTACAAAGGGACAAAGAAACTAGATGCTCAACGTGCAGCACTGGAGAGACTAACGGGGTTCCTCATGCGTGGAACCCAGCCTGGGACTACGCTACAGGGGCCGGGGGGGCCGGGGGTTCTTACCGCGATGAAGTGGAGGAGGGGACAGCTTCTCTGGAGATAGATTGTTCAAAGAGGCGCTTAAAGACGCATTCACCAAAAGTACTTCAGAGGCACTAAAAGGAGGTACTACTGACCATCTGCAGTATGTCCTCGATCTTCAGCTGAGCATCGTCCTGGTCCTCCTGGGAAAGAGCACTGAGGAGCAAACAGGCAGTCAGTGTACTACCACTACCACTGTAGTACTACTGGAACAGAACCAAGTACGTTCACTCGAGAACTGGGAACCGCCAAGAAGCGCCGGGAACCGCAAGGTTGGCAGTTCGAGCCCCGGCCGGAGTTTTTATGCAAAATGCACATTAATGAAGCAGGAATATTAATCCCGAAACATGAATTAATCCTTTAATTTAAAACATTCATTCATTTTGTACCTTAAGATGTTGGAGGTGGCTTTCCTCTCTTGGGGGAGCAGGTCTGGATCTCGTATCACTTCCTCCAGCAGACAGATGACCCCCATCTTCAGCTCGCTGCTCATGTCAAAGTCCTGGAGGAGCCGCGCGCACACGCACACGCACACACACACACACACACACACACGCACACACACACACGCGCACACACGCGCGCACACGCACACACACACACACACACACACACACACACACACACACACACACACACACACACGCACACGCACAGATATTATGTCATGCCGACTATGCAGGGAGCATTTCTAAAGGTCAGGGTGTCTGTGAGCAGAGCGCCCTCTACAGGACGTTTACACCAGCTGTTATAACATTAAAACCACAAACTAAATGCAATCAAATTAAAAGAAAAACCTCTTTGGCTCAAACTGGTCTGGGACATTTAATTCAAAGAAACAATACATGGAAAAGACCAAACAAAACTAGAAGGGATCAAATAATATAATGAACCTCCACATCCAGGTACCGAAATAGCCTCTTATGTAACTTTTAAAGAAGACCGCAGCCCTTCTTCTTCTTCTTCGGGGGGTGACCTTTCTATGAGCTGGGCAGTGGGGGAAAAGACACCGAGAGCAAAGAGCAGCCAACGACGGACTCCTCCGGCTGTCCTCTCTCCAGGTGCGTGGAGGACAAGTGGGAGGAGCCACCGCGAGGCCTCACCTGCGAGTGCTTGGAGACCCAGTGTCGCAGCACGTTGAGGACTCGGTTGGTCGCGGCTCTCCGGATGATGAACTCCTTGTCGCAGACTTTGTCAGAACCAGTGAAAGCTGGAAGAGAAGAACATGAAGCGGATGTCAAACCGCTTCTGTGGGGGAAGAAACGCGTTCGGGCCAAAGACGGAACAAAAGGGTCCACGCTGAATCGGTTTTGAAAGAACGACATTTTGTGACTCCATGTGTGCTTTAATTAATAATAGAATACATTCAAGTCACTTTCATGTAAACCGGATTGCTCCATCAGACAAAAACAATCAACTTTGTTGGAACAATGCAAATAAAAAACTAATATTAAATATACTAAAAAGGTCATTGGAATTTAAGTTTATGACTTAATGTTTGTAACCAGTAGATCTTAGTCAGGCTTCAACCCGGCCGTGGTTTAAAAAAGACAGTGTTTGTGTTTTAAAGCCCCATCAGCCTTAAATACAAATAGTTCAATTAACACAAAGACGCCAAAACGAAGCATTTCTGTTTAACTACGTTTTAACTTGAACAGTTCAGTTCAAATCTAAAACTTGTCAGAGTTCTTTGAGTTAAAGAGAAGAAGTAAGAGGACGTAACTAAACACGCATGTGATGTTTTTACATGCTTCTCCCCATAGTTTGTCTCAGTGTCCTTGAGCAAGGCACTGAAGCCCCACGGCTTCACAGCAGCACACTGCTCCTTAATTACATCACATCACATTTATCTGACGCTTTTATCCAAAGCGACTTACAATAAGAACGTTTCAACCATCAGGACACAAAATCAGAAGAACAAGAAACAACAAAAGTGCGATTTCATCAAATAAGCCGATGTACAACTTGCTGATAAGAACCATCATAAGTCCAATGTAAGTGCTCCAGTTAGTTGGTGTGTTAGTGGAGTGTGAAGAGGTGAAGGCTCTCTGTGGTCCTGATGTCTTCAGAGACCTCGTGGAGTGTTTTGTTCTCAGCGAGGAGGAACAAGCGGTTTATCGCATCTCTCTCTTGATGCACTAATGTGAAGTCCACTCTTTCATTACTTTAGTTTATTATATTCTGCATTATAACATGAACCTGCATAAAGTGGAGTAGAAGCCATGAAGCAGCATACGGCCGTACTCACCCTGCGAGCTGCCGTGCCCGGCGGCGGCGGTGGCGATGGCGAAGGCCGACGCCGACGACATCGTGCAGCGGGAGTTGTCCCCCGGCGAGACTGTGGGGACCCAGAGACGGTAAAGCGAATAGAACCAGAATAATACAGTGATAGACAGCGTGTGTGTGTGTGTGTGTGTGTGTGTGGCGCGTCGAACCTCCCGACTGTCGGTAGCGGAGGTGCCGCGGCGTGGAGGGCGAGCGGCACGGAGACATGTCGCCCGCCTCGACGCCGCCCGGCGAGTCGGGGAAGAACTTGTCCAGAGAGACGGTCTCCAGGACAGCTGTCAGAGAGAGAAGGGACGTCAAACATCTGCAGGCGGAGTGTGTTCAGCCTCCTCCCCTCTGGTACCGATGACGTCATTAACAGAACTACGTAGAAACCGATCTTCTCTCTGGTGGAGGTCTACACTGGACCAGGACTACACGGAGACCGGTTCAGAACCAGTTAAAAGTCTATTTGGTTTCATTTCATCTTCGGAACCATCCAACTCTGGTGCACCTTCGTCTTGACTCAATAATTAATAATTAACGTCCCTCAATCTGCCATAAAAGGCTGAAAAATAAGCTGAAAACAATTTGTGACAAAAGATGATCTAAAAATAATCTTCAATAGAACCTTTGCACCTTTGTTCTTTTGTTATTGGCGCGCTCTCCTTTTCACTCCTTTCAACACGTCATTTTACATTCGCTTCGTTTGTCTCCTCGCCTCCTCGCCTCCTCGCCCCCTCGCCCCTCGCCTCCTCGCCCCCTCGCCCCCTCACCTCGGCCTCTAAAGAGCGGCTCTACCAACCCCTGCGGATGCTCCGCCTCAGCTTCCCGCAGAAGGCGTCGATGCGCGGCAGCTCCCCGCCGACGTCCTCCCCGCCGCCGGCCGGGCCGGGCTCCGGCGAGCCGGGGGTCTTGGCGGAGACGGGGGGCGGCGAGGACGAGCCGGAGGCGGGACGGCAGGCGGGCGGCGGAGAGGGGAAGCAGGGGCCGTGGGTGGAGGTGGGCGAGTTGGCTGCGGAGGAGGTGGGCGTGGCAGAGAGGTCCAGGGGGCCGGCTCTCCCGCCCACGGGGGAGCTGAGCGACAGCTTGCGGCAGCGGACGGGGGAGGAGGTGCGGGAGGGGAGGGTGAGGGGCGGCGGGGAGGAGAACTTGCGGCCCAGCCTCGGGGATTTGTTGTTCAGGGGGTCCGTCCCCCACGAGCCCTGGTTGGTGGCGAAGAAGAGCTCCAGAGACCTGAGAGGAAGAGGAGGAGGAAGAGGAGGAGCTGACGTGAGCATCGGTCCCCGAGCGGCCGACCGGACTCTACCTGCCAGCTTATTTACTTGGACTGATCCAGAGCGAGCTGAGTGATCTTCAGACTGTAGTCGGGACAGAGGGACATGATGGACAGACGATCACATGAAAGCTGCTCGATCCTGGGACAGTGACAGCGGGAGGAGGAGGAGGAGGAGGCGGGATGACGGATGAAGAAAGGACGTACAGAAGAACACGCGGAGATGCAGAGATGGAGTGAATGCACGTCACCACGACAAGACATCAGGATGAGACACTGGAGACACGTCCAAACCCCCCCCCCCCCCGCCTGGTCCTCCCCCGGCTCCTACCTGACGGGGATGGAGGTGAAGGGCTTCTTGTAGATGTCGGCCAGCTTGTCGATGACCACGGCGGCCGTGGTGAAGATGCGGTACGTGTGCAGGAAGGTGTTGAGGAAGTCGATGGAGAGGAAGCGCAGGTCGGTCAGCCGCTCCAGGAGGCGCTCCACGCTGGCGTAGCGGATCTGGGGCACCTTGCAGGAGTTCAGCGTCTTGCTGAAGCAGATGTCCACGTCGTCTTTGTGCAGCCGGGCGTCGGACCTCGAAGGGGAAGGAGGAGAGAAGATTGAGGCCTTTCTGTCGCCAAAATGGCAAAAACCAACGTTATCTTCGTTCTTCGCGGCCGCGAAGCCGAACCTCCTGGGACGGGTTTTCTTACTTGATCATGTGCGGCACCGACACCTTGGAGTTCTCCTCGAACACGCTGGTCATCAGGCCGTTGCACCGGATGTTGTCGATGCACTGACACACACACACACACACACACACACACCGTCAGTCCTCTTTTGACCTTCTGACCTTCGACAGCCGGGAGGAGACGTGAGGCCCACCTGGCTGATGTCGCTGGTCCACGCCGCCTTCTCCTGGCGGGAGGGAGCCAGCAGGACGACGGAGAAGGACCCGCCGTCCGGAGGCTCCACCACCACCTTGAACTCCAGGTGGTTGAAGCCCTGACCGGCCGCGTTGTCTGCAGGTGGAGGGAAACATCCCAGCATCAGATGCACCTTTACATTGTTCCTGTTCTGGGTAAATGACCTTTGCCCCCGGCCCCTCAGTGATGGCGTGCCTCGGTACTCACAGTCCTCGTCGCTGGCTTCCAGCTCCTCGATGAGAGTGCACTCGATCAGGGACAGCGTGCCGCCCTGCTGCAGGAGGAAACCAGTCTCTAAACTCTGCCTCGCTTTAAGATATGAAATGCATGAGGGGGGACGGGGGGGAGGCAGGGGGGCGGGGGGCGGAACCTTCAGCAGGTGGAGCTTCCCTCCAGATGTCCGCGTGCAGATGAGGAAGTGCTTGGTGAACAGGAAGCACTGCCGCTCGCCCTCTTTCCTCAGGGAGAGCGAGCCCAGGCGCACCTTGCTGAGCATCCCCCGCTCGCTGCTGGACGGCAGCTGGACCAGGGAGCCTGTTCACAGGGGGGGGGGGGTTGTTTAGTAGACGCCCCCCCCGAAGCTCTCAAGCATCAATAAAAGCAGCAAAATTGTGATATTCGATCATTATTCTACGTGTCTTATTTCAACGTTTGGTGCCTTCTAAATTCTGTGTCCTCCTCCTATTCTTCTGAGCTCTGAGGTTTTGCTTCAGGCGGATCTTTGCTGCTGGTTCTGATGATCATACGTGTAAATCAGCAACATACAGCTGAGGCCCGTAGACCCCCACCTGGGCCGGGGGGAGCTCACCTTGCCTGACGAAGGTCTGGCTGGTGTCCAGCAGGATGTCACAGCCCTCCACGATCATCCTCTCGATGGCCAGGTTCTTCCTGATGTTCTCGGTGTCGCTGACCTCGTCGTGCATCATCCTGACGACACCAACAATCATCGTCATCATCATCATCATCATCGTCGGCGGCGGCGTCCTCCGTGCACACACTCACTTGGACAGCTCCTCCAGTTTGGATTTGGCGAACTCGAGGCTCTTGCGCTCCACGTGCTCGTGAGGCGTGTGGGCCAGCAGCTCGTGGAGCGTGATGATGTAGCGGGGGATCTGCGGCGGGAGGAAACACGTCTGAGGGGCGGCCGCTTCGCGTTCACTGAGTTCGTGCGATAACGGACGTCGTTAGCGAACATGAGACACAAGCGTCACTTCAGCTGTGAAAATACTCAACCGCAAGTAAAATATAGATTCAAAACTGTGTCAGAAAACGTACTTGAAGTACGACAAAATACTGCAGTAAAATGCTTTTGTTTTACATGTGATTGTGCTGCGCCGCGTGTACTGCTCCTGAAGTACCTGGAACATGGGGTACGTGAGGAAGGTCTCCAGCATGCGGCCCTCACACGCCGCGTTGGACTCGTACTGCTTCAGCAGCTTGTCGAAGTCCCGGTTCTGTTTGCAGTTGGCCAGAACCTGCAGGCTGTACTGGTGGTTCCGCACAAACTCCTGGTAGATGTTCAGCATCGGCAGCAGGATGTCGAACAGGTCGGCTACGAAAACGCAAACAAGCGCACAGAGAAGAGAGAACGCGGGGTGAAAGGTCATAATACTGAACGTCACGAGACGAGGAATAAGGAGCAGAGATGATGGGAGATCATTTATGGAGGACACCTCAGTGTGTGAAATACAGGGTCGACTCTCCACACCTCCTCAAAGACTACGGGCGGGTCGAGGGGGGTCTCCAAAAATTGCAAGAGAGTTTTGACAGTCACGTTCTCGTAGAGGTCTACGGGACCGGAGGAGCTGCCCCCTGCTGGTCACTACGGAGGCCCCGGTATTTCACACACTGCTTGGAGCAGCTCCTCGTGCAGTTGTGTTCGGTTCTGCAGGACTGACCCAGGACCAGCGTGGGCCAGTTGGCGATCCGAGCTTTGAGACCCTGGTGGAAGATCTCGTGCAGGAACATGATGGTCTCGCTGGAGGAGGAGAGGCATTCTCAGTGTGACCGTGAGGTGGATGAAGGAAACACACTCGCGTGTAGAATAAGAACCTGTTCAGGAACACGGTGCTGACGTCGTCGTGGCTGATGGGCGGCTTCTTGGAGCTGGCCGCCATGCGGAGCGGCCGCAGGAAGCAGTTGACCAGGATGGACAGCTGGTGGACGTACTCCGTCTCCGCCTCCACCATGTTGAAGACGATCTGGTTCCTCTTCCTCATGCTCTCGGCGTGCGGCGAGCTGATGTAGTCCTGGACGATGATCTTCCACCTCCTCCGGCACAGCCAGCCGCGCATGAAGCTCTGCACCTGCACGCCGGCGGCACGCTTAGGCCTCCGTCCATCACCCCCCCGGCCCCCAACACGCTGCGACCATTTACCTTCTTGATCTTTTTGATGTCGGGGTCTTCCTCCTCCGGGTTGAGCTGCTGAGGCTGCATCCTGCCCTTGGCTTTGTTCACCACGACGATCTGAGGTTCAGATTATGGATTTAATAAGTTACAACATTCTATGATATCGAGACTCGTAATAAAGTAACACACACACACACACACACACACACACACACACACACCTCGGCCTTGAGCCTCTCGATCTCGGCGTCCTGGTCCTCCAGCTGAGTGCGCAGCTGATTGGCTGCGATCTTCTCCGTCTCCATGATCTGCACCAGGTGGATGTACTTCTGCATCAGGATCTCACGCTCGATGATGATGTCAGAGTAACTGAGGGGGGCGAAGGGGGCGCGTTAGGACGCCGTAGTCACGAACTAGACTTTTCTGGTCACTTTGAAAAAGGTATTTTTTTAAAAAGGGCTTTTCATTTGGTGCTACTCACTCGTCTCCCCGGTAACCGAGGGACGTCTACCCCCCTCTAAGCCTTCAACGGAGACTTTGTCTTTATTAGCGTAATGCAGTCGTTACATAAGTTACAAATGTCATTTTCCCTTCTAATAATCGTGGTGTTAGCGGCAGAAAACTGGCTCCACGCTGACAAACTGCAACACCTTCATACTCGTATTGTCATAAAAACAGCATTAATACAACAAACATCACTGCTGTTCGACACTTTTTTGTGTACTTTTCAGTGGGCGGATTACAAAGCACATTTACCCAAGTGAAGTACTACGACGTCAAAACTGTACGGAAGTACTTGATTATTTTAAAGTTCCACTACATTTCTGAGAAAGATTTTTACTGCAGTAACAATTCTAAAATAGCATTTATTAGTGTTACAGAGCTTATTACGTTGCAGTACTACTAGTAATCTACCCAGTACTACTACTACTACTACTACTACACACAACTGGTTACTCAATGACAAACTAAACATGCAAATACTTTGTTACCAATAAAAAGACTATTCTATAATAGTCGAGCTGCTCTGCAGCGACTCATTGTGCTTTTATTATTGAATATTTGCTTTAAATTCAGGACTTAATGGAGCATTTTTCGTCATGCAGATAATAAACAGGCGGGAATAGAGATCAAGTCAGTGATGTAACCAGAGCGCCACTCCAGCACCAGTGTGACCTAAATGTGAACCGCTGCGAGCAGAACGCACGCACACGCACACACACACACACGCACACGTTAAGCACTTTATGCCACATGTGCATCAGCAGCAAGTAGAAACGCTGTTATTTTACACCTTAAAACACGAAAGATGACTTTGTGTGTAATGAATTAAATGTTGTGACATTCAGTGTAAAAATGTCTCCTGTGATATTATTATTATTATTATGTCAGAGCAGCGTGTTCTCGCAGTAGTTTCTGATACTTTGTGCACAGTGGTTCCCAACATCGGGGTCGGGCCCCTCCAAAGGGTCACCGGATGATTCTGAGGGGTCGGGAGACGACTCTTGGGAGGGGAGTCAGAGTTACGTACTTCCCCCGTTGATGCAGTGACCCCCGACCCCCCCGGACGTACCTGGCCTGCTGGATGCACTCCACCCACTCGTTGCAGTCCGACTCCTCCTCCGACCGCAGCTCCAGCGGCTTCTGTCCATCGTGGCCGAAGATCACCAGGAAGTAGTGCTGCGCCGGGAAAGCAACCAATCGATCAATAAATCAATCAAACTTCACTTCAGACTCAGAGTCCAGATGAGTCAGGACTACAAACACAACACACACACACACACACACACACACACACACACACACACACACACACACACACACAGTGAAACATCTGTGAATCTTTGACTGTATTTTCTTAATTGTGACTAAAATGCAGGAAAACGTTGGAAAAATTTCCCCAAAACGTCTGATTTGAGTCTCAGATTCCTTCAGGCAGCGTTGTGATGTCCACCTCCACGGCTGAGCCCCCCCCCCGGCCCCCCCGGCCCACCCGGGCCCCCTCTGTGATGTAATCTGGCCTGAACGAGCTTTGCTCTGATTATCGGGCTACTTTATTATTAACTGCAGAGGATTACGCTGCTCAGAAGACTCAGAGGGACCAGCCAGAGGCCTCCGGCCGTCTATGAAATGATGAAGATGAAGGTGAGCGGTAACCTAGGTGACCCAACTGTCACCGCAGCTCGTCATCAGCGTCGGAGATCTGATTAAGTGACTTACAGTTAAAAGATAAAAGAGATTAAAGTAATGTTGAGAAATGCTTCAATCTTCGGAGTAAATGTGAAATAATCCAAAGGAACAAAAGCTCACGGAACAAATAAAACATTATTTCATTTGAAGGTCGGAATCAAACACATGACAGAGAAAAAGACAGAAAACACGTTTTATATTCCACCGTAACACAGATGCAAAACCAGGATTATGTTTTAACAATGAATCACCTGCTGCAACATTAAAGCTCATTTAGCCGTGTTGTTGTTAACCTGGAGGACATATTTTATGTGCCACGGAAAGCACATGTATGTGGATGTAGACGTGTTGATGCTCTGCAGCAGCTTCGTGTCAATAACAAGAGCTTTTATTTGTCTTGATTCCATTTATTGATTTAGCAAAACCAACAGGCCTTTTTATTTTGTTTCCTTTGTAAGATCGATCCTGCAATAAATAACTTTAACTCACACATTCTGCACAATGTTTGAACACAACGTAAGCGTCTCACACCAAATGACACAAGCAGACTAGAAAATATCACGTGATATTTGTTCCCAACGACCTGCAGATGAATAAACGAGTGGAACTACAGATGTGTGAGACATGAGGACGCGCGTCCTTCTAGCTTTCTACTCTCCATCACAACGTCTGACCTCGCGTTTGCCCCGGAGGCAAGAGGAGGCCGGGAGAGCGGCGCGACACACGGGACCACAGAGAGGCTTAAGGGCCCGTGTGTGCGTTAGTGTGTGTGTGTGTGTGTGTGTTACATAACCGGCAGGGCTCGCTCAGCTCCTCGCATTGCTAATGCAGCTTCCACGGCCACGAGCCGCTTTAAGCTGCAGGATAACAATGAGGGACGGGGGGGGATCTCAAAGAATATGTGTAAGACTGTGTGCTTAATATAAAATACTCGTATATATAATAAATAAATAAATCCTTTATGGTAGAATCTCTGCGTTAATCTGAAGAATACTTTGGGTGTAAAACGAGCATCTGATACAAACTACAGCCGTGTGTAAGAAACGGAATCAGGTTTTATTGCACTGATTCATCTCATCAGTAGAAACCAACAGGCCCAATGCGACACATTGCTGGTTTTGCACTTTTCTTTTTGTAGAGATGGGGGGGTTATGTGCATAGAGAACGAAGAATAACAGGTTAGAGACAGTTGTTCTACTCTTATGTAACCACACATTCATGTCTCCAACCAGGTTCAGACAGTACGTTTAGAATAGAGGAACAGGACACACACACACACACACACACACACACACACACACACGGCTTCAGGACATCCCCACACCTTCACTCCCACAGGTGGACGTTTCCGACCCGGGGAGCCGGTTGGGCATCAAACAGGTGCACACATTCATCACTCGGCAGGTGTGTGGAGCCGGTGTGCAGACAGTGGCTGTGGGCTAAAGGCTGTTCTTAGCACAGCGGCGCTACGCGCTAGCTGCAAACACAGAATGGCCCCGTTTTATGAGATTCAACACATTGCAATATAAGCTGTCAAACGTTCAGAAAATACTCATTTATTATTCACCTATTTCACGCTTCTAAATGTCTCTGCGTGGATGAAAATTTCCGTTAAATAAATTTTTTGTAACTTTCTTTTATCTGCAGCGGTTTTGCAGCTTTAAAGAGGCGCCGCATCAAGCAGACGAGTCGGTCAGAGGTTACCGGTGAAGTCAGTGGAGCATTTAGCAGAGAGGGTGGAGACCCAAACAAAGCAAAAAGAGGGAGAATGTCCATGACTTCCATTCTTCAGGTGAATGAATGAAGAGTCTCCTGCTGATGTTCCGCTGCTCATGAGGAGCCTCCTTTAGGAGGTGATGCTGTAATCTGATGATGTGTAAATGTCGTGTTTAAAGCTCTGCTGCACCTGACTACAAAGAGACAAAACGTGACTACAAAGAGACCCCACATGACTACAAAGAGACACCACATGACTACAAAGAGACAAAACGTGACTACAAAGAGACAAAACGTGACTGCAAAGAGACCACATGACTGCAAAGAGACACCACATGACTACAAAGAGACACCACATGACTAAAGAGACAAAACGTGACTACAAAGACACCACATGACTACAAAGAGACAAAACATGACCACATGACTACAAAGACACAAAGAGACACCACATGACTACAAAGAGACAAAACATGACTACAAAGAGACAAAACATGACTACAAAGAGACATGACTACAAAGACAAACATGACTACAAAGAGACACCACATGACTACAAAGACACAAGTGACTACAAAGACACAAACATGACTACAAAGAGACACCACATGACTACAAAGAGACACCACATGACTACAAAGAGACAAAACATGACTACAAAGACAAAACATGACTACAAAGAGACAACACGTGACTACAAAGACACAGAGTGACTACAAAGAGACCACATGACTGCAAAGACACAGCGTGACTACAAAGAGACAAAACATGACTACAAAGAGACACAACATGACTACAAAGAGACCACATGACTACAAAGACACAGAGTGACTACAAAGAGACACCACGTGACTACAAAGAGACCACATGACTGCAAAGACACAGCGTGACTACAAAGAGACAAAACATGACTACAAAGAGACACCACATGACTACAAAGAGACACCACATGACTACAAAGAGACACCAAATGACTACAAAGTGACTAAAGACACAGACAAAACATGACTACAAAAGAGACCAATGACTACCAAAATGAGTGACTAGAAACAATGACTACAAAGAGACCACATGACACAAAGATGAAAAACTAAAGACACAGAGCCTACAAAGAAAGAAACAATCTGAAACGACGACACAAAGATGAAAAACAGCCAGAAAGAGACAATAAACTACCAAGAGGGGACACAACATAATCAAGACAGACACAACACAACAGCAAAGAGATGACATGAAAATGATTTAGAAATTTGTCAAGAATAGACGAGTTCTACGTGAGAATCGGCCGCTTTTCTATGTTATGTAGTTCTGTATATTAATTATAATTATTAATTGTTGGGACGTCACACATAGAAATTCAGAACAACCAAAGAGACGTAAGGTGACTCAGAGACACAGACGTAGCACAGAGAGGTCTCTTCTTCTCAGCCTGACAGTCAAGATGCTGCTCAAAGACCTTACAGGTGAAAACAGCCGTTATGATGCCGTTTGATTCTTTTCTCCTCGGAGCGTCGTTTTGTATCTGCTAGCGAGCGTTTCTCTGAAGTTCGGGGATCGACCGATCCGACTTCTTCTGTCGCCGTGCCGACCCCCCCGAGCTGAAGGAGCACAGGAAGCACGACGTGGTGATGGTTGTGTTCTCCGTTCTGCCTTTGCAGAGATTAGCTGCAGATATAGTGTTAGATTCTGATCGCTGCCTCCATCACTTTGTAACCAGCCGTAGCGGTGAGCAGCTGCTGTTTCTTTAATAAAAGCATGTTATAACTATTTAAAATGATTACATCTATTTTTCTTTTTGATAATAAGCAGAAATATGTACATATTTATTCATTATGTCCGAACAGACCGTGACTTTGCAATAGAAATACCAACACGTGGAGAACAGAAGTTGGATGAATGTGGAGGGATTCCGACTGTCTGTGTTTTTATTATAACGTCTACTTTCACCTCTCGTGTTTCGGCAGATTGTCGCCACATTAAATCAGGTTTTTGTGTGAAGTCCTGACCGAGTCCAGCGGGGCGAGAGGGACAGATTACCTGCATATCGATGAGGAGATTAGAGATGACAGATTTAATCCAGTCTGTGTTGAAATCCCAAATACACCGTATCAGTTCAGGATCCCAGCGGGGACCAGAACCGCGACCTTTAGTACAATAACGAAACGTCTTCAGCAGCAAAACAGGAAAATGGGTCATTTAAAACTAGCTTCTAATTCTGTTTACGGTCAAATCATCAACGGCATCACTTTTCTTTTTTATGGCTACAGGACGTTGTGGTTATTTTAACACAATCATAGGCTGACGATGGGATGTGTGAATCTAATATTCTATTACCAGACATGGACGTTTGAACAACAATTTAGAATGAAGGACCGGACTTCTGCACAGGAAGATAAAAATGGACATTTCATGATTCTATTTGATAGTTTTAACCTTTGAGGTTCAGTGTCGGATCGATGATGGAGGACGTCACGATGGATCGTTTTCTTTTGTTAATATGTGAATATTAGGGAGCATAAGACGATGAACCTTCTGTTACTGGCACTGGATCAGTTTAAGCGCATATCTTCATTTTAATGGTTAAAAGAAATGAGCATTAATTGCCACAACGGGGCGAGAAATGTTAATTAATCGTTAATCATCAGTGATTCTGCAGACAAACATCTTTTATTCAAAATGAATGTTTGAAACAGTTGATTGATTGTCATCATTATTGACTCATTTCCCCAAAACGTCAGAAAGTGGTGATGATTCCTCACAGACTAATAGTCGATGGTAAAGAGCTTCTTCGGATGTGTTGACACGTTATGGTTTATTTCTGTATCATAGAGAGAAACTAACAAGAACCTCAGTTCCTCTAATGGATTCGTGCGTATTTATAGTGCGCTTCTATTTGATTGTTTCAACGAGTAGAGAAACGTCCACGTGGAGTCCCGGAGGAGACTCACCTGCTGCTTCTCCGGCGGCTCCTTGCTGACGGCGCACACCTTGGGCGCGGGCGCGCGCTCGCACGCGCACCCCTCCAGCAGGTATATCCCCGAGGGCCTCGCGCTCTGGTCGTTGTCGAAGTAGAAGAGCACGTTCTGGTGCAGCGCGAAGTACTTCTCGGCCCAGCGGCCGTTCTCCGCCGTCTTCCTGCTCAGGAAGCCGCGCTTGGAGCCCTCTTTGCGCGCGACCACCGACAGGTAGAGCGCGTGGCCCTCGTTGTACCGGACGCCCTTCTGCATTTTAATCCGCTTTTTTGTTGTTGTCGCCGCTTGTTTTGGGTTCCGGTGGTTGAACTTCACACGGTGACCCGGGCATCACATCGCGTCTCCCGGGGAGTAATCCGGGCTGAGCATGCTGGGAAAAGTGGGAGAGACCGTCTGTGCGTCTCTCCTCCGTCTCTCTCTCTCTCCCCCCCCTTTCCTCTCCCTCTCCCTCTCACGACGCCTCCACGCTGCGGACCTCGGCTCAGGAGTTGCGCCGTCACGGAGCGCACAAACCGAAATAGCCGCAAAAGGGATCCGCGGTAATCGGCTTTGAACGCGACTTAAAGAGACAGGTCGCTGCGCGCGCGGGTGCGCGCCGGTGCGCATGGGCGCGTAAAGGCGTGCCAAACGTTTCGGGGTGATTTCACACTATTTTCATTTTCTACTGTCAGTAAACACAGAAGCTTCCCGCCGTTTGAGATGTACAGATGCTACACGACATTATTCCGTTATATAATAATACACGTTCAATAAATACATGTTTAAAACAGGTATTGTTTGGGGAATTTAATTTGACAAAATTCATGTTGCTGTCTTCTTCATAAACACACACACACACACACACACACACACACACACAACACAAACAACACAAACACAAATGAAAGGTGGACAGAAGCAGAAGTTTCTATTTCTGTAAACTGGATATGCTTCATAAGACAGAAAACACAAACAGATGTCCTAGTGTGTGTGTGTGTGTGTGTGTGTGTGTGTGTGTGTGTGTGTGTGTGTGAGAGAGAGCCAGATGTTATGTGTGTGCGTGTATATTTGTGTATTTCTGAGTTAAGCTGCCACAGACTTTGCCTCTCACTTGTGTTCACTGTGCATGGTGTGGGGGAGTTGGAAGGGGGAGACGGGTGATAAACACACACACACAAACAACACACACGCATGCGGTGTAACAGATAACACGTGAATCCCGCCATCAAAAGACACAATGTCTCACACAGATGTTCAGCAGCGTAACAGTCTAACATATTTGGAATTTTTTGACTTTATATTTCATGACCATTAATATTTTATTTGACATATTTTGACTACTTGACTTTAAATTGTTGACCGAATATTTTAAAACTTTTTTTGTGAAATGTTTGTTTTAATGATGTGGTTCTAGTATTTGTAGACTTTAAAAGTCTGAATACTTCTCTGATCTGATCACTGATGAGCTTTAATCTAATTGAGTACGTCACAATACAAAGCCGGTAAGGGGGGCGGTGTGAACACATGAACCTCATCACAGAGCTCCATGTGAACACATGAACCTCCTCCTCACAGAGCTCCGTGAACATGAACCTCCTCCTCCATGTGAACACATGAACCTCCTCATCAGAGAGCTCCATGTGAACACATGAACCTCCTCATCAGAGAGCTCCATGTGAACACATGAACCTCCTCATCAGAGCTCCATGTGAACACATGAACTCCTCACATGAACATGAACCTCCTCCTCACAGAGCTCCATGTGAACACATGAACACTCCTCACGAATGTGAACACATGAACCTCCTCCTCACAGAGCTCCATGTGAACACATGAACCTCCTCCTCACAGAGCTCCATGTGAACACATGAACCTCCTCCTCACAGAGCTCCATGTGAACACATGAACCTCCTCATCAGGAGCATACGGGGCTTTAATAGCAGCGCTCATGGCCAGCAGAGGATTATTATGGGGGATTACTATCAGTGTGTGAGAGCTTCTCTGATCAGATCCACATCGTTCACGCGGTTTAGAGTCATCATCTGCCCTGAAGGGGCCCTCTGTCCTCTGCATGGAAATAGTGTTATAATTCATCTTCAAAATATTCAATTAGTTAAATACATGAAGATCTGTATTTAAATGTACTTATGTTGTTAGCTTTGGAGGAGAAATACAGCTTTCCTCTGATAAGGTTCATCAGGTTCTTTATTAAATCCCTAAACACAAGTAGAAACTGAAGTTCAGTGAACGTCTAGAGCGGCTACTGAAGCTTCCAGAGCAACTACTGAAGCTACCAGAGCGGCTACTGAAGCTACCAGAGCGACTACTGAAGCATGCAGAGTGACTACTGAAGCTACCAGAGCGACTACTGAAGCATGCAGAGTGACTACTGAAGCATGCAGAGTGACTACTGAAGCTACCAGAGCGACTACTGAAGCTACCAGAGCGACTACTGAAGCATGCAGAGCGACTACTGAAGCATGCAGAGTGACTACTGAAGCTACCAGAGCGACTACTGAAGCTAGAGCAGCTACTGAAGCTATCCAGAGCGACTACTGAAGCTACCAGAGCGACTACTGAAGCATGCAGAGTGACTACTGAAGCTACCAGAGCGACTACTGAAGCATGCAGAGTGACTACTGAAGCTACCAGAGCGACTACTGAAGCTTCCAGCGGCTACTGCTTGGCACAGAAGCCACCAGAGCGGCTACTGAAGCATGCAGAGTGACTACTGAAGAGCGGCTACTGCTGAAGAGCTGGAGCGACTACTGAAGCATGCAGAGTGACTACTGAAGCTACCAGAGCGACTACTGAAGCATCAGAGCGGCTACTGAAGCTACCAGAGCGACTACTGAAGCATGCAGAGCGACTACTGTAGCATCCAGAGCGGCTACTGAAGCATGCAGAGCAACTACTGAAGCTACCAGAGTGACTACTGAAGCTACCAGAGCAACTACTGTAGCATCCAGAGCGGCTACTGAAGCATGCAGAGCGGCTACTTTAGCATGCAGAGCGGCTACTGTAGCATGCAGAGCGGCTACTGAAGCATGCAGAGCAACTACTGAAGCTTCCAGACAACTAATGAATTTAGTCATTTTTACATAAACATTTTTTTTGAGATGTCATAGTTGTAAAAATATCAAGATAACATTTTAAAATGTTTTAAATGTCAACATTTCTAAGTACTAACCGTTTCAAACTGTTACCTGGCTGCGATAAGAGCACATTGCCACGTGCTGACATCTGGTGGTGCTTTCAGGAACTGCGCCCTGAAGTCAGTGTTTCTATGGCTACAAGTCTGGACAATTAACAGCTGGGTTGGTAATCGTTTGGGCAGAAGATCCAAAGAACACTGTATTTGTTTTGTTTTTATAAATCATGCAGAATTTTGTGAATCACGACACGCAGTTAATAATTATTAAATACTAAAGCAACAGCATCATCTATCAACTATCTATTCTTTCTTTAGTGACTGTATTTTTTTTAATTCATCAATAAATCAATTGCGTCCTTCTGTCCTTTGACACCACAATGATCAAATCTCATGCTTTCAGAGTACATGCACAGGATCTTCCTCACACACACAACGAACAGTTCTTTAACATGTGCCGTCATCAGGCCTCCTTGACGGTTGTCATGGAGATGTCATTGGCGAGGTGGACAAAACTGTTTTCCTTTCTGTGTGTAACTAAGAGAGAAAAAGAGAGAGAGACACAGATAGACACAAAGAGGGAGAGAGAAAGCGCTTCAAGGCTGGAGTCTCACCATAAAAGAGAGAAATCCTTTCAGTGAATCAGACGCTCTGCGGCGCCGGTTGCTGTAGTGCTTCACCTTCATTGCACACGTCTTCGTCATCCGTTACCTGCTCCGCCTCTCCGTCACTCCGCTGACGCTGATGTTATCGTGGTGCTGATGCTGCTGCTGGATTAACAGTTTCTCACTGGCGCCTGACGACGAGTTGGGACACTTTGTCTGAGGAGCAAACCTGAGAGAAACCTTCAGAGCTGCTGCAGCTCCTCTGACTTTCTGTCAGGGACACACACACACACACACCCACACGCGCACACACACACACACACACGCACACACACACGTCAACTCAGCGCCGGATGCTCTGCAACATACATGAGAGGACTCATCCGGACTGAAGGTTGTTGGTAAGTACAATGCGCACGCACACAATCCACCCACAAATCGACACACACACACACACACACACACACACACACACACACACACACACACACACACACACATAATGCAAAACATTTATCCCATACTGAACTTCTCTTTTTGTCCCACTCCGGTTCCTCCTGTTGAACGTGAAGCTTTTATTGCAGCATTTTGAGAAATTTTTCTCCATTCGAGAGTGTGTTGCTCAGCTTGTAACAAATACTGACACACACACACACACACACACACACACACACACACACACACACACACTGATGTTAGAGGGCCCTCGTGGAGGACGAGTGTTGAGCAAAGCTTGTCCGAGTGAAGTGGAGCCTTTCTATTCTTAATCTGCAGGCGAGGCGGAAACAACACGCAGTGCGATGTGAGTGACACAGTGTGTGTGTGTGTGTGTGTGTGTGCGTGTGCGTGTCAGAGTGTGTGTGTCAGTATTAACACACTGATTCGGGAGTAGAAGACGCAGATCTTTTAGACATTTAGACGTTGGATTTTAGTTGTGACGTATTTAGCAGTAAACAATAGGTGGGAAACTTGTCCCTTCCTGCATCACCTGACGCACCTGCTGCTCCTCCGGGTGACGGAGCGCCCCCAGTGGCCACAGAAATAAATGCATAGAAAGAATCAAATAATCGAACTGGTCTGCAGGTTAAAACCTCACTGAAGTAACAGTATAAAAGGTAAATGTACTTCACATGTTGCGTAATCTGGAAAGACTTTTTCCTTTTATCTATCGAATATCCATCATCCGCACTTAAAGGAACATCTCATCCATCAGTTAATCATGTGATGGTCCAACCGGAGAGACGGATCAAAGAGGAGCAGCATGAGACCAGCTCCATCTCATCTGTGCACCACGGGGCAGCAGGTGGTGTTCGGTCTTCGACACACACGTGTGGCTGCCAGAAGAAGAAGAAGGAGGAGCTTGGTTTTCGTCGTCGTCGTTGTTGTTCATGGTGTCACCGCTGACGAAGAGGAGGAAGAAGACAGAAGATGGTGAGAGTGGGAAGAGGATCTCAGATCTCAACTGCAAAGCCTCCTCCTCCCTCCAAAGATCTGGATCTGGGTCCGTCCTCTGGACTGGGAGGAGGTTCTGGCGAACCTGCGTGATGTCATCTGATTTTAGTTCTTCTTCATCTACTAATGATGGGATATGTGACATGACCTCCATCCTTATTATATTATTAGCCCTGATCATTTTGACTCCTCCCATAATGTTTGGAAATGATCTTAGTGTCATCTTGTGTCATCTTGGTAGTTCCGGTGACGTTGGCATTCTTTATCGGAGATTTGCTTAAAAACGTCTCTGCATAATTCTCTAATAATCTTTTGATTTTCCACAGAAACCTGCTATCTGACGGAGAGGCGAGGCATGGAGGCGGAGGGCAGCGCTCCCCGGGCGGCGATGGAGTCAGGCAACCCGTTGCTGAAGGCGGTGTTCCTCCGT
This sequence comes from Gasterosteus nipponicus, assembly GCA_014132575.2. Lineage (NCBI taxonomy): Eukaryota > Metazoa > Chordata > Actinopteri > Perciformes > Gasterosteidae > Gasterosteus > Gasterosteus nipponicus. Next base: position 15,780,244 of record BMAF01000018.1, on the reverse strand, counting down.
CGCCTGCGCCTGACGCGGCTGCTCCTGGAGGGAGGGGCCTACGTCAACGAGAGCGACGGCCAGGGCCGCACCCCCCTGATGGTGGCCTGCACCACCCGGCACGCCGACGCCCAGAGCGCCGGCCGGGACAAGCTGGTCCAGTTCCTCCTGGAGAAAGGGGCGGACCCCGACATCCAGGACAAGGAGGGCCGCTCGGCGCTAATGCACGCCTGCCGGGAGCAGGCCGGCCCCGAGGTGGCGGCTCTGCTCCTGGCCAGCGGGGCGGACATCGGCCTGGAGGACCGGTCCGGGACGTCGGCGCTGGTCTACGCGGTCATGGCCGGGGACTGGAAGGTCCTGAAGCTGTTGCTCGACACATGCAAGGCCAAAGGGAAGGAGGTGATCATCATTGCCACCGACAGGTTCCCGTGCGGGAAACTGCAGGCCGAGCGGTACCTCGGCCTGCCCCCCCTCGGCTCCCTGGACGGGACCGACGGGACGGCGTCGGCAGCTCCGGCGTCCCCCTCTGAGATCCAGCTCATCACCTCCCCCAGGTGCGCCCCCTCTTCCTTACGCCCCCCGAAGACAGTCTTCTCCTTTAAAGATGACCAGTCCGGGGGCGTGAGCTCCCACCCGTGTTCCCCGTCCCGGTTCCAGCGGTTCGGCCAGGCGGCGCCCAACGGCCTGCAGCAGTCCCTCCTGAGGCTGAACTCCGAGCCCTGGCTGAAGGTCCCGGCGTCTCTGCTCCGCCAGCAGCCTCACGCCAGAGACCGAGCCGAGGACCCCTCCCTCCGGACCCCCGAACCGGACCGCGCGGCTTCAAAGAGTGACGGCTTCAAGTGGTACGAAGGCAGAGCCGCGACGGACAACGGGGCGGAGGCGAAGAACGGATGCGGCAAAGACGTGGGGCCGAAGATCTCCTTCCCGGGTCTCCTCTCGTCCCACTCCGCCTCTCACCCGAACCTCCACTCTGCAAACCTCGGCGCAGATTCGCTCCCCTCCTCCTCCTCCTCCTCCTCCTCCTCCGGCGGCAAACACGCCGGCACTGCGCTGCACGCCGCGGCCTCGTCCAGCCTCCGCAGCATAATCCAGCGGCGGAAGCTGGGGGACATCTACAGCTCCGACCCGCAGCTCGCCAGAGACGTCCACGGTCTGCGCGAGGAGTCCCAGCAGGGAGCCCGCGGAGACCTGACGGAGGGCAAGAGGCTGGCCCCCCTGCGCTGCTCCAGCACGCTGGGCTCCCGGGAGGCGCGCCGGCGGGTCCGAGCCGGCGGGTGCTGTCCGGGTACGAGCGCAGGGGATCCGGGGCCTTCCTGTTGGACCACAGCTGCCAGGCCAAGCCCAGGTCTCTGCCGCCTCTGGCCCTCAACCACGGCAACAACCCCGCCCTCAATGCGTGCGGCGGCTCCGGCGAGAAGGAGCACGTGGTGAGGAGCCTCCTCCCCTCCGCTCCTCCTGGCCACCCCACAGAGATGACCAGGAGGATGCTGCTGAGGAGACACTCGATGCAGACGGAACAGTTCAAAACCACAGCCTGAAGTCCGGTCCCGCCGACCCTGAGAAGAGGGAGACCAAAGAGGACGGATGAAGAAAAAGCATCCCCGCCATCGCCCGTCGTAAATTAAGCGCCCGCGTGGCATCAGTGTGCAGCTTTGTAACACAAAATACACTCGACATGTAACCTTCTACCTTTGGTCAGAGTATCGTTCCAGAGGGCAGTTTAGACATCAGTCCTCCACCGTTTGCAGCCACTTTAAATCCAACAATCACCCCGTAAAAGCCACCGTGGACCACGGCAACCATCACAAATCCACTCCAATCATACGAAACGTCGTCACACGCGCGTTAAATCCTCGTTTTCACGTTAAAAGTTGCGTTCTGTGTAGTGACCAGCAGGGGGCGACTCCTCCGGTCCCATAGACGTCTATGAGGAAACGACTACTCTTGATTTATTACCTCAGTAAACATGAGTTTAATCTCCAGTCTTCAACACAGCATGATGTTCATTTAGTAAATGATGGTCCAGTTCAACCACAACCTCCCGTGTGACAGCAGGAAGCCGGTGGTAAAGTAGTAAAGCCCGCCTCTCGCTTAATTTGATTGGCTTGCTCGGTGAAGGGTGACATTGACGAGCAGATTCATGATGTTTAAGAACAGCAAGAAAAATGTTCAATAAAAGAATTTATTTCAATAAAAAGTAAGTCACACGTCACATTAAACAAGTCCTCCCATCCACGAGGAGACGCATTAAAAACCTCCTCTTTCTAGTTAAAACTGCTTCCCGCATATTTACAAGTTTATATGGATTAAAAATGAGCATTAAAGAAAAAGAGCACGTCACGCCGTCATTGTAACAAAGCAATTAAAAACCGTGGATTACGTCTTCATTTGTGTTCACTCATCTAAGACTATTTCATAAGAAATAAATACATATCAACGGTGTGTATTCATAATACAAACAGGAGAACACGTGAGCGGAGACAAGGTGTCCCCGGGGACCAGCTGGGACAGATGCGTCTCCGTTGATCAGCGTAGCTCCGCCCCTCCGTCTCAAAGAGGCCCTTTCCAAACGTCCTCGCCGCGCTTCAGGCCCTGCGGTCGTAGTCGCTCACCATCTTCTTGATGTGGTTCAGTTTGGACTTGAGATATTTACACCGACGCCTCTTCACCCGATAGTCTGCAGACTGCGTCGTCCGCGAAGGGAGCAAAGAGGAAGAGGAGTCATGAGGGACACCCACAAGCTGTCGGGGGTCATGGATCTGGACTCTTTGGCCCCACATACCTTCTTAACGGCCTTTATCCTGTCGTACTCGTCCAAAGCGTCCTGTCGAAAGAGCGCGTCAACCGTTTAACACGTGAAAAGAGGAAACGGTATCGTTCAAATCTCACATTCAGCAATATTCTCACTGAAACAAATGCTTTGTTTTGTGCGTGTCTGAAGAACTCTACGATGTGAGATATTCCCAATGCTGAATGCGTTATGCTTTTATTGTGAAAGGTTAGAAAGGAAAGATCTGGTCTGTGTTGCTTTTGTCGAGTTTTTTTTGTTATTGGTCCACAAAGAATAAAGTGTTTTAACTGCATGTGATCAAGAAAAGAAAAACACGTAAGCTGCATATGATTTTGAAAAAGTCACATTGGAACCAAATATTTTGCAGCCTGAAGTAATAAAGCCCGTGAAGCCTCAGTGCTGTTTTTTTCATCAATTAAAGACTAAATTGGTGAGAAATATTCGCCCCTGACGACGGGTTCTAAAGACGCTGAAACTGCAGCGTTGAGGCTCTTTACCATCATCGGGACTCACCAGGTACTGGGGGCTCCCCTCCGGCAGCTCGTCCAGGGCCCGGTCCGCCTCCGACAGACCCTTGTTGAGGGCGTCCAGCTCCCCCTGCAGCTCCTTGTACTCCAGGTGCTCGCGGTCGAACTGACGCTTGTACTCGATGCGCCGCGACTCGTCGGTTATCGGAGGAAACTCGCTGGAAGCAGACGAAGTATCTGAGATATGCTACTCCCCCGACAGCAGGTATGAGAGTACTTCTACTCCCCCGACAGCAGGTACGAGTACTTCTACTCCCCCGACAGCAGGTACGAGAGTACTTCTACTCCCCGACAGCAGGTACGAGTCTACTCTCCGACAGCAGGTACGAGAGAGTACTTCTACCCCGACAGCAGGTGCGAGTACTTCTACTCCCCGACAGCAGGCACGACAGCAGGTACTTCTACTCCCCCGACAGCAGGTACTTCTACTCCCCCGACAGCAGGTACGAGAGTACTTCTACTCCCCCGACAGCAGGTACGAGAGTACTTCTACTCCCCCGACAGCAGGCACGCGAGTACTTCTACTCTCCCGACAGCAGGTACGAGAGTACTTCCCCGACAGCAGGCAACGAGTACTGCTACTCCCCGACAGCAGGCCTGCTACTCCCCACGACAGCAGGCACGCGAGTACTGCTACTCCCCGACAGCAGGTATGAGAGTACTGCTACTCCCCGACAGCAGGTACTGCTACTCCCCCGACAGCAGGTATGAGAGTACTTCTACCCCCGACAGCAGGTATGAGAGTACTGCTACTCCCCCGACAGCAGGTATGAGAGTACTGCTACTCCCCCGACAGCAGGTATGAGAGTACTGCTACTCCCCCGACAGCAGGTATGAGAGTACTTCTACTCCCCCGACAGCAGGCACGCGAGTACTTCTACTCCCCCGACAGCAGGCACGCGAGTACTTCTACTCCCCCGACAGCAGGCACGAGTACTGCTACTCCCCCGACAGCAGGTATGAGAGTACTGCTACTCCCCCGACAGCAGGTATGAGAGTACTGCTACTCCCCCGACAGCAGGCACGAGAGTACTTCTACTCCCCTAACAGCAGGTATGTGAGTACTTCTACTCCCCTAACAGCAGGTATGAGAGTACTTCTACTCCCCTAACAGCAGGTATGAGAGTACTTCTACTCCCCTAACAGCAGGTATGAGAGTACTTCTACTCCCCTAACAGCAGGTATGTGAGTACTTCTACTCCCCTAACAGCAGGTATGTGAGTACTTCTACTCCCCTAACAGCAGGTATGTGAGTACTTCTACTCCCCTAACAGCAGGTATGAGAGTACTTCTACCTGTCGAAGTCGTCGTCGTCCAGCTCGTCTCCTGACGAGTTGTAGTCGGTTTCGTAGTCGGCGCCGTCGGCGCGGCGCGGCCGGCCGGCTCGCTTCTTCTTGGGCTTCCCGGACGTGTCGGAGGCGGCCGCGTAGGGGGCGCCGTTCTGCAGCGGCAGGTGCTCCTCGCTGGGCCTGCGGGGGAGCGAGGAGCAGGCGGTGACGCGGTGGGACGGGGGAGGAGGTGAAACACTTTAAGACGGTTTGGACGGGAATAAAGCGATGACATCACGCTGAGACCATCGACTGACGTCTGCCGAGCGGAGACCAGGCGCTCGTTTGTCGGGTCAGTAAACGCTGCGCGGCGGCGTACTCACTGCGGCGTGTAGCTGTACGCAGGCTTGTCGTAGTTGGTGCTCTCGTCGTCCAGGTGGCTCCTGGAGCTCCTCATCTTCTCGGGGAAGTCGGACATGGGGAGAACCTCGGGGCCGGTGGACACGTTGTTCACCTGCAGGAGGAAACCGTTAAAATAAAATGTAGGCATCAGGGAACATGTTTTAATTTAAATATGAATGTTAACTTTCATCAATTCTGTTTCCTTAAAAAGTCTCTCTATATTATATAATATTTATGGGGTTTTTTAAAAATTGATTGACTACTTTGAACGCATTGCAAATTGTTTTTGTAAAGCACTTTGATCTGAATGAAAAACACTACAAATAAAATCTATATACTCTCAAATACATGCTTATTATTAATAATAATAATAATAATAGTACATCAGTCCAGTAAGAATTTAAACTCCATTATTTCTCTTTTTCTGCATATGAATCTGACACACTAATATAAACAAAAACAACCTGCAGCACAAACTTTGTATCTGAAGACACACACACACACACACACACACACACACACACACACACACACACAATGACACAACCTGCAGAGACTCGCTCCGCTTCACCTCCTCACAACATGCCACTCAGCACTTCAACGGCTTTGAGCTGCAGCAAAACGAACGACCTCTGCTTCCCAGTGGCCCGTCACAGGTGTGCGCGCGTGTTTGTGTCTTTGTGTGCGTTTGTGTGTTCGTGCACCTTTAAGCCGGCGAGTCGTTTGATCAAAAACCTGCGCTGTGATTCACGCTGGATCGGAGACGTCGGGGTTTTATTATCGTTGAGAGAAACTGTCACTGTGAGCGACACACCTTGAAACCCTCGCCGGAGCCCCCCCCCTCCCCCCTCCTCCCCCGCTCACACAGGTGAGTGTCACCCAACAGGTCGGACCGCTTCAGCTGATACGAAAACACCCAAACTGCTGCTGCTGCTTCTTCGACGCGACGGCTTCGTTTCACTCAGAATCAAGTCGACTGATGTGGAAGTTTCTCTTCAGATGAGGAGACACATCTGTTCAGCACAGATGAGGAGACACATCTGTTCAGCACAGATGTGTCTCCGATGATCTGATCAAAACCATCGATCACTCAACAGAAATGTCAAAATCATCTCATTTCAGAGGCAAATAGAAACATGTGTCCAGTTTCAGAGGAGGATCAATTCTGCAAACAAAGAGCGATTGTGTTTCCGTAGCCAGGAAGCAGCTGGCGTTCGGGGGGGCGGAGCCCGCCGTGAACTCACCCAGGCCTCCACGTCTCCGGCCGGCTCCATTTCGCCGACGACCTTCACCTTCTTCCACAGGATGTTGCTCTTTCCGTAGCCTCGGATTTTCTGGCGAGTCTTCAGCGCGAAGACGAGCATGACGATCAGAGCGACGGCCACCAGGAAGCCGAGCACCACGGCGATGGCCTGCGAGGAGACGGCGCGTTACGGCACGCATCGCACACGGGACAACAAGAAGAGGGAGGAGGAGGAGGCGGCGGCGGGGAAGGTCACCTCCTGCGGCTCCACCACGCAGTAGTGGTACAGGTACTGGTTGACGAAGACCCCCGAGACCTGCGGCTGCTGGTACTGGGCGCACAGGCCGGCGATCGGGTTGCCGTAGCCCGACCCGGAGGACTGCGCCGAGGGGTTCACCGCCACCAGGTAGACGATGGCGGCGATCAGCATCAGCAGCGCCAGGATGGCGCAGATGATCACCACGGCGAGGTAGAACCTGCGGCTCTCCGTCAGGTTCTGGTGGGACACCACGACGATGAAGACGACCAGGCAGGCGATGAAGGTGATGGCCGCCATGGCGATGATGAAGCCTTTGCTCGTCCGGGGGTCAGTGCTGTAACCCCCGTAGCCGTAGGCGCCTCACGCGCCGTAGCTGCCGCCGCCGCCGAAGCCGGTGTAGCCGCCGCCGCCGAAGCCTCCGGCGTAGCTGCCGCCGTAGTTCCCGCCGCCAAAGCCGCCCAGCGCCCCCTGGGAGTCCCACGCCAGCGTGGACGCCACGCAGGCGAAGATGGCCACGCACATCACGATGGAGATGATGGACATGATCTTGAGGACGCCCGGCGGGGACGTCCAGCGGTAGAAGTGCTGGAACTCGTCGTCGGGGTAGTAGGAGTAGGCCGGCTGGGGCGCCACGTTACTGCGGGGGAAATACTGAGCGTTAACCGTGGGACTAAAGGCCGGTCGCCACAAATACTACGATTAAAAACACAACCTTCGGTTTAGTGAACTTCTAACAAACGATACCGCGACGGCTGATTGTTATTCGTATTTGACATTAACAATAAGACGCTCAAATAAACGTTGATTGTGAGAAATATTAATATAATATATTAATATTAAGGAGCGTCTCCTGTCGGGGGGAATCGATGTCATTCCAAACGCTCCCATTTAAGGGGCACAGGTGCAGCTTTAAACGCTGAGGGATTTTATTTTGAAGCTTTGGTAAAAATTTATAAAGATTTTTAAAACTTAGGTGTCTTTAAAATTTAGAATACAAAAACTAAGAAACTCTTCAGACTAAAACACGTAAATTCTCTCAAAAACAAAGAGGAAATGTGAGAGTTGTGGGTTTTTAATTGAGCGCGTTGCTCGGCAGACTCACTACCCGGTGTCGGACTCGTAGGGAGGAGGACTCCCGTTGGGCCGCGACGACATGGCTGCTGGTCCTCTGGGTGCTGATCCGGCAAACAATCTGCGTGTAATAAAAACAAGTTACACACCAAGCAGCAATTCGTGTCTTGATTATGCTGCGGATTCTTTAATAAATAATTGTTTGTCCAATCAACAGTTATGAAGTTAAAGTTCAGCACAAATCATTGCAGCACTTCCACATATTGAAGAGGAACTTTCTGATTGAACAAAAATGACTGAGAATGATTTGATACAAATTAATGCCGATTGTTGTTCCGTTAACAAACAAATCGATTGATCGATTCAGCTTTTAATAAAATAGAAACAGAACCACCATTAAAGTCTGTGCGTCTTTAAGCGGACATTAAACTGAGAGGGTTTATTCGGTTCTTTAACGGGTCCCGTTTAACCCCCATGACGTTGGGTTCGGTTCTGCGGGTTTATCGGTAGCAGCTCCGGCTTTAATCACAAGGCAACAACATTAGTACGACGCCACAGTAGAGATGACTGACCTGAAGTCGGTTACTCACCTGTTTGTGCACGAGGCAGGTAACAAGTTCTGGAAGATGTTGATCAACCTCGTCCCGTGAAGACTCACCCGTCTCCGCTTCTGGGCTCCAGCTCAAATGTTTCAACTGAAACTGAAGCTGCAGATAACAAAACAATAAAAGCCACACCCAGGTGAGCGCCGCTCTCGGCCCAGTCTGGCCCCGCCCCCTGGAGCAGGTGTCGCGTTACCTCTTGGCAAAACCGGAAGTCCCGATTTCACCTTCATGGAAACGTCCCATTGCTTCAGGGAAAGCGGACCAGCAGAGCCCGGTCCTTTTATTTTGGTAAAAACAAACTTTATTAACTCCCAAAGCAGACAAATTAAGAAAGTAAAGCATTGTACACACATATAAATATATATCAAAATATTTAATTAAATTATTTATATGATGTATTTTAATTCATATATATAATATTTTAATTTATATATATATTTTTTTGGTAAATTATAAGACTTTATGCATCTGTTGCTAATTAAAAAATGAACTCATAAATTCGTCTTTAAAATCTTTTACTCTATTTGCATGTCTGCGTGGCTCCAAACATTTAGAAACAGTCTTTATATAAAAAAAACTTAATTCATCACTGAGTTGAGAGCTGCGACTAATAAAAGCTATGATCGTATTCTTGATTGAAAAAATATTAATTTAAAACTTGCTTTTGCCATAAACACTATAAACATCATAAAAGAGAAAGAAACATTTCACTAATGAATTTGTGAAGTTTTGGGTGTTTTCTTTATTCTGGAGTGTTTTACACAGAAACTGTTTTTTTCCTCTTTCCAATAAAACAAAACTTTGTCTGCTGATCATAAAAAAAGAAGTCAAAACCACAAGTGCAGAAGCAAAACTGTATTCTGGACACATAAAGCACCGATTAATCACTTTTAAATAATATGGACATTTACAGCAACATCAGCACTTGATAACAAGAGGAAAGGAGACTTTGTGATGTCACTTCCTGTCTATCATGAGGTCCAGCGTTTTAAGTGGTATAAAGGAGATTTTTAGGCACATAAGTGACTATAAATGGTACAAAAGTGTTTGTGAAACGGAAGAGCAAAGTGTCACAACATGTAAAATTACACAATAAGATGCATGAAAACAGACAAGTGTGCAATTCGAGGGGATTCGTCGTGACAAACAGTTTTCCATTCATGAAATTTACGTCGCAGCGAAAGTAAACAGCGAGAAATCCTGCAGCGTCTAATATTCCACTTTCACGATTACAGTTATTAACGAGTAGAAGAGCGGAGCCTCGTCTACGTCAGTCACAGTATCACACGTACGTACACACTGTGCATCCACACGTACAGTTCTTTGCATATTCAGACCATTTAAACAATGAATAGTGTTACAGTTGAAACAGAGTTCTTTGGATTCCGGTGGAGCGTTACAGGAGAATAGAAGCTCTTGTATCATTTAAACAGCCAGGTGACAGTTAGCTTAGCATAAAGGCTGGAAACGGCTCGCCATAAACACGCAAAGAGCTCGTTAATCAACTCCTTGGACGTTTCCGTTGAAGCTCTTTGCATTCGCTTCCAGTCTTTGTGTGAAGATAACTGGCCCCGGGATGAATCCCCATGTCCCCTAGTCCCGTAGTCCCGTAGTCCTCTAGTCCCCTAGTCCCGTGGTCCCCTAGTCCCGTCCCCTAGTCCTCTAGTCCCTAGTCCCCTAGTTCTCTAGTTCTCTAGTCCCCTAGTTCTCTAGTCCCCTAGTCCTCTAGTCCCCTAGTTCTCTAGTCCTCTAGTTCTCTAGTCCCCTAGTTCTCTAGTCCCCTAGTTCTCTAGTCCCCTAGTCCTCTAGTTCTCTAGTCCCCTAGTTCTCTAGTCCCCTAGTCCCGTAGTCCCCTGGTCCTCGTTCTCTAGTCCAAGTTTCAGCCGAAGCCGTCGTTCCACTCCATCACTTTGTCGTACTCTTGGATCTTGTGTTTGATGTGCGACAGTTTGCTCTTCAGGTACTCGCAGCGCTCCCTCTTCTCCAGGAAAGTCGGGTCCTGGTTCAAAGAGGCAGAATCACACGAGGGTTTTATTTCACTGTTAATCTCTGGAATATAAAAGACCTGCAGCCACAGGGTGAACAAAACAAACGGCTCACGTTCTTCTTCCTCTGGTACTCCTGAAGGATCCTGTTGATGCGATCAACCTCCTGCAGGAAGAGACACACAAAGAGGGCGACAAGATGAAGGGGAGTCCGTGTTAAGATGATGAAGAGGAGATGGATGGTGAGCGGAGAAGGAATGTGAGGGTGGAGGGGAAGTCCAGCAGGAACAGGAAGTGCACTCAGAGGAAGTAACGGAGACCGAGCGCAGTAATCCAGACACGCGCTCACGAACACAACCGAAGGGGAACGAGTGACCTTTGTCATCTGAAATGCAAAGTTCAGCCCGACAGCTGAGACGGAAAACACACACACACACACACACACACACACACACACACACACACACACACACACACACACACACACAGCCTACTTTGAAGAGAATATATTTCCGTAGCGTGGGTCAAGCCACAAAAATGCTTGGTCCTACATTTCCCATGATGCAACGCAGCATTGATCAAACATGATCAATGAACAAACAAAAAGAGCTCAGAAACCGACTACAGAGCCAAGAGAAGAAGTGTGCGCGTCACCGTCTGGCTGCCCGGGCGCTGCGGCAGGCCGCGCATCATGGCGTCCATCTCGTCGAACCTCTTCAGGGTGGCCTGCACCTCCGAGTGGAGCTCCTTGTACTCGGCGTACTGGTCGTTGAACACGGCGCGGTACTGGTCCCGCTCCTCGTCCGACCGGACCGTCCGGTACTTCCTGGGGAGAGAGAGGGGGGACGCCTTCGGTCACGCCGCCTCTTCACTCATTTCAAACGGGATGTTTCTGGTAGTATTTCATTGTTGCTCACAAACGACTTGCGGATTCTTTGCTTAATTCGTTGAGAGAAGCCACGCCCTCTTACCCGATGTAGTCGGGCACGATGACCGGTCGGGGAATGTGTCCCGACGGAATCGCTCCCTGGAGCACGTGGGCGGGAGCGGCCTTCGCAGCGGCTTCGATGGGAACCACCGAGGAGCCTTCCACCTGCACCGGAGCCCTGTGGGGCGGGGCCACCTGCAGAAAGACACAACGCCGTGATCCAGACGCGCCGCCGTGATCCAAAAACAAACGCCGTGATCCAAACGCGGGCGCCCGTGGGGGCTACAAACGCGTGACGACAGCAGGCGGCTCACCAGGGTCCGTGCAGCGTGCGGCTCGGTGGGAAGCATCTGAGGAACACAAGCGGTAGGACTCATCAACACGCCGCTCACATGGCGAGAAAAGGGACAGTCTGGACAGTGCGTCACCTCGTGGCCGCGCCTCTCCCGGTAGCGGCGGGCGGCCTCGTGCCTCCACAGCTTGAGGCACACGGCGGCTCCGATCAGGTACACCACCAGGGTGACAAACAGGAAGATGATGGCGGCGGTCTGGCCCGCCTCCGTCCGGCAGAAGGCCCCGTTGATGCCGTTGTTGAAGACCGGGTAGGAGCACAGGCCTCCGCGGGTGGTGTCCCGGACGTAGACGATGCCTAAAAACAATCAGCGTTTAGTGTCAATATTATACCAACGTGACCCTATGATGCAAAACATCAAATGTCAACAGCTTGAGTTCAACGTTCAAACAAAAAGGAGAAACCCACCGGCCGCCATGAAGAGCACCGCCAGCGCCAGGTTGATGGTGAACTCCGTCAGAGGCCACCAGGACGAGTCCAGCAGGATGGTGCGGTAGTACATGGTCATCCCCAGCACCAGCACCATCACCGTCACCAACCACGCCAGCGCCGCCACCACCAACACGAACGGCGTCATGGGGCCCGAGTAGTAGGACCCGCCCGCGACGCCGCCGTACCCCCCCGCGCCGTACGCGCCCCCGCCGTACGCGCCCCCGGGCGAGGAGTACCCGAACATGTTGAACCACTCGTTGTCCTTGTGCACGTAGGCGCAGACGCAGGCGAACACGGCGGCCCCCAGCAGCAGCTCCACGCAGCCCAGAATCCTCAGCAGGCCGGCCCAGGACTTCATGAAGGCGTAGCGCAGGTGGTACTCCTCCACCCGCTCGCTGTAGGTCAGAGCCGTGTGGTGCGTGCGCCCCGACAGCGACTCCTGCTGCTCCAACAGCTCCTTGCGCGAGTTGTAGCTGCCGCCCGAGCCGCCATACGGATCCCGGTAGGACCCGGGCGCGGAGGGGGAGCGCGGGGGGGAGCAGCGCACCCCGTCACTGGTGCTGTTGTTGTTGTTGTTGCACGAAGAGGCGGGGGCGGAGCCGGGCAGGTCGCCACCGCCGCCGCCCCCCTTGAAGAAGTCCTTCCAGGAGTCCGGGATGAAGCGGTGCACCGGTTTGATGTCGAGGGCCGGGTCGTCCTGCCGGTTCTCCTCGTCCTCCGACTCGGGGCCCACGGGGGGCTGGTCCGGCAGCGGCGGCGGAGGGAGGGGGTCGGCGCTCCGGGCGAGGGGCGACGCTCCGCGCTCCCTCAGCAGGTCGTAGGAGTCCGCTCGGGGCAGCGAGCCCAGCGGCACCGGGTCGTAGTACGGCGACTGGCGGGCGCGCTCAGTGCGTCCGTAAAAGTCTCCTCCATTGGACATGAGGATGCCGATGGTCCCTGAGGGGCCGACACACACAATCACTGGGGGGCCTTTGGACCTTTCTCAGCTACTGGAATATGAGGATTTGTTGCTTTAAGACCAGACCAAACAAACAATAGCGTCCCTTGATTTACAGTCTACTAGAGACCTGTCAATCAGTGAGTAGTCCGGCCCTAAAGCATTCTCCACTGTATGGTCTATTGGAGACCTGTCAATCAGTGTGTAGTCCCACCCTAAAGCATTCTCCACTGTATGGTCTACTAGAGACCTGTCAATCAGTGTGTAGTCCCGCCCTAAAGCATTCTCCACTGTACGGTCTACTACAGACCTGTCAATCAGTGTTTAGTCCCGCCCTAAAGCATTCTCCACTGTATGGTCTACTACAGACCTGTCAATCAGTGTGTAGTCCCGCCCTAAAGCATTCTCCACTGTATGGTCTATTAGAGACCTGTCAATCAGTGTGTAGTCCCGCCCTAAAGAATCTCCTGCTTAATGCTCTATTAGAGACCTGTCAATCAGTGTGTAGTCCCGCCCTAAAGAATCTCCTGCTTTATGGTCTATTGGACAAAATGGACCATAACGAGCAGAACCAACAAACAGTCCAAACCAAAAGCTACTCCATTCACCATCAGACAGTAAAAGCAGCAAATCCTCAACAACGTGAATCAGATAAGATCAACAATTGTTTGAGCTCATTAATTCAGATCATAAACAGTAAGCAAAGAATGGGGAAACTTAAGAAACCCAAGTCCCTCCATGCATCGTTGGTTTACTCCACCTACGGAGACAAAGAGAGAAAACCCAAAAGCACCGAGGTCACCCGTCTCCCGCCGCGTCCCCCACCGCGTCCCCACCGCGTCCCCCACCATCCTCCATGCAACAGTCAAGAATGCATTTTTGTGCTGCAACCGAATACAAAGCGCTGCTGCTGCTGTTGTTGTTGTTGTTGCAATAAACCATGTGTAGCAAACTTACCGGTAGCACAGAAATACATTCTTGACGAACCAATCAGCCCCACAAAAGTGTCTTTAACGATTCAGAGAATGAATAAAAAAGTGATGAATACCTCGTTCACACGCAGTCACTCAGCACGACTTACATTGGCCTGCAGGTCAGAGTGCAAACCTGAGAGACGTCCAGCTGGACACAACGGAGACACCTGGAAACACACACAGACACCTGGAGACGTGGGAGGTCCACTTTAAAACACACACTATCAGAATGTTGTATTAGTACTTTTTACTTCAGTAAATGATATGAAAACTTCCTCTGATGAGGACTGTGTACTAATACATCATCAGGTTCAGTCTTTTAATGAGAAAGTTGTGTTTTAATGTTGTACACACGTCAGCTGCAATATAACATAGAGATTTAATATAAAAAGGTACACCGTGTGTACTGTGTGTGTACTTTTACATCATCAGGTTCAGTCCTGTGACGAGGAAGCGCTATTGAACTGTCGTTAGGTTCGCTTGTTTCGCTCACCGAGCCCTCTGGCACGGAGCCAACGTCTGTTGTCACGTCTTTAGGCCTCACGCAGTCACTTGACTCGGTGTAAAATCATTATTTTGTATTTAAGGACGCAAATAAACTAAACACAGGCCGCAACTTCGTGTTTTTAAATGTCTGTTTGTCAAAGTTTAGGTTACGACAAACGGCGGTAAACTTCGCCCCTTACGCTGACGTCACTCGCGTTTTACTGACTTCACGACTGCAAAAAGTTCACATTTCACACAATAAACGACTCTCAATCGATACCTGAGGACACGCGTGATCAATAGATGCGATTGCGGGATGCAGATGCAGTCCGTTAGTCTTCCTCGCCTACCTTGCTCGACTCCTTTCCTCGCTTCTCCTCCTCTTTTCTTCTTCTCTTCTTTCAGTAACATTAAACCAACAGGTTTCCCTGTGACGCGACCACGTGACCGGCCCATCCCCGTGACGTCACTCAGACAACACGGTGGGGGCTCACCTGTTCGAAAACGGCACCTGAAGAAGCCGTTGGCTGATATACTTTCTCTAATAGGCAGATTACCTTCACTCAAGTACTGTTTAGTGGTACTTGTGGTACTTGTACTTCATGTACTTCTGTTCCACTACACCTCAGAGGCGAATACTTTACTTTTTAATCCTCAACATTTGTTAAACAGCTCGACTTCCTGTCCAGTGAAACCAGCGTCTCACATGTGATATTTAGATGACTTCAAGTTAAATGCAGTTTGTTTGTCCTAAACAAACAACTATTGCTTTAATAGTATTTATTTATATAATTCTGTAGTATTAGTGGAGTACAAACTCAATTGGGATACAAAAACAGAAGTTATTTTAGCATTTTCATTCACGATTAGAGATTGTGAATAATGAGACACAAAACAGTATTAAGTACACATTTATATAGCGGGCTGGATTGTGTACTTCTATTTGAAGTACACAGAGTACATTTTACTGATAGTGAGAATACTACTTCCACCACTAGATGTCTAGACAGTTTAACAGTGGCTGAGCTGTGTTAAATACACCTTTCTGTCCCAGAATAGAACCGTTTTTTTGTTGTTTTTTTACAGTACAACAAAAATATGAACACAAAAATATTTTTTCGAATCTCCCTAAAACGGTCTCCCTCTTTTTGACCATGAACGTTTTCATAGAATATCAGTCATCTGTTTAATGAATTTACAAGCTTAAAGGTTGTATTTCATCATATGAGAACAACTAGACTTCCTCATCTCAAGCAGCGATGTTCTACCTCACACCAACACACGCGTGACGTAAAGTAAAACTCAGCCCCACCTCTGATGTTCAAACATTTAATTTGGAAAACAGAAGTGTTTACACATTGTCAGAACCACACACACACACATCTTGCATAAGGTCTGCTTGTATTTCTACGGAGGAGGAGAAATGGCTTCTTAAGAGGTTCCACACGAAGAGGAATGTGAAGAGGGACCACGTGTTCTAAAGGGAACTAAAACACGTTTGCACACATGGGTATGTTACTGTATGTGGAGCAGTTTTACACTACAGGAACTTAAAGATGATATGGATAAAAGCATTAATAAGAATTCTTTCATTATTGTGATACATTAAAACAATTAAAATATTTGGGGCTGATCCCAGAAAAACACATTTTTTGAGGTCTCTGATTTAACCGTCTTGGATTGTTGCAAACATTGAACAGGAAGTGACCATAAATGGACCGAGGAGGATGCACGTCGCTGGTAGAGACCTGTCAATCATTGTGTAGCCCCGCCCTGAAGCATCCCCTGCTTTATGGTCCGTTTGACTCTTAATGGACCAGAACCCACTAAATGGACATCGTGCTGTATTGAAGAAGAGTCATTTCCTCATAGACGTCTATGGGAGCAGAGGAGCGTATTTTTCAGATATTGGGAAACTTTCTCTCGTGAGGATAAAACATGAGGAATAAAACTGGGCGCTTTATTTGACGGCAGCATTCGTCAAAACAGTGAAAACAAAAACACCAAAGCCCCTAAAAGTTCCTGTAGCGTAAAACCAAAACCTCTGAATAAAACACGTGAAAGCTGAAATGAACTCGAGGGCCGAGCCTCACTTACTTAAAATCTTCTGATTATGTTCTTCACACTTAGATCAACAAGCTCAGCGTAAAGCTCACCTGCTACTGTTGATTACAGTAAATATTCCACAGTAAATACTAAACACGCTACGTTCCTAAAGACTACCGCGCCTACTGATGGATCCGCCGATCACCCTTCAGATGCTTCTGATCTCAGCCCGAGAAAATACTGTGACCTATAAAGTGCATATAAGTGGACGACAGCGGTAATGACGGCGGTGACACGGCCGCCCTCATCGACCCCCGTGTGAGGGTTAGTGTGTCATCAGACCCATTCAGACGCCTCTTTGGGTGAAAGTACGCACGTTGTTCTTCACTCACTGGTGGATTAAAGACAAAGATTAAAGAGGTGCATTATAAAATATGACCACAGAAGGGCAAAGTAAAGGTGGAGGATCAAAGTGCCGTGTTGATACAGTGTTGCGGGGGGGGGGTGTTGCATTGCTTTGCGTGGAGACGTTGGTCCTTGGACGCACAGTGGAGGTCGGACCCTCAGTAGGGGATTTGGTTCTGGTAATACTGCAGCATGTCGTACGTCTTGCTCCTGTGAGGATCAAAGGTCAGAGGAACGTGTGAGTTGGCATCGCCGCGCGTGAGGTCACGAGGTCGCGGCGCGTGAGGAACAGAATGTCGGCCGCGCGTGCAGACGGCGGCCCGAGAGCGGCGCTTTCATACCTGCTGCTGAGGAAACAGCTCTGGATGATTTTGATGATGTACGCCGCGGCTTCTTTCTCGCTCATCTGAGGATTAAACCGTCCTCTGCGAACACAGAGAGCAGAGAGATACACATGAATGTTCCACGCCGTCGATTTCGCCCCCCAGCGAGCGTCTCCGAGTCGGGTTGCACTCACTTGAGGAGTTTGATGGTTTGTCCTCTGAAGCACGGCAGCCCGGTGTCCAGCATGAGGGTCACCAGGGAAACCACAGCGTCCATGTAGGGTCTTCACCATGGCAGAAGGAGCCCACAACAACAACAACAACAACAAGTCACATTTCAATTCAACAAGCTCACCCACTCGTTATGCGGCTGGTCTCTTCTTACCGCACGGCCAGGTACCCTCTGACGCACATCTCCATGAACCACTTGAAGGGCGTGGCCTCCATCTTGCCCCCCATGATCATGACCATCTCGTCGGTGAGCTTGATGTCCGGCTCCCAGCCCAGGTTTCCTCCCGGGGAGCTCTCGAACATGAAGCCAAAGTCTGCAGAGAACGCCGGGATGATTATAGAATGACAGATGGTAATGATGTATTAGGCTCATAATTCAAACGTCATAAACTATAACTTTTCAAAAAAGTTATGAATAAATCGGTTAATGTCGTCTTTTCTGACATGAACTGCCGTTCCCGTGTCATGGCGACAGGATGCTGCGTCAATAACCGTATGTATGCATTAACATATCTACTCGGCCCACCGATGTGGATGAGGTGGCCTTTGCTGTCCAGCATGATGTTGCCGTTGTGGCGGTCTTTGATCTGCAGCAGGAAGAGCAGCAGGCTGTAGGCGGCCATGCTGCGGATGAAGTTGTACCGAGCCTGAGGAGAGCAGAGGAGGAAACAGGAATCTGAAACGACCAGTCCATGAACCCACATTTACTCGCTTGGAGAACCATACAGGCGAAATAATGTGGGAACCGGAGGATCTCAGAGGCCACGCAGGGGCAGCGGCTCTTTTTCATTGGCTGAGCTTTAATTCAAGAAAGCCTCTTTCCACGCCGAGGACCCCTTCCGCCCCTCCATCGCGAGGGCGGCAATCGCGCTCACCTTCTGGAAGGCGAGGGTGGATTCGTCGCCGTACTGGTTCCGGAAGTAATCGTACATCCCGAAGTCGGTCTGGCGGCCGAGCTGGTCTCTGGACTTACAGTCGGGGATGCACTCGATCACGCCACACTGAGAACCACAGACAAGACAGCTCACGCAGGGAGACCTGTCAGTCAGTGTAAAGCCCCGCCCCCCAAGCATCCCCCGGACTCGAAATGGACCATAACGTACTAGTCCGGTTCACATTACTTGGACAGGTGTGTGAGGGTCAAAGGTCAGAGCGTAAAGCCCACTGAGGCCAATGTTGTGATGTGTAATATTGGTGCAAAGCAAAGCTTTAAAATAATAATAAAAACTAAGAAATTAAAACAACTTTGCATGAGCAGAACACGGAGGGGGGAGTGTGTCGGGACGTCCTACCCCCGGTGCCGTGGCCACCACCCTGTAGGGGAACACAAACAGGTCCAGGCCCACCAGCTGGAAGATGTTCTTAAAGAGACCAATGATCTGCAGAGCCAGCATGTCCTGGAGACAAAAAGGTCACCAAGGTCACAGGAGAACTTTCGTGATCCCCCCCCAGCGACCGGGCCCCTCACCTGTCTGCAGTCGTCTCCCACTTTAAAGATGGCCGCCTGCCAGCAGATCCTGCGCGACCCGTCGGGGTTCTCCTCCCCGTCCTCCAGCGAGTCCGACGGGCAGCGCAGCCCCTCCCGCTCCAGCTCGCTCACGCCGCAGCGCTTCACCTTGAACTTGGCCAGGTACGGCGCTTTGGCGGCGCTGCGGTGACAGAGAAACGGCCCGGTGGGGTCAACACGATGCTACAGCAACGTCATGAGCTGTGATCCTCTGACGTTTCTGTCTGCGCGAGCACCTCTGCATGGGAGTTCCAGACTTGTAGTCGATGTCCAGCACGATGGCCTCTGGGTTACTCGGGAGGTAACAGCCTGAAGAAAAACAGCCACGCAAATATTCAAAACATTTAAGACAAACCGTTTTAAATGTATCGAATAACACGTCTGTGAGACAATTCATCCAAATCCTGAGCAACTTAATCTGCTTGAATATTTGAAGCTAAAAGTGTTTCAGCAGTTTAATCGTCACCTGGCTGCACTTTGATGTCGGACAGAGCTTTGAGACACGCCCTCTTCCTCTCCTCGCCCTTCGGAACCGGCCTGCAACATAAAAAACAGAATTCAGGGTGAGGACCCCCGGCCCCCTCCGGCCCCCTCCTCCCCTCCGCCCGGTGCCTTTACTTGAGAATGGCCGACACGTTGGTGATCTTGTTGAAGAAGTCGAACTCTCGCTGGTAGAAGTCTTTGGCCGGACCCGACAGGGAACCCGTGATCTCCTCCACCATCTGCTCCAGCAGCTCGCCGATGTCGGCTACGCAGGAAGTGACCACATCGCGTCAGCGCGTCTCGTTTCATTTACGGCAAAGAGAGATCACCTCGACCTAAAACCATCCATCTAAATGGCTTCTCTTGACGTTTCATATACAGATATTACACACTGGGTAGGAACATCTATAGAGCTGCTCAATGGAGTTATGATGACTCACGGTCCTTCTGGTGTCCCTCCTCGTCCATGAAGATGTTGGTCTTCATGTTCCAGATGAACTGGTGGGCGAGGAGCTGAGACTTCTGGGCCGCCCACAGGATGTACTCCCTCACGTAGCCCATCTGAGCGGGACGGAGAAGAAGCAGAGCTCAGCCCCGGCGTGGTGAGCGGACCTCCGTCCAACCAGCGGCCCGGCGCTCTTACCTTGTCGAAGCGGAGCGCCTGAACGATCTGAGGGATGTAGAACAAGATGGCGTCCTGCCGAGAGAAGATGGCGCGTTAAGGGGGTCGAAGGTCGCCTTTCACTGGCGGACTCGGGCGAGCGGCACTCACCGGGGGGAAGGAGCGCAGCACTTTGACGCCGTACTGCGCGGTGAGCGGGTGGGGGGGGTACATGCTGCTGAAGTAGGACAGGCCGGTGGGCGGGTCCGCCGGGGCCCAGCACAGGATGTGGCTCAGCTCGGGGGAGTCGGCGTCGATGGTGTGCCAGGTCACCAGGAACTAGGGGGTAAAAACCATGAGGGGGGGGGTGAACCCCCCCTCGCCAACACACACACACACACACACACACACACACCTCTCCAAAGCTCACGGGTGACCTCACCTTCACGGCCTCGGGGACGTCACTCACGGCTCCCGGGTCCAGCCTCACCAGCCGCGTCACCTCGGCAACGATGGCCTCATTCTTGAACCTGGAAACCGGCCGGTCAATAAATAAATTGGGACCTACAGGTGTATTATGTCAAAACGCAGTCACAAGGTTCCGGTCCCGCCGGCTGGCGTAGTGGGTGGGGGCACCTGGTGGGCAGCTGCATGGCCAGGTAGGGCGCGATGCCCCAGGCCAGGTTGACGTTGTCCTTCCACTGCTTCTCCGTCAGGCTGATGTACTTGGACCTCCAGTTGGCGATGCTGGTCTCCACCGACTGCTCGGTGGCGATGGCCAGCTCCTGGGTGGACAGCGGGTTGTACCACGTGGTCAGGCGCTCGATCTCGCTGGCCTGGTGGTGGTGGGGGGGGAGGGAGTTAATGGCAATAACGTCATCATCATCATCATCTTCATCATCGTGGTCCCTCACCAGTAAGGCCAGCAGCAGAGTCCTGCGCTTCATGTAGTACTTGTGAAGCTGCGTCCCTCGGTTGGTCTTCTTGGACGTCCCTGAGACGAGGACAGAATGAGCGTTGTTTGCATTAAATAAAAAGGAGCCGGGAGGAGGCTCGAGGCTTTGGTGCCACGATGACATCATGAGCAGCATCAGTAAAAAAAGTCGTTTGTTTCTTTGCTAAATAACTAAACGTTTGGTGAAGTTTGTTGAGGAAAGCGATTATGGACCTTCAGCGTACGTCGGCTCTCGTGTACCTGACTTCTTGGAGGTGGTGGACATGCCGCTGGACAGCGGGTAGGTGTTGATCCAGCCCTGGCCGCTCTGCTGGGAGCGCGCGCTGGAGTCGGCGTTGCTCCGCAGGTCGGCGGCGTTCATCACCGACAGGCTGTTCAGCGACGGGTCCTGGTTATCTGGTCACGCACACACACACACACACAGAGTTACAACATGCGGCGGCCGCGGCGAACTCCCAACGACGTCATGACGGGTGATGAGGTCCTTCTGCGGCCGTGATGGTCATGCATTGGGGAGGGCGGGGGAAACCAGCGGGGGTTACATGGAGGTAGAAGTTGCCTCCAGCCACTGATACTGGGTCAGATGCTGTGTTGGGGAGGGGGGGGTCTGATCCAGGATCAGCGGAGCGAGCACGCGTCTACCTGAAGCGCTTTGATGAGAATGAGATCGGTTCTTTTGATGATGAAGAGGAGAAGACTTTTTTTGGGGGTTTCTTCTTTTGAAATGGGGGGGGGCGGACATGATGAATTCTCATGCATCTTGACGCGGACGACAAATTTGCGCTTTCCTCACAGCTGCTTAAAGGGATGGTGTGAAGTTTAGAAGTGGGCTTTGAACTGATATGAATCTTTTGGGGGTTTTTGAGTCCACAGCAGGACTTTGTGAGCAGGACTCGGTCCACGGAGAAGAAGCTCCGTCCAACACACTTTAAACATGAAGGATAGAAGGCAGATTGAGAAGGTACGAGGAGACAGAAGGAAGAGAAGGTTAAAATAAAAGAGAGCGGCGGGATCAATGACACAGATGGATAGATACCAGGATCTACCCGCAGCTCCGTGAGGACAGAACAGCGTCAAAGTTGTCCCGCCTGAAAAAGGGGGCGTGCCCTCGTGCGTCGGCGCGGTTCCGAGCTCCACCGCCTCAGGCTTACTTAAGAGAGAAATCGGAGAGGTGCTGGACACGATAAGCGATCCAAATATCCCGGCAGAGAGCGAGCTCGGGGCCGGGGTAGTGCCAAGCTCACCGGGGGGCACCAGGTGGCACGCCGCCAGGTACTTCTTGTCGGACAGGATGCTGGCGTAGAAGCGGATTATGATGCTGATGTCCTCGCGGAGACACGCGTCCCCCTGGGTGGGGAACTTTGGAGCGGCGCTGGAGGGACGGAGAGCGGAGGGTCGGGGTCACATCCAGCGTGGGATTTATCGAACTTGTGGTTTCAGTTCAGACATTAAAAGACATTTTGATCCATCAAAGTGCGAGCTTGTAGGTGCATTTAAATTTATGGCTTTCATTCATTTATTTGGGAAAAAAGCCCTTTAATTTATTTCTCCTCTCAGTGGTTCTTATTTTTTTGCTGTTGATTTTTAATTAATATCTTAAAAATCAATAAAAAAAATTTAGAACTGCAAGGCCAAAATAAAACAAGCTTAAAAACATTTAAATATTTAAACATTATCAACATTTCAAATTTCCATTCGAGAAAAGTTAAATACAGTTTTTAACCGGGCGATTTTCTCATTTTGGGTGTTTTTTGGAGAAACTGAGAAATATTAAGTGGACAATAAGGACAATATGTTTTGCTATTGTGGAGACTAAATTATCCAAATGATAAAAATGTAAAAACGGTACCTGAAGTAATCGAAGGCGGTGGAATAAATCTTCTCTCGCAGCACGTTTCTCACGGTGGAGTTGGTGAGGACGTCAGAGTGCAGCAGAGACAGACCCAGGGTCAGCAGCCTGAGGCACAGAGCGACGCATCAACACATCTGCCGTGCGTGCGTGCGTGCGTGCGTGCGTGCGTGCGTGCGCGCGCGTGTGCAAACCTGAAGCGAGGACCGATGGCGGCCACGTGGCGGTTGAGGCTGCTCTTGGCCCCGCCCACGTTCAGAGACAGCGAGCGCTGCAGCAGACTGCCGAAGATCTCCACTTGATCTGCGCTCGAGTACTTTGCTATCTCGAACCGCTGCACCAGGAACTGGAAGATGGAGAGGACATGAGAGGAAACAGTGGAGGAAGACCCGCTTGAAAAGAAGATGCTCGTTGTCGTGTGCGTTTTCGTCAGACCTCGATCCATATCTGGTGGGGGGTGACGTCGGGGGGGCAGGGGATGGGCTGGCTCTCCTCAGAGGCCGCCAGAGGGTCGGCCTCCACCTTGGCGTCGGAGAACAAGCCCATCTTCAGCTCCACGGTCATCTGCCACGCTCCCGCCATCTCGCGCATGAACTGCAGAGCGGATTCCAGAGGGCGCCGAGGAGACGAGGACATCAGCAGCATTCAGAGTGACCTTCACAGTAATGGTGACGATACGTACCGGGACTTCCACTCCGACGCGAGCCGCCAGCAGCCACTCCCAGCAGGCGATGGCCGTCTCCATGCCGTGTGCCGTGAACATCTTGAGGGGCGACCAGCAGAGGTGGTGCAGCAGCTGAGGGTCGCAGTCTGGAGGGACCAGAGGAGAAGCTCTTTCAAGCTCATTTGCATATTGACGGCATCACCCTCAGCTCAGCATTCGAGGAGAGACGGCGAGCTGCTCTGGGGATATTTGACTTGGACTCTTATTTCCACTTTGACACAAAAGAGGAATCAAGAAAGACGGGACAGCGAGACCTGTGGAGCTGATGAGCAAGGCGGCCAGTTTGAACATGGCCTCGGTGAAGGTCTGCGGCTGCGCCGAGTCCAAAGCCTCCGCCATCTGCTTGATCATCAGCCGGCTCAGATCGGAATGCCCTTTGACCGCCTGGGCGAAGTGGATCATCCCGGACACCTGCAGCGGGAGGGAGCGGGAGAGGACCCCAGAAAGCAGGTGAATGAGCAGGCAATGTGAGTTCGGCTTCCTCGATTCGAGACGCGGCCTCGGCACGGGGCGGATTCGGGGGTTTTACCTCCCCAGCGTATCTGTTCCTGAGGTTGAGGGAGGCCATGAAGTTAGAGTAGTCCTTCTTCACACAGGAGGGCCTCTCGGTCAGCTGGGTGGACTACAGGCGAAACAGAGGGAACGAAACGCAGGAGTCTGTTATGCAAAATGTTCATTCGGCTTCAAACATGACGAGAAACGTACAAGAAGCTGTTGCTCTTCTCTGTAAAAGACTAAAAAGTGGCCTTTATGGAAACGATGAGATCTAAACACAGAAACCTTTCTAAAAAGGTATTTCACATTTTTTTTTTTTCACGGCCCCAGAACCGTTTCCGAGCTAAACCGAGGACCTCGCGGCGCTCGGCGGGCGACGCACCCCCAGCGTGGTGCTCTGCCTGTTGTAACCGGCGAAGTGCAGGATGCTCTCCGTTGCCATGGCGAGGCCGGTGTGCTGCGAGAGACCCGACACCCAGTTCTGATGCTTGTTCAGGTACTCCTGCAGAGAAGACGACACAACAAGGCGCCGCGCGGTCACAACGCGCTCCGAGGGTCACGCGCCGGAGCATCGGCGCAGCGGCGCCACGCGGCTACCTGGAGGTGGGACTTGGTCACGGACGGCGCCCACTTCATGGCCTCTTTGAGGATCTCCCCACAACGAGCGGCAAAGTCCTTCACTATGCTCTGAAATGAAAGAACACACTTGTATTTGATCCTTTCAGACTGATGAGTAACGGGTTCTTGATGAAGCGGCGTTACCTCTCTGGCCTCGTAAGTATCGGGGACGGTGATTCTGTGCGGCGCGTCGGGGATGTCGTAGTAGGGGGGGTCCTTATGAATGTCCTGCAATGAAGCACAAACACCAACATCAGAACGACGTGCAAACAGGCAAACAGACCAGAGGAGATCGTTGGTAAAAATCGATGAAATGAAATGAAATGAAGGCTCTTGTTTCATCTCGAGAGAGAAGCATTCTCATCCTTGTGGTCTCACCGCGCTGAGAGAGAGCGAGAGCGTCTGCAGAATGTCCAGCATGGTCCTCAGCACGCGGCCGCTCCACAGCAAGTGGGGGAAACTGAGAGGGGGGCAACAGTTTATAAGAGTCGGCGTTGTATTCCCAGTACACGTGTGTGCGTGTGCCTCCGCTCACGTCTCGGCCAGCCCGGACAGGTACTTGTCGGCCACCCTGCGGATCCTCTTGTGGATGTGGTTGAAGTTGACCAGCAGGAACTGAGCGTGGCGCTCCAGCTCCTCCTCGTGGGCCTTGGTTTTGGGCTGAAAATGATACGACGTCGGCGTGACATTTAGTCCATTTACGTCGTTTTACGAATTCAAATAATTCACCGTTGGGTCGATGAAGAAATGCTAAAGTTTAGTGTGAATGAGAAGGAAATCGTCCTCCTGGAGGTTTTTTTGTGCAATTTTTGAAACTGAAAATAA
The DNA here is from genome assembly GCA_014132575.2 of Gasterosteus nipponicus. Taxonomy (NCBI): domain Eukaryota; kingdom Metazoa; phylum Chordata; class Actinopteri; order Perciformes; family Gasterosteidae; genus Gasterosteus; species Gasterosteus nipponicus. Next base: position 15,754,943 of record BMAF01000018.1, on the reverse strand, counting down.
AACGTTTATTTGCTGCAGTCATCGTCTCTCCCCTCCTCTATCGAGCCCATTTTCCTTGGTGCTCACGGCACAACTGCTGGTGTGGAAACATCTCCTTTTACCTTCTCGGCCATCATGTGCAGGAAGACCTCGAACACCTTGTCGCTAACGGCGATCACGCACTGCATCATGCCTGGAAAAGAACGCGCCAAACATGAAGAACAGCAACCGCTAAAAAACTAATAGCAGACGCGATTCTTCCTCCCGCTCACCGGATTTATCCTTCTGTATCGCCCGGTCTTCAAAGTACCGAAACATGACCTGAAAGCGGTCCGAGTCCAGAGCGCGCAGCATCCTGGTGGACGGAAACGCGTCAAGAGGCGCTCAACGAGCACAACGTGCCGCGGCCCACACCTACCTCATGTACTCCAGCCTGTACACGGACAGCAGGTACGTGGACATGGCGAAGTCCAGCTTGTTGATGAGAGCCGACACCTCGGGGGGCGGGTCCAGCAGGTTGGTGATGGTGCTGCGCAGGTCGTTCAGCTCCCCCTGAAGGAAACACACACGCAGGCGCCGCCGCCGCCCCGTGAACCTGGCGTCCACCTCCCCGGAGCGCGCTCATGCACGTGTGTGTGTGTGTGTGTGTGTGTGTGTGTGTGTGTGTGTGTGTGTGTGCACGTACCGCGGTGACGGTGTCGTTCTTCAGCGCCGAGTTGTACTGCAGCTCCGAGCGGAGCGGCTCGCCGCTGGGGAACGTGAGCAGCGGCGACTTGGTGGCGATCTCGCAGACGCCCTCGTACCACTCCTCCGGCCACAGACCTGAGGGCGTTTACGCAGAGTCAGCGCGCCGTGGTGCCACACACACACACACACACGAGCTACATGGCGTGGAGCTTCCGCTGTACCTGAGCCCTCCACGGCGAAGCCCATGACCACGGAGTAGAGCCAGAAGTCCCTGAAGAGCTTCTGCAGACGCGGCTTGGCCTCTTTGATCGGTGGCAGCCGCTTGGTGAGCTGCAGAAGGAGGGAGAAGATCTCGTGGTTATTGAAGGTAGAGGAGATGTTACAGAAGATGCATCTCATCTTACAGAGGACGAATTAGATCTTCTCCCCCCTGCAAAATTACAAACAAGCATCGGCCTTCTTTTTTGACCAGGATGGAGGAAATGTGGGGCAGTGAATGTAAACGACGGTGCTGAAATTGTACGAAGCAGGAAATATCTAGAAGACTCACCACAGCAATTACTGGGATCAGGACGCCGAGGTTTCCGGCACTGCTCGACGCCTACAGAGAGAGACGCCATGCAGACTTTACCTCAGAGATCTTTTTATTGGTACCGCTTCATTCACTCAGATAGAGGAGGAGCCGACATGATGGAGGACAATGTATCTTTCTGTTATCCTCCGTTAATGTATCTTTTGTGTGTGCAAACTACAAGGATGACCAAAGCCGTGCCTTCAGAGCCGGGCCCTTGTCCGGGGCTCGCTCGCTGGCTCTCTTCCCCTCCAGACCCAGCTGGACGAAGAGCTCCAGCAGGTTGACCAGCAGCTCGTCGACCATCTGCTCGGACTGCAGGTTGGCCGCGATGTTCCCCAGAGCGTTTATCACCGCCAAGGAGCAGTGTCTGCGGAGGGGAGAGGGGGGAGGGCGTTATCCGTGGGGCACCGGGTCATCAGCGGGGGCGCCAAAGGGTCACGCGCGCACCTGTATCCGTGGTCCTTGTAGTCTTTGTTAGAGTAAACCATGGAGCTGGCCTTCACGCTGATCTGCTGGAACAAGTTCCACACCTCCTGGTAGATGTATTGCTGAGGCGAGAGAAAAGGCACCATCTGAAACAGTTTCTGATCTTCTGAATCCACCAAAACAAACCACTTGCCGCAACCAGTTTCTGCTAAAATGATTCATTTCTGAGCTCTTTAGTGAAACTATGACGTCAGGATTGATTCACCTCAGACCAACAGTCATGTGACAATAAATTAGAGAAACTATGACTGAATTTCAGGAAGTGAACACAGGACGAAAACACCTGGATGGTTAAATATTTATGAACAGGAGGAGCCTTCATGTTTTCCAACATTAACAACCCGACATCCCGACCTCTGACCTCTCCGCTCTGCATGTGATAAAATGCTTGTTCCTCCTCACTGAGAGCAAAACACTCCACTAGATCTCCACTCTTTGCTGTCCTGCTCCTACATGGTGGAGGTCTGTGAAGACACCTCTTCAGACTCTACCTCCACTAACACACTAACTACCTGCAGCACTTACATTGGACTTATAATGGTTCTTATCTACAGCAAGTTGATGAAATTGCACTTTCTTGTGTCTTGTTTTGAGTTTGTTTCCTTGTGGTTGAAATGTTCTTATTGTAAGTCGCTTTGGATAAAAGCGTCAGATAAATGACGCGTGATGTGATGTAATAACACTTGTGGACACTTGGAAGCACGTTGTTAATATAAATACATTACATGTCATTTACAAACCCAGGACAAGAAACATTATAATAATAATCTGCACTGAAGACTCGTTGTCTCTTCTTCTAGTCATGACGGTTTGTGAAGTGGAGCCAGAAGAGGGTTGAATGGACACGGAGCTATAAATACTCACGTTGCCCGTGATGACCATGCAGCCCAGCTGGTCGACGATGAGGACGTCCAGCTGGGAGGGAGGCTGGCAGAACTTCTGCTGGAGGATCTGGAGGATGGGCTCCATCACTCTGGGGGTGTCCCGCAGGGCCACGGCGATGTGGCCCAGAGCCCTGATGGTGTGGTCCGGGATCAGGTGAGCATCCCTGTGGAAAAGAGGCGGGACCATCGTTAAAAATTAAATAAAAAAAAGAAAGACTTGCAATTCCCCTCATAGTCAGAGGGACGCGACGCTCAACTGACTTATCGTTCTCCTGGTAGATGTAGAGGCGGTTGGACAGGCTGGCCAGGAAGGCTTCCACGATGACGTTGTCCATCGTCAGTCCGGCCTTCAGGCACCTGCACGCGCAGAGGAGAGACGCGTCACAGGACGCCGTGTTCGTCCGCTGCTCGTTGCGGCTCCAAGCGGCGGCGCGAGATCAGCCGCAAGCAAATGGAGGCTTGAGACATTTTCTTTGGATCAGCAGCTTTAATTAAGTGTCCTTGTGCCTCCAGTCATGAGCAGTAGGGCTGATCTCTCACGATGAAGATCCGTTCAGGACAAATAGCAAGAAGAACACTGACAGACCGAGGATCTGCATAGTTTGTTCTTACTTATTTCTAATTATTAAAAGAGACAATTCTCTGCTCACTGCAGTTTTGTAAAGAAAATGAAATGATCGCTGAATGAGAAGTGGAGAACACACTGAACCTGTGTGTGTGTGTGTGAGCCCACCTGCAGATGTTGTCGATGGAGATGTCCCTCAGCTGTTCGTACATGGAGGGCTGGCTCTTCTTGCTGGAGTTGGTGCTGAGGGTCGACTGGGAATGTTCGTTGGTCACGTGGATCTTTATCTCGCCGGTCGCTGGAAAGAGAAAAGGAATCAGCACCTGAGCGTCAGACAAGACAGAACGGAAGCAGACGGCGGCGGCGGCGGCGGCGGCGTTGGAACGTCGGAGAGCTCCGTCGTCACCTGGAGTGTACTGGGTGTGGTACTTGTAGAGCTTCACCAGAACAGGAGACGGCACCACCAGGAAGTCTCTGAGCGACATGGTGACGGAGTGGGCGACCACGGGGAAGCGCTCGCACAGACGACCCAGACCCTGAGGACACGCACACGCACACACACGCACACACACACACACAGTATATATTTAGTTGTTAATCTGCAGGGTAATCAGTATATGAGGCTCAAGAGAGGACGGATGACTCCGCCCGTTTGAGCTCATGTAACGGATGTAGCGTCTCCATGCCGACGGCGAGCATGTAACGTGTTGAGTTGGGGAGAAGATGCCCCCCTCGGTTACCTGCAGGCAGCAGATGAGCAGCGGCATGTGAGCGATGATCACTTTACTGGACGTCTTGGACTGCAGCTTCTCCGACAGTTTGGTGCAGAGGTTCTCGGCTCCTGGTGGAAAAAAATACCAAAGAAGGGGAGATTTTTTTTTTTATTCATTTTTTGGCGGCTTCCGACAGCGACCCCCCCCCTTCCCCTCGCTCACCTTGCTCTTCGGTCACGGCCCACACCATGAGGTCCACGCAGGCAGCGTTGGCCTGGCAGCGCAGCTTGAGCGGGCTGAGTTCGCTCTGCAGGTACTCCACGTCGTGCAGGATCCTCTGCAGCTCCGACTGGCTGCTGCTGAACTGCTCCAGCACGAAGTCGTGGACCTCCTTCACGTAGTCCGTCTGCAGGTCTGGAGAGAGAGAGCGCGCGCGAGCGCCGTTACAGCTCGCGCCCACGTTTGATTTGAACCATTTAGAGAAGGAGGGCGGGTCCGTTCACCTTTTAGATTGTACAGAGTGTCTCTCAGCATTTTAAATATGGCGACATACAGAGGGTCACTGAAGGTTTTGTAGTAGAGATGAAGACTGGGATTTAACTGAGAAGAAAGAAGCAGATATAAATCAATGAACCAGGAGTGTAAAAACTATATTCAAAAAACAAAGTGGACATCTGACCTCCAGAAGTTCTGCCAGAGACTCATCCAGCGATTTCAGAAAGGACTCAGACACAAACTGTTCCACCTGTGGGAGAGAAGCGACTGAATCAAACTGCACGTTGTCTCCTCTCGTTCCCCTCAGACTCCACGTTCATCGCTGGCCGCTCACCATGTGGAGGAGCTGCCTGAGCATGTCCAGGGGCACGAGGAACTCCCCGGAGCTGCTGCCGGTGAAGAGAGGGGAGACGGAGAAGCTGGAGCTGATGGTGGAGAAGTAGTAGTCCGGGTCCACGGCGCTGCCGTCGGGGAGGTAGGAGCCTGCACAGTGTTCAAAGGGATCATTGTGGATGCGTTGAAGTATTTCATCTCCGGCAGTACGACAGTCCACCGCTGCCCCGGCCTGAAGTCCTCACCTTCAAAGTACTGTGCGGAGGGGTCAGCAGGTGAGATGGGGGTCAGACAGGCTCTCTCCGGACTCGCCTGAAAACACAGAAACGCTCTGAGTGGGACCGCGCTGCTCTGCGATGGGTCACCGTCACCTTTGTCCCCGTCGGGTGCTTCCCGCTACCTGTTGGCTGGAGCCCTTCCGCCGCAGCGCGTCCCCCTGGTACACCGTGAGCAGAGAGCTCGGCAGGATGGAGCGGAAGTCGTTGAAGGAGCGGCGCTGCGCGGCGTCGCTTTCGTCGGCCGTCGGCGGCGTGGGAACCACCGGCCGGGGGAACAGCTTGGAGAGCAGCGGCTCGTCCGTGTTGCTGTATCGGCCGAAAGCCCGGGCGGCGCCCAGCAGGGTGGGCACGGTGTACCGGCACAGGTACTCTGCGCACGGGGAGAGGGGAAGGTCACGGGCGGTCAGCGTCAACGCAGGAGGAAGAAGCAGCTGCGTGACGTCGGTACCTTTGTCGTGCGCCTCTGGGTCTTTGCAGATGTCTTGCAGGACCTTCATGATGTCCATGATGGCCTCCAGGATCTGACAAGATCAATGTAAACATGATGGATTAAAAAGGGGCCTTTATTTCCCCACGTTTCACTGTGACGTCTCATTCTGGAGGAGAAGGTTCACTCAGAGGGACGTCTCGCTCTAAAGGACGGGTCTCGACGTAAAGGACGAGTCTCGACATAAAGGACGGGTCTCGACGTAAAGGACGGGTCTCGACGTAAAGGACGAGTCTCGACGTAAAGGACGAGTCTCGACGTAAAGGACGAGTCTCGACGTAAAGGACGAGTCTCGACTCGACGGGTCTCGGCGTGAAGGACGAGTCTCGACGTAAAGGACGAGTCTCGACGTAAAGGACGAGTCTCGACGTAAAGGACGACTCTCGACGTAAAGGACGAGTCTCGCTCAAAGTCTCTTTCTGAAATTCTGTGTGGAGTCTCTTGACAGCGAGCATGAGGAGATGGAACAATGTCAGCAACCAAAGGTGCGCACACGCACGCACACACACACGCACACGCACACCTGCCCTCGTAGGGTCTCATCCCGTTGGGCTACGTCTGAGAGGAGGGTCACCAGACCAAAGGTGAAGATCTCTGCCACAGGGAGGGTCTCTGAGTAGGACACAAGCGTATTGAGTAACAGACGGTCTTATAGAATATTAGAGCGACATATTTCATGACACGTGTGTGTGTGTGTGTGTGTGTGTGTGTGTGTGTGTGTGTGTGTGTGTGTGTGTGTGCGTGTGTGTGTGGTTACCCCGTCCTTTACGCTCAGAGCTTTCTTCAATCCACTGAACTTTGGGGAGCCCTTTGAGCAACCCGAGCAGGTAGGGGACGATGGCGTCTTTGTGCTGCAACACAAGCATTCACAGCACGTCACACAGGGGGTAGGAGGGGGGTCCCACCAACAAGCATGCAGGCGAAGAGGGTAAAACAACGTTTACCTGCAGGTCCGACTCCACCAGAAAGATGCCCAGCGCGATGACGGCGTCTCTCCTCCTCTCGTCCAGCTGGAAGACTCCCCTGAAGTCCACGGGACACATGCATTGTAGCTTCTGCACCTGAGAGGACCACACACACACACACACACACACACACACACCGGCCTCTTACTGCAGGTCTCAGCTGAGGCTCAGGCCTGAGATGGATTTATCCACCATTCAAACATTGTTCAGGATGCTGTTAAAAGGCCAAGAGGGGAAATTTGGAGTAAAAACATTGGATTTCAAAAGATGAATAACATGTTTACTGGATTCAAAAACAGTTTTTAGGTTTCAGTCGGTTGGATCGCAAAGATCTTATAGAACTATCCAAGTACCACCTGAAAGGCGGTTATAACCTGTAGAACGAGGCCTGAAGCAGCTGAAAAGAAAATGAAATGTACAGCTCGACACGTCGGGATGATGCTTCTGGCTTTCATAACAAGCACATTTCAAAAGACCTGTTCCTGCAGTTATTTCATCATACTAAGCACATACTGACTACACTTCCTGTGTAGTTTTAAATCATTTCCCCATTTTAAACCTCAGTGGGTTTTATTTCCTAATCACTTCAAAGTTGTGTCCGTGTCGTAAACCCGACCACAAAAACGTCCTGAGTCCACCAAAGTCAACCGCTTTATTCCAACAACTTTATTTCAGCTGCAGAACCTCAACAACGTGTAACGCTCAATAGGACTCATTAACGTTTCCTCATCATGTTTTGCAAGAGGAAAAGACCACATCTTCTGGGTGGACTTTAAGCCGGTCGCCTCCCTCTCGTGGCTGTGTGTCATGCATTCTTCATATTCAATCTTCTCTTGAGGTGATGATGGTAATACGGAGCGTATTCTTCCTCTTTGTCTCGGCCTGATTAACCTGTTTGGACTCCCTGTTGCCTCATGGTTCCCATAGATACAAATATTTAAATAAATTTGCCCACACGCACACACACACACAGAAGGAAACTCGCCTTTCTAGACTTTATTATTTACTGTAAAATGCACCAAACAAGACAATAAGATGAAAGGTTCTCCCACTAGATCTTGACCCTGGGAAACAAGGCCACATATCAACGGACTCAGTTTATTCTGAGCAATTGGAAAGTTGCAGAATGAGCAGAAGAACAGTGGATCTGGGCCTCTGGTTTCCCCCGAGGGGCAGCAGCTCGTTTTCCTGCCTGATTGCTGATCCATCCTCCCTCCTCTTCATCAAAGCCATTCAAGTCAATCACTATTGATTGTTGCTGCCGGACACATAAACAACGTGTCACCCTGGAAAAGGCTGCAATTAGCTAAAAGAGACGTTGATCCAAACCCCCCCAGTAGGCAGGATATTTCTTATAAAGCAGCTGACAACGTTTCTCAGCTTCCTCTTGCATAGAAAAAAAACACTAGAAACCACTGCGAATAAACACGTGTTATAAAGAGGAAAAGTGGACTGAGACAGTTTGTCTGGACTCGCACTTTTAAGTTGTTCCCTCAGCTTTACGTCTGACGTCATAAGAATCTGAATCTATCTTGATCCAGATCTTCTGAGCCAAATGAGTATACGCATATATCAACGTGGATTTACATATTATGAAGGAGAATAATATGATGGAGAAGCTTCCCTTCCTCTCACGCGTCAAGTCGCAACCCGAGTGGAAGATTAGCTGCTAGCTCACAGGTGAAAAACGGCTAGCGTTAGCCGCCGTCCGCTTCAAGCTGTTAGCATATAAACCCCACAAAGACAACGGACTAAAGCACGCGTTCTTTAACCCGTGACACGGATCGAACCTGGCGGGGGAGCGACGTTAAAGAGCGGTCCGTTAAGGTCAAACGTCCTCATTTCTGTTCTTCCTGACAGGTGCTGACGTTAGCTTGCTACCGTCGCTAGCCGTCGCCACGTAACAACGTTACCTTTTCTATCGGAGCCTGCCGGTGAGCCGCTAACGACCGGGCCAGAGACAAGACGGTGTTGAAGTAGAAGCCCCTGCTTGCCCCTCCGTTGACAGACATGTTTTTTTTAAAAGAGTCCTTAATGCCGCCACAAGAACACAAACATCTTCTTTCATTCAGTCCCGAGCAGCACTGACAACTACGGCGAGCGCGAGCTGGTCAAAAAAAAAAGGCGAAGCAAGGTCACGGTGCGTAAGCGCTAAGAGCCGCAGATAACACAGTACATGTGACCTAGAACCGCACCAGACAACACCCCGGGGGGGATTTACTCAGCAGAGGTGTTATACGTCATTGTATACATGTACTCCAGGAGATTTCAGAAAAAATATTGTACTTTTTACACGTGTTGTACTTCGCTACCTGACATCTGACTGGAATAAGCAACATGTTAAATGCAGGACTGTTACTTGAAACAGAATAGTTCAAAACTGTGTTATAACCAACTTCACTTTAGTTGCACCAAACAAATTAGAAATTATTCATGTAAATGAACACGACAAAATGAATTGTCAGATCACATGTTTTATTTTTGTTTACTTATTAAAACTAATTGGACTGAACGCACAATACTCTGTTTTAACGACTGGCATATTTTTTATGTCTTAGATATTTAAATAGTTATTTTTCATTTAGTTTAAATGATTGCAAGCAGGAGTAAACATTTGTAAAGCAATTGGTAGCATTACATGCCAGACTCACAAGCTACAAAACGCCAGTCGGCACATCGGCTCGTCAGCTGGTGTAAAAAGTAAAAAGGCAAAAATTTAAAAATCTAAAACAAAATCTGCAATCAAATGTATCGTCAATCACTCTTCCTTCCTGGAATGAGACAGAAGGCACTATTAATGGCACTTTTCAAAACAGGCATGTCTATGCAATTAAGACAATTTAACACCTCAGAAATACCACAGAAACCTGGGATTAAACATCCGGCACCATTATTAAAACATCTGTAGTGACTGAAGCACGTACAACATTCAACCGTTCTTTGTCTCAAAAGATCACAAAATCAATACACAGGCACTTTTTTTTATAGCATCGTAGCTCGTAAGTCATTTGACTTTAAACATCTCTGCAACTTAGAATCAAACACCTCAACAATGGAAATGTGCATTTCTAAAGTAGTCGCGTCACAAAAAGAATTCAAATAAAATGGCTCCTACAACCTTGATTCATCTGACATTTGGGATTTAAGGCATTTAGATCTCAACGCGGCCGTCGCCTCGGCAGCGTTGCACATCTGGACAATAATTACATCATCAGATTCTGAATGAGGTCTTTTAGAAAACAAATCTATTTCTTGCATATAAAAAGGGCTTCAATAATCTCTCGTTTCAAGTATAACGTCTTGGTCTACAGTGTCTGGATCACATTTTGTTGGCTGTTGGCTTTGCTTTATATTAACTCTATAAAAGTGTTTGTCCGCGCTGACTGTTCCCGTTTCTCGTTCCTTCTCCCTGAGCTCTGAAGGAACTTTACCGCTGTCGGAATTTAAGAAAAAGAAGAAGAAAAAAAAAGAAGGAAAACGAGGAAGAGGAGGAGGAGGAAGTGTGAGCGGCGACTTTTCTTTTGCTTCCCACGTGTCATGAATAAAAAGCACAGAACACACCGATCCCCGTCTCCGCCCTCTGGCAGTCGCGTAGAGGCAGACGCCAGAAGTGTCAAAGCGGGCGGCGGCGGCGGCGGCGGCGTGCTCCGGCTCAGTCCGTCTTCCAGACCACGTTGAGGAACTTCACCACCTCCTCGTAGATGATGAAGACGATGGCCACGTCCATGCACACCCGACCCAGCCGGGGCACCGTACCTTTGTAGAACCTGCGAGAAGAAGAGGGTTCAGTTTGGATGGTGTCCGATGGTGTTGGTAAAAGCGGCTCCCGTGTGAACTCACGCCATCGGGCCCTCGTGCTTCATGATCTTCACGGCGCAGTCCATGGTGCTTTTGTACTTGTGAGCCTCCAGACCCTGCGGGAACAACACACGGCCGGTCAGGTAAGTACCGCAGGCTCCTCCTCCAGGTGAGCAGGGGGCTCCACCCACCTGCATCCGGGTCTTGATGACGTCCAGCGGCGTGTTCCCGAAGACGCTGGCGGCGCCGGCGACGGCGCCGAACAGCCCGGTGATCAGAGGGTTGATGGCTTTGCCGGTGTCGTCGCCTTCGGGGGGGATTTCAAGAGAACGGAGGGAAAGAGGATTCGCTTTAGTTATTTATTAGTGGATTTGCACACAGACACACACACGCACACACACACACGCACACGCACACACAGACCTTTGTACCAGTTCCTCAGGGAGGTCATGACGTAGAAGCGGATGGCCTGGTTGGAGCCTTGCTTCAGCACCGTGGCGGTGAGGCCTTGGTACGTCCCCTTCAGCCCTGCAGACACAAAGGGGGCGGAGCTTCGTCACGCGCAGGACCCTCGCGGCCCCCCAGCTCAGGGAGCAGCGCGGGCGAATAACTCATAACTAAGATATCTATGGAGGGGCTGAAGACGAGACTGAAGAGTTCTTCTTCATCGATGCATTCATGCGTCACGCTGAGGATGTGGGAGAATCAGCTTAAGGATTCAGAGCCCGTGTGAACTGCGCTTCATCAATAAAGTCTGTTATTGTTCTTGAATAGGAAAGAAGAGACGCCGTCCTTGCCTTCAACCCTGATAATCTCCCTCACTCCGTGGAAGAATCCTTTGTACTTCGGGTTCGCTGACGTCTGATCGTGGATGAATTTCACCTAAAAAGACACAACGATGGATATTAAATAAAATGAGTAAATCTTTAACGAGTGAGCCGGTGAGCGTAGGCGCACGCCGAGGGATGTTTATTCTCACCTTCACGGTCTCCATGGGACACACCACGAACACGGCCTCCGCCACGCCGGCGCCGAGGCCGCACAGGAAGCCTCGCTTGCTGTCCAGCTTCCCGTTTTCATCGCGCATCTTATTGCTGATGAACTCAAACACCCCGAATCTGTGGGCAGAGTAACGAGTTCAGCCTTATTTCATTCATCGGTGTGTCATCGTTTCATCGACTGTTGAGCCAGGGGCTGAATCTGACTTTGCTGACCACGTTTTAAAAGGTGCTGCATAAATAAACAAGCAGTTTTTTTCATAAAACAGTTGAGACTTGTGTCAACATTTGAAGATTGGCTGAAAGATTGCTGAAAAATCTGAAAGTTGAAGAAGTTTAAGAGGATTTGAACACGATCTCCATTAAAAACCATTAGAAGAAATATTCATGGTTATTGATTTATATAAATTCAAGCTTAAGAGGTAGAAAGCTGAAAAGTCGTAGCCCCCCTCCCGGGAATGAGCTGAATATTTTAACATTTGAACGGTTTTAAAAGCTGAAAGTGTGAAGCAGTTGAAAGGTGACGCGGAAGAAATAGAATAATAAGTTGATTAAAGATTCGAACCCCCCCCCTTCACTTCCCCACATCGATGGGACCGTGACGGAGGTTGAATCTGCGTGTGCGGGTACCTGACAGCGGCCTTCGGGATGGAGCCGTACACCAGAGAGCTCAGTCCTCTGTACAGACCTTTGACCCCGTGTCCGTCCACCGTCTGCTTCACGCAGTCCGCTGCAGGAGGGACAAGTGTTTCATTACTTCATACTCACAATCTGTGCGTTCATTGCGTCAGCTTCAGCTTGTATTCTTTCCTCCTTCCATGATTGAGAGGAGCACATTCGTGAGCAACAACCAGTCGCTGGTATTTTTATTCCAGATCTGAACAAACAGGCTTTTCTGACTGTTCTGGTCTTCTGCTCCCAAAACAAAAACATGTTTCTGTGCCAAAGTTCACAAGCAGCTCGCCGCACTGATAACAAGCTGCGTGCGCGTGTGTGTGCGTGTGCGTGCGTGCGTGTGCGTGTCTGGGCTCTACACCAACACTCTGCCTCTACTGACCGTTGAAGGAAAGAATAAACTCGGATGAACTTATTCACGATTAAAATAGCCGGATTATTTATGACGTAAAAGAATGTGGGCGAATGGAAAGTGAGAGGGGATTAAAAATGATGAGAATACTGAAACTAGAGGCAGAACAATGATGATTCTGGACGACATCAAACACAAATGATATATGAATAATGCAGATTGTTCGAAAGCCAAAACAATATTAAACGTATTTGATTTGTTCATTTTTTGTCAGTTTGTAATTAAAACAAAAACATCAAAACATTGCTTAAAGAATATCAGCAACTTGAACCCTTTAAACAGAGCCACGGTGCTTTTCACTGCTTGTGACCTTTAACCTTTTCATTTTTAAGAGGGAAAAGGTTGTTTTCCATTATTTTGCATTGAGAGTTGTATTATTATTATTATCATCTGACTACATATCAAATGCTGTATTGATCATTAGACTCTTTTCAGAAGAACTAGAGGACTCTCTAGAGGACAAACATTCACATTCGGGGGTCTCTTAATGCCTCTTTAAGGACAAACACGTGTTCCTCTCACCGATGCCTTTGTACTTGGGGGGGTTGGCCTTCTCGTCCAGCTGCAGCTGTGTCTTCACGTACTCGGTGGGGAAGGTGATGCAGATCTCGATGCCGCCCGCTATCCCGCCTGAAATAACGGTAAGAAAACACTCATTTGAAGGAGACGATGACGTTTTATTGGGTGGTTTTTCTCTCTCGACAAAACGCAAAAGCATTTCAGGGGAAAGAAGCAGTACGAAGTATATACAGTTATTAATTGTTGAATGGTAGTTTTGGGGTCTTTATGATTGCAAATTCCTCGTATGTGTCCAAGTACTGTAATAGAACACACTCATGATCTTTATGCAGCACATTTCATGTACTTTTACACTCAAATACTTTGGAATAATAAAAGGACAAAGTACAATTTGTAACCATGAAAGGATTAAGTTTGTTTTCAACAGGTCATACAATCCAACTTGTCTGGTTACTTTATACAATAAAGGTACTGATAATAAAACTTAACTGGTACAAAAATGTGTTTCACAACAGAAAAACAGAAAAAAGTGCAAAAAAAAATTAAAAATAGCAGAAAGTGTTAGAGAGAACAAATAAATACTTTAGTTCACAGTGGATAAATAACAATATTTTCTTTGTAAATAGTATATTTACATAAAAAACAAAGTTTAAAAAGTGTGACGTTTTCCTTTCAAACTGTATTCCTAATCATCCGTTCACATTATGAAGCAGTTCCACCTTAAGACCCCGGATGTCACACATCTGCCGTTCAACAGAAAACCCTCAGCCGGCAGCTGATTGGCTCATCCGGCCCCCGTGGGGCTCCGCCCACGACCCCGCCCCCCTCCTGTGGCCCCCTCCTCACAGCCTGACTCCCTGATCATCACACATGTACAGAGGTTCGGACTCCTCTGAGGGAGAACCGGTCTGACGAGTTATTGTGAAGAAAAACACAGATTACTGTAGAAGAAGAAAAGTGACCCTGAAAAGGGAGGAATTTATATAAAATATAGAAACTCAGATCAGCAGTTGGTCACATGATCGCTGTCTTCCTTCGGTTAGAGACAGAAGCTACAAACGAAGTGAATATAAAGAGTACCGGATAGTACACAAATATGCGGTTAGTATAGTATTAGTATAGGTTAGTATAGTAGTGTCCGGTTAGTTCAGTAAAATGTAAAAAAAAGTACAATATGTACCACTGAGATATAGTGGAGTACAGTACTTATTCAAAGTACTTATGCCCCCGTCAGCAGTTAATGCGCGTTTTCTGTCCATGACCTTGTGACCTTTGCTGTGAGCTCAGAGGCCTCACGTCTCCATGACGATGACAAAGCACTTTATTCTCTGGTTCCAACAGGTTCTCGTGTTGTACTTTCTACTGTAGTACAAATCACAGCTATATATTGTACAATTACAAATTAGAGGTACTTATTGCACTTTTTGACTGCACTTCACCTTAGAGGTACATATTGTACTTTTTACTGTACTTCATCTCAGAGGTACATATTTGAATTTGACTGTACTTCATCTCAGAGGTACATATTTATCTTTATACTACATTTGTATGACAGCTTCACTCTTTTAATCTCCAGATGAATCGATATTGAACGTTTTTCAAACTTTTAAGGTTCAACCACCTCAGCTCCGCCAAGTCGCGGTGACGTCACGCCGATGTCGCAACGTCACGCAGGTATTTCTCTCAGAGCGCGTGTCACTGATTAACCAATGAGACCAGCAGAGGTTCACCACGTCACTCTGTGTTTCTCCTTCAGCCGTCAGCGGAGGAAGTTTAAAACCGATTAAACTGAACTCAACCGTATAAATATGCATTTAACGCAAACACACCTGCAGCCTCTGGAGCACATCTGCACGCACGCGCCTAAACTTTGTAAACAACTCCTTTGTCCGTGTGTGTGTGTGCGTGCGTGCGTGCGCGCGGTGACGAACGTATCCTCACCGGCCAGGATCGCCTTCCCCGGGTGCGTGAACTGGACTTTCCCCGCCGGGGCCGCGGCCGCCAGACATCCGGGTCTCTGGAACGGGCTCTCGAACCTCGGCCGTCCGGACATGACTGCGACACAACACCGGCTCAACTTGGCTCCCTTCTTCTCTTCGGCGGTCTGCTTTGCTCGCGTCAGCGGGCGTCGGGAGCCCGGGTGCAGAGTGGCGGCGCCGCGTGCAGCACAACCGATGCCGAGGACATCGACCGTTGGACTTTGCGAGGGGGCGCAGACCCGGAGGCGATAACGACTGTGCACGTTTCACGGTACCCGGGAGGCAAAAAAAAGCCCCCCTCCGTGGCGCTCAGAGGCCGATTGCATCGAGTCTGTGTTAACGCAGGGCGGGGCACCAGACGACCCCCCCCCCACCAACACGGAAAGAAAACGCCATGTTTGTCACCAACAGTTAAGGAGGACCGGAGCGATTCAGAAATACGTTGAATACCACGGGTCGCCTACAGAGGGCACTGTTCCACACTTAAACAGAGACGATTAAAATACGCGTATATAAATATGTATATATATACTTTAAAGTATACATACATATTTATATAAGCATATTTTTATGTTTTACTGTATAAATATGGATATATATATAGTGTGTGAAACAATATTCATCCTAATATGTACATCCTATACATTACATTAATACATAAAATATCTCTCTACCCTTGATACATTTTTATTTATTAATTCCTGTCCCTATTCAATTAAACGTGTCTAAACGGTGTGGCTCTGCCCGGTTGAGGCAGTAGGATTACCATCTTGCCTTCACATCGACTCTTCGTTCGTCCCTGTCACTGATACTGCGCATGCTCCGTGTGTCTCCTTCATTGTGCCCTATAGACGTTACTAAAGTAAGCTAGCTGTCACTCCACGCAGCAGCATCACGCCAGGGACAGTCCAGCCTCTGCAGATCCCCCGTCCAGACACCTTACCACCGGTAAGGAGACAACACAGATACACAAATCAGTCCTAAATGCAGCGTTTTAGCTTTATAATACGTGCATAACGACGTGCGTTACTGACCGGCTTTCATAACGGTTTCTCTCCAAGGTTAGCCTAGCATCGCGGGCTATCCGGCTAACGGTATCCCTGTTATGTAACGGTCACAGTAGCCTTGTAGTGCACACTTCAAGCCGTGGTGGGTGGGTTTTTCTGTGTTTAATAATGCAGAGTTTCAGGTTATTCACGCTTTTATACACTTTATTAGCCCGTCGTGCAAGAAGGTGTGCGCGTGCTAGCATGAATGCAATGAGCAGTAACTAACCAGCTATAACAGTTAGTCAGTGTCCATCTGCCGTGTCCTTTTTATTGCTAGTTAGCTTACTTAGCTTGTTACAGGAGCTCAAACAGCAGCTAGCTAGCTTGCTTGCGGTCCCCCTCCTCCCCGAACACACCTCTTCGCTGACCCATCTGCTGTCCTTTGTCCTCTAATAAGAGATGCAGCGCGCATCCGTTTGTTAATGCCGGACAATGCACCTTTTTTCACGTTGGGGTGATTGTCGGTGAATGAAATGATGGGTTCATTAAACTATGCGTTCACACTGAGGACACACCTCCACCCGCAGCATCCCGGGACGGAGGCCCCTTTCCCCTCAATACAACCTTGAGAGACGTTTGTCACGATGCTGGATCGTCTTCTCGCTTCGCCACGTCAAGTGTTTCCCTGCACGTTTGTGTTGAGTGTGTTTTTTTCCTGATCCCTGGATCTCAGCATCCCAGCTGCCTGCAAAGGAGCAGCTTGTTCCCGTCCCGCTGCAGCTCACCTGCAAACCCGCTGATGGCTATAATACATACTGCAGTATTTGTACATTCGTGTTTGTAAAGTGTTTCTCTGAGGCGCTGTTCTATGATGGTGAACAGATTGGGTTCATCTTTACCGTCAGTGCACAAAGTTCCAGCATTGAGAAGAAAAATGCAGTTAAATATCAAACCAGACGTGCAAAATAAATTATGATAGAATTTTTTTTATCCTTAAGGAAATCATTTTTCAACAGAAGAAAAACCAAAAAAATAAACAATAAATAAATATGAACAACAGAATAACAATTAGGAAGTGTTAAAGTAGTAATACTGACAGCAATAAGACTTGTACTACAAAATGTACATACAGATCTTTGGTATCGATCACATTAATCTCACACAAGAAGAAGAGACGTATTGCAGCAGATTTAGCTGCGCGCTTACATCCCGTAAGTACGGAATCATCACCACCGGCTTCCTGATTTGCCCGTTGGCCTTTTTTTAACTGATCCCATTACTGACTGTCTCTCCTCCTGCAGCACGATGGCCGTCCCTCCGTCATACTCGGACCTGGGAAAGTCCGCCAAGGACATATTCAGCAAAGGCTACGGTGAGTGAGCAGAATAAAGCCGACTAGACCACCAGAGATTAAATGACGAGTCCGGCCTTAAAGTCGCTGTACGGTGTTTGAGAGAGGAAACAACTAAAGACCTTTATTGGAAAATAAATAGTGTTATTGTTAATGGGGAAATTATTATTAAACCAGCAAACGTTAGCTTAGCATAAAGACTGGATAGAGGGGGAAAGAACAAGCCTGGCTCTCTCCAAGGATTACAAGAGTAATCATCACTCCACGCTCTCGTAACGCCTGGTTATTAACATGTTACAGCTCGCGGGTTTAATCTGTGGAAAAACGATCACAGGGTTTCATGTGCCTTATGCTAAGCTAACATAGCTGTCACAGAGTTTCATGTGAATTATGCTAAGCTAACATAGCTGTCACTGGGTTTCATGTGCATTATGCTAAGCTAACATAGCTGTCATGGGGTTTTATGTGCATTATGCTAAGCTAACATAGTTGTCACTGGGTTTCATGTGCATTATGCTAAGCTAACACAGCCGTCACTGGGTTTCATGTGCATTATACTAAGCTAACATAGCTGTCACTGGGTTTCATGTGCATTATGCTAAGCTAAACTAGCTGTCACGGGGTTGTATGTGCATTATGCTAATCTAACATAGCTGTCACAGGGTTTTATGTGCATTATGCTAACCTAATATAGCTGTCACGGAGTGTTATGTGCCCTATGCTAAGCTAACATAGACGTCACAGGGTGTCACGTGCTTTATGCTAAGCTAACATAGCTGTCTCCCCGCTCCAGAGAATTTTATGACCGTGTCTCTCTGAATTCAGGCTTTGGAGTTGTGAAGCTCGACCTGAAGACCAAATCACAAAGTGGAGTGGTGAGGACACTTTTAATCCCCCCCAATTACAGCCTCCGTGAGTCACCCGTCTCCAGGTGTCCCGACTCAGATCTGCTGTCTGAACTTGTTCCTGGTCCTAAAACAAGAGGACGACACCTCCCCTCGCTTGTCTTTGTGTCCTCTCTGTTGTTTCTGCTAACCGCTGCTTTGTCTCCACGCTGCTGTCCCCCCTCCCTCCTTCCCCCCTTCGGACTGCTCTGGCCTAGATGGTAAGATGGGAGTCAGCTGTTTATTCCTCACAGTCATCACCGGCATGCCGTCGTCTCTGTTCTCATCTGTGTTTGTTATGATCGTTCATGAATTCATTTGTGGAACTTTTTATTTGCTTTTCACGTTCGTAGTTCAGACCAAGAGGCTTGGATTCAAACTTCTGTCACTGAATTATTAAATATTGTATTTTGGATGATAGGATATTTTCTGATTCCACAAAGTTTGGTTCGATTTATATTAATATAAATTTAGGGTCCTCAAATCGATTTGAGACAATGTTATAAGCTCATTTGATTGAATTAGTTCCATACAATTAACCTGTTGATCCAAAGGGTACAACGTGTACCTCTTTTAGACATAAACACACTTTAGTGGCAGATATGTTTTTATTCGTGCTGCATCGCCGGTCTAAACGCGAGAGTTTTTCCTTGTGTGCCACCACGAGGTCGAGCAAGTATCTCCCCAATGAATTAAGGAGAAATAATTTAGCTTTTGTATTTATAGGTAATATCAGAGTAAATCATGTGAAAATGCACAATATATACAAAGAAAATAGACTTAAATTAACTTAACTCAACAATAGCGAAAATATGTAACCAAACAAACAGTGAGTTTGATTTAAATTGAGTGAGTTTAATTCTACATTATTTTTAAGCCGTGCACTTTAAGGTCGTGCCTTACTTGTATCATAATTTACATTACAAATCCATATTCATCATACTCATTGTTGGGTTTTTCTCTCCATCATTTGTTTCTGGTCTCCAGCATGAACTCTGACATCATTTTAGTTCTGTACAGTTTCAGTTTTTGTAAAAAAATTTTCAAGATGTTTATATTGAGGTTTTATACTGAAATAAAATCCCCAATTTAAATAGTGATTCTTTGTGTTAAAGTAGTTGATCTGTTTGAACAAGTCATTTTATTACAAAAATACGCGTTTGAAAGGCTAAACGGCAACAGGCACGGATTAAATGTGAGTTTTCCACCAGACTGAAACACGCTGTGAATCTCCACAGGAGTTCAACACGTCCGGCTCCAGCAACACGGACACGGGCAAAGCCGCCGGCAGCCTGGAGACCAAATACAAGATGAAGGAGCTCGGCCTGAGCTTCAACCAGAAGTGGAACACGGACAACACGCTGGCCACCGAGGTCACCGTGGAGGACCAGGTACGTGCACGCGCACACACCGACACACTGTCTGCATCGCTTTATTATGGAGCTTTAACCCGTTTCTTTCCCTGCAGCTGACTCAAGGACTGAAGGTCGCCCTGGATACGTCTTTTGTACCAAACACAGGGTGAGACCACGAGACCAGAATTAACTACAGCGGGGGATCAGGTCCCCTCAGGACTTCACGACCTTTGACCCGTGCAAATCCGTTTCTTCTAGGAAGAAGAGCGGAAAGCTGAAGACGGCGTACAAGCGCGACTTCGTGAACCTGGGCTGTGACGTGGACTTCGAGGGTCCCATCATCCACGCCGCCGCCGTGCTGGGCTACGAGGGCTGGCTGGCCGGCTACCAGATGGCCTTCGACACGGCCAAGTCCAAGCTGGCCCAGAACAACTTCGCCCTGGGATACCGGGCCGGCGACTTCCAGCTGCACACCAACGTGTGAGTGCTCCGGTCTTAACGCTGCGCAGCGATTGCAGTCCGAGGCGAATACCTCCGGTCCGTTGAAGGGCAGAACCTCACGTGTTGAAGCTGCATTCTCTGAGGTGTCCACCAGGGTGCGACTCCTCTGGTCCCATAGAAGTCTATGAGAGAATGACTTCAATGCGTCGTCGGGGGAGTAAACCCGTGAATGTTTTCCCGCCCCCAGTAACGACGGCACCGAGTTCGGCGGCTCCATCTACCAGAAGGTGAACGAGGAGCTGGAGACGGCGGTCACTCTGGCCTGGACCGCCGGCAGCAACAACACCCGCTTCGGCATCGCCGCCAAGTACCACCTGGACAAGGACACCTCTCTCTCTGTGAGTGCTGCCGAACGTTCTCGCTGATCTATTCTGACATTTGGTTTCATGTCTCACTGCGTCGTCGCCCCCCTCTTCTGACTCCTCCCCCCCCGCAGGCCAAAGTCAACAACGCCAGTCTGATCGGCGTTGGTTACACTCAGAGCCTCCGGCCAGGTAGGCGGCATCCTGCTGAAGCAGTTTCTTTTTGATTTATTTAATGAAATGTATCTGTTATGGCACGAATCATAAAACAGAAAGAAATTCAAGTTGAATTTCCATGATATACGTAAAAAAATGAACTATAGCTGCAACAATATGAGCTATAAATACAGCACGTGCCTACTATTGTTATCTGTACGTTACTATAAATAATAAACTATACACATATTTACACCCTCCGCTCTGAAGGTCTCTTCTCTTATTTATTGTCACATTGTGACTGTTGATCTCAGATGAATCAATCACAGCTTCAAAGTTACTGAGGAGCTCAGAATTTCATTTTTTATTACAGAATCTGTCTTTTAGAACACTGTTGTGACGGGAATTTTAAACGTAGTTGTCAAATGAAATGTTCTTGATGGGAAAAATCCCAATTTTAAGATCCGTTCCTGCCACGTGATGTGTTCAAGGACCATCAGAAAGATGAAAATCTGCTTATAAAGAGGCCTGGATTAACATCGAGTTCTGAGGGTACAAAGAGACCTGAGATAACAATAAGAAAAGGTAAATATTCCCTCACTACGTCTGCAGGGATCGGTCATCAGGTTAATCAAGTTACATTTTTCAATTGACGAGTCATAGTGAGAAATTCTTGTCCGGCCGGTTTGCATTAAAATCTGAAGTCAACGTCTGCGTGTCTGAATGTGTTTTAACCCGCAGACGGGAAAATATAGATTTTAAAAAACGTAGCAGTTTAAAACTAGACGGACTTTGTTTTTGAGGAGAATGTACATTGAAATACGATTCTGACGAGACGCTCCTGTTGTCTGCAGGTCTTATATTTGCTTTTATATTTGAACAAATATTAATCTGCATTCTGTTGGTTATTGAAAAGGTCTCACGTGGAAGTGTTCTGCGTCCCTTTAGGTGTGAAGGTCACCCTCTCGGCTCTGATCGACGGGAAGAACTTCAACGCCGGGGGTCACAAGGTCGGGATGGGCTTTGAGCTGGAGGCATAACGTGGAAATGGAGGAAAGAAAAAAGGCCCTGGACCACATCCCCCCCCATCACAACCACAGTCCACACCGTCATGTAGCTTCACAGATTTCACAATCTTGGAAGTGACGCTATTTATTTTATTAAGGTCTTCGGGAGAGGCCCTCGTTGGGTGGTTAGCTTGTTTTTCACACCTTTTCCTTTAAAAAAAAAAAAAAGCATGCAAAGATGAAAGCGCGGAGCCGAGAGGCTCATCTGCTCGGTGAGAAACAGTATCTGTTTTGTGTGGAGCACTGATAAAAAATGTTTCTATATCGAGGCGTCTCTAGGTCGACAGGTCAGAAGGATCATTTCAAAAACGGCTTTACGGGAACAGAGGAACGTTCCGTCCAGATGGTCAAAAACGACCCCTTTGATCACATGGAGCGATCCCTTTGATCACATGGGCTTTGATCACATGGAGGCGATCCCACATTTGATCACATGGACCCCTTTGATCACAGATCCCTTTGATCACTTGGAGCGATCCTTGATCACATGGAGCCCTTTGATCCCTGGAGCGTCCTGATCCCATGGAGCGATCCCCCCTGGAGCGATCCCTGATCCCATGGAGCGATCCCTTTGATCACATGGAGCGATCCCTTTGATCCCCTGGAGCGATCCCTTTGATCACATGGAGCGATCCCTTTGATCACATGGAGCGACCCCTTTGATCACATGGAGCGACCCTTTGATCTCATGGAGCGATCCCTTGATCACATGGAGCGATCCTTTGATCACATGGAGCCCTTTGATCCCTGGAGCGATCCCCTTTGATCACATGGAGCGATCCCTTTGATCACATGGAGCGACCCCTTTGATCACATGGAGCGACCCCTTTGATCACATGGAGCGATCCCTTTGATCACATGGAGCGATCCCTTTGATCACATGGAGCGATCCCTTGATCACATGGATCCCTTTGATCGGATCCTTTGATCCCACTGATCACATGGAGCGATCCCTTTGATCCCATGGAGCGATCCCATGGAGCGTCCCTTTGATCCCATGGAGCGATCCCTTTGATCCCCTGGAGCGATCCCTTTGATCCCCATGGAGCGATCCCTTTGATCACATGGAGCGATCCCTTTGGTCGGTTGTCCCGGTAGGTGGAGGCGATGTCGTGGAATCTTCTTGCGTAGTTAGTTTGCATTTCCCCGACATCGTTTCCGTCTATCTGTCTCTTGCGTCTGCTTCCTCCCGTTGCCCGGGGAAACGCTCCCGTTGTTGCCGTGGCTGCTCTCTCACACGACCTACACTCCTCACATAGTGGACTGACCTCCGAGTGACCTCCATCAAAACGCCGGCATGGGGTCGGGTCTCGCAAGTGACTCCTATTTGTTTCTTTCATGAGTTTTTCTTTTTCTTCTCTAATTGTGTCATTATGATTATAGGACTCTTTGTCACACAATACCTCATTTTTTTCCAATGTCAGTTAAGGGAATTCAAACAATAAATGAAAAATAACATCTCATACAAGTTGTCCTAATTATTTTCCTTGTGTTGACTTCAACGCTAAGTTACTTTTTATATTCAATTAAAAATACACAAGTCAATAGATTTCAACAATTAACTAATTCATTGGATTGAATGAGTTTTTTAATTTTTTTTAAATCTGAAAGGCTTTACACCAACAAATTCAAGCAGGATATTCACCTTTTAGATCATCTTTTAGCTTTTAACATGCTACAGAACTCACGCCTGTACGCTGAATATTAACCCACAGCTGGTTAGCTTAGCTTAGCATAAAGACTGAAAGTAGGTATTAAAAGCTAGCCTTTTCTCTTTATAAAGTTACAAAACAAAACCAGAACTTCTTTTGGAACGTTAACTGATGAGTGAAAATTCCACATGTTTTCAGCATTTATGCTAAGCTAAGCTAACCGCCAACACGCTTTAGCTTATATTTACCATACAGACATTCTCACTAAATAAGCGTATCGCCCAACATAAACCTTTCCTTCGGGATTCATTAGTTCTGTTAAATGAAAACGTGCCACGTTATGCTTCCATAGGAAAAATGTCGAAGCCGTGTTTAAACATGTGTCTTTAATTCCGCTCACTACACATTTAGGTTTGTATGAGAAATATTTAGATACCTGAACACAAGACGTTAGCATAGACTTGACTCAGTAAATCTCATCAGCTCAGTAAAATATAATGTGTATTATATCTATGCAGAACTATTCAATAAATACAATAATATTACCAGTAAATCCACATTGTAGATTCCTTAGAAATACCTAAAAAAAAAAAAACTACGTATAAGTAATGCATTAAAAAATACCTATAGTTATTACATTAATGACTACAGGATTCTCAAGTAGGGGCAAATGTATTAATTAAATACCATTAAACACGACTAAGAGGCCACAAACGTGTTTGCAGATGTTCAAATCTAGCGAACATCAGCATGCGAACATGCTGAAAATATCAACGATGACGTGCTGACGTCTTATTTCAATGTTTAACATCTGCATTTATCCTCTGAGGACCTTGAATATTTATACTAGATTTGATAGAAATCCCCAAAGCTTTTAAAAATAGATACGTCACTAAAAGCCACAAATGTTATCCTCACGGTGGCGCCGGATTAAAAGTAAAACGATCATCAAGGTCATTAAAGTCATCCTCTGGCGACCATGAATGTCAGTACAACCTTTAACGGCCATGCATTCATTCATTCATTCATGCATTAGACGCTGAAATTATTAACTCAAAGACCAAAACTTTTTTGTAGGACAAAATCACGGGATTGATGAAATCCAAAGGGTTCAACCTCTGAGGACATTTTATTACCTGTGCACTGTCTGCTGTCACGCACCAACCGCCGAGACAAATTCCTTGTATGTTTGACATATTTTGGCAATAAATGTTTCCCGTTTCCTGATTCTTATACCAAATCCTTCTTGCCGCTGTGGTATTTCACTTAGTCACAAATGTCAACCTCGATTCAAATTCACCACCGCAAAGATCATTAGGAGTCATCGTCTGGGGAGCACGAATGTCCGTACAAACAATCACGCCAACCCCTCCAACAACAGCCAACGTACCTCAGTCACTGATGTTTTAAAACTAAATCTCGTGGTCTTCTGCTTAAAAGAAAAAAAAACCGAACAATTAAACCAAAACCACCTGCAGGAATCGGGTTTGTTTTCTTGTCATGATTTGGTGGAACTGTCCCTTCAGGGGCTGTTTGTGGGCGTCGGTCAAACCACAGGTTCCACGCCACGTGTCCCACAACATCCTGTTCGCCCTCCTCCATCCTCCTGCGCTTCGAGGCCGCGGCGTCGCTGGAGCCGCATGAAGTTTCTTTCTGGATTCAAAGAACGTGAAACATCGTCTCTCACAGCAGGTTGACCTTCGCCACCACCTGCTTGCAGCCCGTCTTGGAGTACGCGTGACCCCCGACCTCGGGGTAGTATTCGATCTCCCCCGCGAGGCGCTCGATGTTGGCATGGTCCGGGTAGAACCCCTCCCGGGTCATTTCCTCCAGGAAGCACTCCATCACGTGGCTCTTCTCCAGGAGGCCCAGGGGCAGGAGCTCCGCCTCCGCCCACAGCGGGTGCAGCTCCCCCAGGGAGTCGCGCAGCGCCGGCGTCAGCTCCCTCGCCAGGCTGCCCTGGCGGCCGGCGGCCGCGCCGGAGGAGTTGTGCAGCACGTGCCTGGTGACGTGCCGGTGGCCCAGGTTGCTCAGCAGCAGGTAGACGGCGTTCAGGTGCTCGTTGGACCGCTCGGCGGCCACCAGCCGCAGCAGCGCGTCCAGGATCTCGCCGTGCATGTGCTCGGCCTCGTCAAAGACGAAGAGCGGAATCTTCTCCTCCTCCTCGGCCCGCCCCACCGTCTCCGAGACGAGCGCCGACAAGTCGCGGGCGCAGCGCAGGGCGTCGGCCTCCTGGGGGCAGTGGTGCAGGACGTAGTACTGCAGCACCAGCGTCTCCCCGACCACGGAGCGGAAGTGACCCGCCAGGAGGCGGCCCAGGTGGCTCTTGCCCACGCCGCTGGGCCCGTGCAGGGACACCACCAGGGGCTTGTTGTGGACGTAGGTGGACAGGTAGTCCTTCAGATGGGACAGCAGCCCGTCCACCGCCCCCTGCTGGCCAAACACCTCCCTCCTCAGCGTCTTCTCCAGCCCCTCCAGGTCGTACCGGAGCACGTGGTCGTCAAGGTTCTCTATGGCGTTGTACACCTGCAGGGACGCGGAGGTTAATAAATCATAATCTGACAAATCATCAAACTGAAACTAGAAAGTCGTGCGGTTAAACGTGAAGACACCCCCCACCGGCCTGTTAGCTTAGCTTAGCATAAAGACCAGAAGCAGTCTGTGGTCACGCTTCAAAAAAACGCAGCATCGCGTGGATTCTCTTGATGACCGAGCGTGTAAATTAAAGTGGGGTCATTGTCCGTCTCGCCCCCTGCTGGTCAGCGGACAGAATGCAGCCGTTAAGACGCCCCAGAGTCACATGACGTCATGACGTCATAATCCCTGGAACCCATTGTGAGGTGTTACCGCGTCCCGGCTCCGGTTACCTGGAGGAAGACGATGGCGCAGAGCAGGTAGAGGCAGTACTTGGCTCGGCTCTGCTCCTGCTTCGGGGGGGCTCGCCGCCCCCCCCTGTTGGGATACAGCACCCGTTTCCTCCTCTTCTTCTTCTTCTTCTGCGGGAGGTTGGAGAACGGCGGCAGTCCGTCGAAGGTGAAGACCCTGGGGCTGGTCTTCCCCGGCGCCCCCAGGGGGGCCCCCTCCGGCCCGGGGCCCAGCAGGGCCTCCTGGCGCCTCTTCTTCATGGCCAGGTACTTCTGCTTGATGCGCACGACGGCACGCAGGGACGAGGAGAAGCTGGACACGCTGGGGGCGGGGCTCTGCCGCCGCGCCACTTCCCCCTCGCCGCCGCCGTCGGCCTCGCACCCCCCCTCCCCCTCCGTCAGGGAGGCCGAGGTGCTGCTATCGCCGTCGCTCATCTGCAGAGAGGAAGCACAATGATCACATGACCCCGACTACTTCCTGTCTTTGCTAAACTAATCCAACCACTGAATGATGTGAATGCATCTTTAGTAATAATATATATATTATTTATATATGTTATTTATTACACACACAGAAGCAGACAGAATTCTCTGAGCAGTAAACATCAAACCGACCCTCTAATACAACATGAGGTTTATTCTCATAACCTCAGGCGACGTAACTTCCTCTCAGAGGAAGTTACTTCACGCTGAGGCGGCTGCATCTTGTGAGGAAGAAGAGGCTTTTTTTAGATGTTGGACTGATTGGAGTCGCTTCCTTCACGATAACATCGTTTGAGCAGAATTCATATCGTGAATCGGCCGGTTTGTTGAGCAGCAACGCGCCTCCATCACATTCAAATCAGGGAGGGATACTTTGGAACAGAGACGGACGCTCATCCAGCGACATGCGCGGGGCCGCGCGTTAACGCGCACGAGTGTGCGTGTCAGCGCGAGCTCTCCGGAAGCTTCTGCAGCTTTTGGACGTTTTTTTTTTTCAGAGGAATTATTCGGAGTTTCAGGGAGACGAAACACTGAAACTCGCCTCTGTGACTGAGAGACAATGAGGAACTTAAAACCCCGGGGGGGGGAGAGGGGGGATCGAGGGGGAGGGGGGGAGGGGGCGGGGGGCAGGGCTGGGACCGGACCATGAAACGGTGTTCCGGGAAATCCCAGGTGGGGGGATTACTAGATTATAACTGCAGCACAGCGGGGGCGCGCGCATTAAAGAAGCAGACGATGTGCATCGTGCGCGTGAGAGTGATCGGAACACACAGGGGGGTAAACGGGTTACAGGGTAAACGGGTTACAGGGGTAAACGGGTTACAGGGGGGGGACCGGCCGCATTCCAAACGTTGTAGAGGATGTTTGCTGTGGAAAGAAGGAAGCGACAAATAACCAAATACCTCTGCGGGGAAACTTCTCACGCGGCGCCTCAGTTTCCTTCTCCAACGGAAGCAGCTGGAACACGAAGTCGGCAGCGCGGGGGGACACACATGCAGTAGGACAACGCTTCCTTACCCCGGGGCTCTGATGGTGTCTGTTCGGTCCTCGGTGAGAGAGTGACGGGACCCAGGAAGAGTCCTCCCCTCCTCCCCCTCCTCCCCCTCCCGGCTCCTCCTCTGCCCCCCCCCCCTCTCTAACCCTCCACACCTCCTTCTGCTTTTCACCGCTTTTTAATCTTTGCAGATCAATAAATATATGAATAAATATTATTCCAACACATGAATTCATAAGTATGAAAAACAGGTTTCTTAATAACTGGAATATTTCCTGTTTGTGTCAACTGGATGTTTAGAGATGAAACGGCGTCACTCTGCAGAGGATGTAGATGTTACTTATTAATCATTATAATGAAAGAAGCTCGCGCGCCTCTTTGACTCCAGTGGGAATAAACAACATATTTGAGTGAATATCGATAAATCATTATAATATTATCATCATAGTTTCGTCCGACTTATTGATCGGTTTGGAGATTTTGGTCCATTTGGCTTCAAACATTCGGTCACAAGAAAACGTCCAAACACTCGTTGAGCTGAAGCTGCTTTAAGTCCTTCAGGGACACTCAGAGATCCATCTGTGAACATCTCCATGACCTTTTGGCTTTATAGTCGTTGTTCAAGTAAAAAAAAAAAGCCAAACATTTGCTTGAATTTCTAATTTTCATTCTGATCAAACAGGAGAAATATAGTTTGTACATATAATGTGACTTTGAAGAAAAAGTCAGGGACCAGCTGCTTGTGTTTGCCACATAAATAGAAATGCAAAGAGGAGCCAGAATGTTTGCATACTGCAGCCTCTGCCCACCCCCCCAACCACAAGAACACCACCACCACCTCCACCCGAGCAGGCTGCAGGGCGGAGCACGAACCGACCCCCTGACCTCGCCCGGGGAGAGAGACACGTGGAGCGGAAGCTGTTAGCGTTGGGCGGAGGAGGAGGAGTCAGCCTCGGGGCAGATGTGGCTCTCTGCTGCTCCTGCAGCAGCACCAACGAAGAAGAAGTGCGCCGTTTAACATGTTTTATTAGATGTTTTTTAGAGCGAGACATTGAAAGAGTTTTCTGTCACAACGACTTATTAAAGAAAACGAAAAGCCAGAACAATGTGGACTGAAAATGTGTCTTCTAGTCCAGATGTTCTCTCACACACACACACACACACACACACACACACACACACACACACACACACACACACACACACACACACACACACACACACACACACACTGTCCATCTTTACATGATGAGAAACACTAACAGGAAGTTAAACTGAACAAATCAACATTGTTTTTCCTTTTTTTTAAGGATTTGTGACGACCAGACGTTCCTCCAGCATCATCCACCTTTCTCCAGGTGGAGGCTACATCAGGTGGAGATTGTGCAGATAAATATTTCCAGGTAGAGTTTTTTTTTCCCCCTCAGAACACTTGAAGAGCGCAGACAGTTTCTCTCCGTTTCCCCGCCCGCAGGAGGCGTTACTTCCTCTTCCTTCCGCGGCCTCTCCTTCCCCTGCCGGAGGTGGAGGCGGAGCCTCCGCCGGCGGCGTCCGACGGGCCGGCCCCGATGTTGATCTGTCCCTCCTGGATCTCGCTGCGGGCCTCCGGGGGAAGGTGCTCGATCTGCTGCTGCGCCTCCAGGTAGAACATGACGTCCCTCAGCTGCTCCTGCAGCTCCGCGATGGCCCCGTCCTTGTGCTCCCCTGCAGGAGCCCGCCAGACACCCACGAAGAAGAAGAAGCAGCAGTTAGACACCACGAGGAACATCTATCAGTAAAGACTCTTTAACGCAGCCTCTTAAAGGGACAGTACACCAGGGAATCAAAAAAAGGTCCACTCGAGTCCCTGATGGCGCTACGTTGTGAGCTAGTTAGCGTCAGCAGGACGGTGACGCGTTGAGGCTCATTTCAGTACAAATAAGCATCGGGATCAAACCTTTTTTTGACATGTAGTCCCATTTTAGTGGAGTGTTACTTTTTCTATTTTATTCAGCTCGCTCTGACTGCTTTTCTGTTCTACAACTTATTATTATTACTTCTTGTTTTTTTGTTTTTTCTCCATGACATTTGTCGACAACATATTTACAGACTGAAAATAAAAAAGACCATATATTTGATTTTCAAAAAGAATATTTGACACAAATTATTTTAAATATATCATCTAATATCTTTTTACTTTTCTTTTACCCTTTCAAAAAACACTGACAAAATAATGTCAAAAAATATTTTACCCAATCCGTTTTGGAATTTATTTTCAAAAACTATTTCTACACTTTTTTTCATATATTTCATATTTTCACTTCTTTCGAAA
This sequence comes from Gasterosteus nipponicus, assembly GCA_014132575.2. NCBI lineage: Eukaryota > Metazoa > Chordata > Actinopteri > Perciformes > Gasterosteidae > Gasterosteus > Gasterosteus nipponicus. The sequence goes on along the minus strand of BMAF01000018.1, from coordinate 15,725,207 downwards.
CATTTTTCAATTTAAGATTTTTACATTAAATATTTAGTTTTATTCAACCCCAAAAAAATCTTTTGACCCAATATTATTCTTAGGGAATAAAAAATTAAAAAACCATGAAAAAAACATATATGTTTTTTTTATAATTTTTTGACCAAAAATATTTTACTTTTTTTCGACCACACATATCTTGTTATGTAAATATCGACCGCATAATAAATCTCTCCCTTTCTCCAGTTAACAGAAAAGTAAAGCTGCTGTTAATCAGAAGCTGAATCGCAAAGTCTCACATAGAAAAAGCACCACAAAGCGCCTGGATTTACTCAAGTGTTGATTCAACTTGAGTCAAACTCCAGCGGTGTAACCATAGCAACCATCTACTAACCTCCAGCCACTCAAAGACAGAGTTAGAGAAGCAAATATAAACAAACACACACACACACACACACACACACACACACACACACACACACACACACACACACACACACACACACACACACACACACACACACACACAGTTCTGAGGAAAAACAAGTTTAGAAAAAGTGACTCGTCACCGACTGTGTGCGTGCCGTCGTCCACATAAACAGAGAGCACCTGTGATGGGGTGCGTTTGTTTTAACCGCCCTCATCCCCGGGGGCGAAAAGGCTGAAGGAAAAATACAGGTAGGTCTGAACCCCCCCGGTGACCTTTGACCCTTCCTCGGGCAAGTGAGTCTGTGCAGAATGTTAATAATCTTCAGACAGCAGAGCACAGTGAGGAAGTGATCGCCGTGGAAACAGAAGAGTTTCGGGTTTCTCTTCACCTCCGCTGACCTCTGATGAATGATTAATGTAAAAGGGTTTGTAGTTCTATCAGTAGTTGTAGTCCCGCCCCCTCACCGGTCTCCTTCACTTTGCGTTCCTCCTCCACCAGCTGGGACTGCAGCTGCGTCTGATTGGCTCTCAGGCATCGGTTCATCTCCTGCTCCTCCTTCAGCTCCTGGCTCAGCTTCACCACGCGAGTGTGTAGCTGAGTGCACCTGAGCACCAAACACACAGGGGAGGAGGAGGAGGAGGAGGAGGAAGAGGAGGAGAGCGGTGACACAGCGGATTGATGACATTAATGAAACGTGGCCTCTTCCTGTTCTAAAGAGTCATTTCTGCTCCATAAATAAATACTGACACGGGGTCAGTTGCATCACTCTGATCCCACTTGATTACCCATGATGCATTGCACCAACTAATGGAAACAAATGTCTAATTCTTGGCGATAACTTGAAGAACGTGTTTGCGTCTGTGAGTGAGAATATTGTGTAAACAGGAACATATTGCACTTTATTTCACTTCCCTCTGATTGATCTTTTAGCGGCGAGTCCGTCATGCAGGTTCCAGAGGTGAATTTTATGAGAGAATAAAGAGTAATATTGATGTGATGATATAAAAATGACTGAACACTGAAAGGAAAGTCGACCTTCACTCACTTCTTCTCGATGCCCTGCTTCTCTTTGCTGATTTCTCCAAAGCGTCGCTCCAGGTTGTCGCAGCGCTCCAACGTCTCCTTGAATTTAACCTTCATGTTGTTGATCTGAACGACAAGTGAGATGAGGAGGAGGAGGAAGAGATGAAGACGGGATAAAGAAGAAGTAAAAAACACGAGATGACCCCCCCCCTTCGTACCTCCTCCGTCGTTTCCTTCTCCAGGTGAACGATCTTGTTCTCCCAGTAGATCCTCTGAGACTCCAGTTGACTGGTCAGCAGGTACGAGTACTACACACACACACACACACACACACACTCACACGTTCAGGCCTTCGTGCCTCGTTTCGTGGAAGCGACCTCGAGGGGGACGCGGCGCTCACCTCCAGCTGCAGCGCGTCGATCTTCTCGGCGTGGCAGGTGTCTCCTTCACACTCGTACTGCACCATCTTCCCGTCCGTCTTGCTGGCCACCAGCCGATGGACGTAGTTATCTGTGGACCACGAGGTCACAGGAACGTTTAAGTGAACGCTACGTTTAGAGGATTTAACCGCTTAACTTTGACCTTTGACCTCCTCAAAGACACATGACTCCGTTGACAAAAACAGGGAATTTAGCTCTCACAAAACAAGCTGTTATCTTACTTTGAAGTTAATAAAAGATGTGAATGAACTAATACTTGAAACTAACCAGCAGTATATAAAGTATATAAAGTTCAAGTTTATAAAGTCAAATGAGCTTCATAAAACCATTAATCCATCAATGGTAATAACCCAGTAATAACTACATAGGAATCTGAAATGGACCATTCTGCATATTGACTACAATGTGAACCTTTAGGTCACCTGCTGCCCTCTAGTGGACAGAATTACACCTTTTTATTTCGCCCTAAATTCTCCATCCAAGAGCTCTAATGGATGAGCGAGTTCAGCGCCCGGGCCCATGAGCAAGGAGCCGGTACCTCCGGCGTAGTCCCACACCCGGTGGTTGGTGAGCTGCATGGCGTACGTGTGCTGCGTCTCCTCAAAGTGCTTGTAGGCGTGACGGCTGACGTAGCGGCCGCAGCCGATGTGTCCGCAGATGAGACAGATCCACAGGTTCTACGAGGGGGGCAGCAGGGGGGGGCAAGAGGGGGCAGGGGGTTAAAACATATCAATTGAAAATAAAGAGTGCATTAAAAAGGAGATCGGGTACCTCCTGCACGCCGCACTCAAAGCACTTGTTCTCCTCCACTGGTTCTGGAGTTTGACAGTATCGACACACAGGACACCTGCAAACACACACAAACACACAAGAATACAAGGTCACATAACATCTCTGGTCAAATATGAGCTGGGTGAGTGTGTGTGTGTGTCCACACAGGACTCACGTGGCGTCGTCCCACCGCTGGAGGCACTGGCTGTGGAAGCTGTGGTTGCAGAGGGTGGTCAGGATGCCGTTGACCGACTCGTCCATCCTCTCCAGACACACGGTGCACTTCGGCAGCTCGGTGAGCTCCATCACCGGCAGACTGGCTCCCTGGGAGTGTGTGTGTGTGTGTGTGTGTGTGGGGGGCATAAGAGGAAGACGTGAAACTAGAGATTAAGACCATAAACTCATGTTTACAAAGTTTACTGTGGGAAGTAGAGTCATTTCCTCATAGACGTCTATGGGAGCAGAGGGGAGCAGAGGAGTCGCCCTGGTCACTGAGAAGTAGAGTCATTTCCTGGTCACTACAGAGAAGTAGAGTCATTTCCTCATAGACGTCTATGGGAGCAGAGGAGTCGCCCCTGCTGGTCACTACAGAGAAGTAGAGTCATTTCCTCATAGACGTCTATGGGAGCAGAGGAGTCGCCCCCTGCTGGTCACTAAAGAGAAGTAGAGTCATTTCCTCATAGACGTCTATGGGAGCAGAGGAGTCGCCCCCTGCTGGTCACTACAGAGAAGTAGAGTCATTTCCTCATAGACGTCTATGGGAGCAGAGGAGTCGCCCCCTGCTGGTCACTACAGAGAAGTAGAGTCATTTCCTCATAGACGTCTATGGGAGCAGAGGAGTCGCCCCCTGCTGGTCACTACAGAGAAGTAGAGTCATTTCCTCATAGACGTCTATGGGAGCAGAGGAGTCGTGCTGGTCACTACAGAGAAGTAGAGTCATTTCCTCATAGCCGTCTATGGGAGCAGAGGAGTCGCCCCCTGCTGGTCACTACACAGAAATAGAGTCATTTCCTCATAGGCGTCTATGGGAGCAGAGGAGTCGCCCCCTGCTGGTCACTACACAGAATGCAGCTTTAACACGTGAAGTTCTGACTGACTGAACGACCCAACAATCTACTGGGAAAACAGGTGATGCTTTCCATTGTAGATAAACCAACTGGATTTGCTCAATAGCTCAATAATGAAAATGAAAATGGAGAATCTATTTACCTCCTCAGACTTTATGACCTCGGCGCGCTCCACGTAAACCATCTGACACACCGCGTCCTCGATGGAGTTGAACTGGCGGCCGTTACACGCCGTGTAGAAACTGTCTGCGTCTGCCTGAAGAAACAAACAAACAGCTGTGAGACGAACGGAGACACGTTCCTCCACAAAGAGTCCAAAGTCTGAGGCCGCAGACCAACGTGAAATAAACCGTGGATGTTATCAGACGTTATCAGACAGCTGACGAGGGAGTCCAGCTTCCCTCAACATCCAAGATGTCATAATTAGCACATGAACACATGAGTAATTTTGATGGCGTCCCCCAAGGATGACGTCCCTCACCTGTGTGCAGAATTTAAGCAGAACCATGTACTGGTTGGGGGTGGAGTCCCGTATGATCTTCATGTGCTCCATGACATCATTAAAGGGCGCCAGGAGCTTCATGAGGTCGTGGCTGGTCATGGTGGCGGGGACGGTCAGGATGCAAACCATCGCGCTGCGCCTCACGTCCTCCGTCAGCGACGTCATTTTGCTGCAGATATTGAAAAAAATGAAAATAAAAAAAAAAACAGATTATAAGACAAACACAGTTAGAAATACGTAACAAGTTACATTTAAATGATTACCCATGTGACGATGCATCGTACTCATGTGACTCACTTGGTCTTGTAGAGGTGCATGATGCCGTGGACGATCTCCACAGACGGGTTCCCGCTGAAGAAGGAGATCTGGTCGGGCAGCTGCTTGGAGGGCGAGTCGGGCGCCGCGCTGGTCGCCTCGGCTCCTTCCTGCGAGGCCTCGGCTCCTTCCTGAACTTCAGCCGGAGGTTCTCCGTCCTGCTCTGAGGAACCGCCTCCTTTATCTAGAGGGGAAATGGTAGTTGGGAGACGTTATACAAAGTGTTTAAAAGGGCAAAGGTACTTAAAATAAACAAAAGAGGTAATGGTATTATTAGCAAACGCTACTCAGGAGGATATAGTACATTAATTAGGGACTATTTTCAGCGGCGTATGAATCCACATCTGGTGCTACAGCTTGTGTTGGCACGGCGATGAAGGAGCAGCAATGAGGCTCGTCGATCTTAAGGATATAATCACTGTCCCTCTCCAGCTTTGAGGTCGTGTGCTCACCTGGGCCGGGCTCAAAGGTTTCGATCACCATGTCCCCCATCGACCGGCTGCCGATGTGCTGGTGCAGCACAGCTGATCGCTCCAGATCCGTCTTCCCACTCAGAGTGTGCTTGGCTACACACAGAGCCTTCTCCCGCAGATCCTCCTGCGACATGCCTTCAACTGAGAGACTCAATCAAAACCTGGGCCAGTATGCATCAGCAGAATACAAGCACCCAGGAGAACGGTCCCTGTCACTGTGATCAGCATCATCATTAATATGCATAAAGCTCTAACGTGTACGTCACACGTTAAGTCCTTTATCTACTGTAGGTTCGTTTGATCTAACTTACATCAATGCATCCACCATCATGTGTTTGTTTCATGTCTATCCTGCAGTTTATCACAAACATGCATCAACACATAAAGGAAACACTTCTATTCAGTAAACAACTGGCTTTCCTGGTCACTCGCTTGTTAGCTTCGCGGCTAACTCCAGCACAACTGTGGCGTTCACGCTTAGCTCCTCTGGAGGAAACTCACCAGCTGAGTACTGGAAACCTCGTGGAGAAGGAGACTGGTCGGCTAGCTCCAGACGGATAACAACCATAGACACACTCATGTGTTAAAAAGGAAACGGCCACTTCTACAAAGAACAAAACAAACCCGGTGACAGCTAGCTAGCTAAAGCGAGCTACTTAGCTAGCGGCTAACATAAACAAACAGCCGTAAATAAAAGGTAGTAAAAGCAAAACAATCTTCTAAAGCAGTGCGTTAGTCATACCGGTTTGTGTGCAGACAATGTTCACAAAACCTAATTCTGTGGTTTTAACAGCTAACACACCGCAGCTGTCTAAAGCTGGCTCCCTCTCTGTATGATCACAGCTGTTTCTGGCATGCTGCTCTTCTTCGTGTGCGGGGTTAATCGGTAGTATGCTGACCCAAAGCGTGCTGGGGCCCCCTAGAGGATCAAACTGCATACTTCACCCAGGTTGAAAAACAGGTAATTCATATAGTTAGAATATATATATATATATATATATATATATATATATATATATATATATATATATATATATATATATGGATGATACGTAAATAAAGAGAGCATTTGGATGCTGACTTATTTTAGTAAAAAATAAATAAACACAAACAACTGAACTGATCTAAAACACAATAAATATCCACTCACATATCTAAACATTTGAAGGAACTCTTACAAATGAAAAAAACAATAAATCAACAAAAAATAGATGCAGGTTTATCTTCATTGCCGTTTACAACTTTTAAACAAAAATAAAGACAGGTGAAAACATTTCACAACCAAATTCTTGCATTTTCTTTATTTAAAAAAGCTTTGACATTCCAGTGTATCCGTTTTCCATTTTCTAACAAAAGAGGGTGGTGAGATGACACTCCAGATTGTCAACCATTATTGTGAACCCTAAACAGCATCATCATCGTCGTCATCGTGAGGTGGGATCACAGACGTGTGCTCAGAGAAAAGGCATTTTATTTGCAGATGGAATTCGTATGCGGATACAAGAACAGGAAGGACGAGGATTCACTGGTTACTCACATTTTCACATTGTTCGGCCAAATTATTGATGAAATAATAAAAAACAAAACAAAAAGAAACTTCACACTAAGCTGCAGTCGTCAGTCATCAGTGCTGCTGGGTGATTTTTGTAAACAATGTTGGTCCATCTCTCAATGGTTATGAATAATAAGAATAAGTTCATGTCACGGAGAAGATGAAGAAAATGTTTTTGGTTCTTGACATTTCGTTTGGGGGTCTTACACATCTACTGCAGCTGATTATTTAAAAAAAAAAACACATCAAACATTCTTTCAGCGTTCTGCTGCCTTGATTTCCTATTTACAACTAGGTCCAAAGTTTGTCTGTGAATCACAAACACGTCTGTTTGACAGGACATCCCATATTAATCCATCATCGGAGGCCCAGAGGGTCAAGTGAGAGAGAACTCACGGTTCCAACTTTGCTCTAAATTGTGTTTAGTATTTAAGAACATTATTTTACATCAGCTGTGAAACAGGTCAAATTAAAAGTTTTGGCAGGTAAACACAAAAAAGTGTTAATGTTCTAAAGACTAAAAACAGGGTTTTCTTCACACACTCTGAACACAAGATAGAAAATAAAAATCACTCAACCTGAAGAAAGGAATGTTTTTAGTCTATTGGGAACACGTGGAGACTGAAGCCTCTTGTGGCTGAATTGAGAACTACAACAACAAACTTCCGATTTTTAAATCTAGTTAGTGACAAAATCGGTCAGATTTATCTTTAAATATCAGTAACACAACGCTGATTGACCCTCTGGGGAATGAAGGTGTATTTTTCTAGACTACTTTGAAGTCGGGGGAGAAACGCACAAAAGAAAAATGGACCAATGTGGACATTTCTAAAAACATATCGCATTAGTTTGGAATTTTGGATGCTGCCTAAATTTGCTTACAGTTGAATAGAAACTCTTAAATCAACCAGGACTGAAATGTGAAGCAGCGCCATGAAACGGGGAGAAAAACATTGAGATCACTTAAAAAAATAACGCCCCCCGAAACCACCATTCAAGCAGATGGCATCAACGACGCACTTGTGTGGATCTTGCTCTCCTAAATAAATATTAACCAGCAGGTCTCACAGGAGTGGGTCTTTGAGACGAGTTGTTGAGTTTGTGCGATCACAGACGTCGTGTTAAGAAGAACTTCTCCTGGTGTGATGGGAAAAGAAACAGAATTCCGACTTCAAAAATAAAAAGATAACGGCCCGACTCCACTACTGCTCTTTATAATACTGCAACTACACAGGTGGTTCCACTTCCAAAAGAGACACGCGAGATGCACAAAGCAACGACAAAAAGTAAAATAAAGGACAAAGATTGTGTAACTTCAGTCTGAGTGAGTTGTGTTTTCTCCTCGTGGACAGAAACAGCTGGAAGAGCAGCACATTGAAACAACTTCCTCCGTAGTGTTAACAGTCCCAGCGTGTGTGTGTGTGTGTGTGTGTGTGCGCGCCGCTTTGTTCTACCAGAAAAAAAAAAGGAATAAAAAGAAACTTAATGCATAATCTTATGAGTTATGGTGGTTGTTCTTTGCTATATACAATAATGTATTAGATTACATCTAAAACTGCTTATTCGTATTTCCTAACTTTGCCCAAGTTCATTTTTTGTGCATTTCTTAAAAATGAAAAAAAGCATGTTTTTATTCCTCATTTTTTAACTTTTGATGGCTGTATAAAGTCATGAGTTTACTTACAAGCTTTGTGTGCTAGAAGAGTTGCAGAGGTACCCGAGGTGTGTGTGTGTGTGTGTGTGTGTGTGTGTGTGTGTCGAGGGGAAAGACGAGACAACAAAAATCCAGATTGAGTCACAGACGCCGAGTGGAGGAACATCAGGGACAGGAAGCAGGTGAGTGACGACTGTACTTTAGAGCTGTAGGACTCCTAGTTAACTGACAGAGTGTGTGTGTGTGTGTGTGTGTGGGGTGTAGAGAGTCATCTTTATTCGGGCGGCGGCGGCGGCGGTCAGATCTTGAGGCTCTTTATAGTTTCGGCTCTCTTCCTGAGCAGATCTCCTGCCTCCTGTAGCGAGCGCAGGTAACTGCTCTGCACTTTGTCCATAGCTGCCTTGGTAAACGCCTCCTCGTCCTGAACACAGGAAGTGACATCAGACATGACATCAGTCCTCCCATCACGGCCAGCTTAGAGACAACTGCATTGGGCGTGAACATCATGTTGAATTGAAGAAGACGTGAAACTATAGACCGAGACAATAAACTCGTGTTTACAACGTTTACTGAGGGAATAAATCAAGAGAGAAGTAGAGTCATTTCCTCATAGACGTCTATGGGAGCAGAGGAGTCGCCCCCTGCTGGTCACTACAGAGAAGTAGAGTCATTTCCTCATAGACGTCTATGGGAGCAGAGGAGTCGCCCCCCTGCTGGTCACTACAGAGAAGTAGAGTAATTTCCTCATAGACGTCTATGGGAGCAGAGGAGTCGCCCCTGCTGGTCACTACAGAGAAGTAGTCATTTCCTCATAGACGTCTATGGGAGCAGAGGAGTCGCCCCTGCTGGTCACTACAGAGAAGTAGAGTCATTTCCTCATAGACGTCTATGGGAGCAGAGGAGTCGCCCCTGCTGGTCTGGTCACTACAGAGAAGTAGAGTCATTTCCTCATAGACGTCTATGGGAGCAGAGGAGTCGCCCCCTGCTGGTCACTACAGAGAAGTAGAGTCATTTCCTCATAGACGTCTATGGGAGCAGAGGAGTCGCCCCCTGCTGGTCACTACAGAGAAGTAGAGTCATTTCCTCATAGACGTCTATGGGAGCAGAGGAGTCGCCCCTGCTGGTCACTACAGAGAAGTAGAGTCATTTCCTCATAGACGTCTATGGGAGCAGAGGAGTCGCCCCTGCTGGTCACTACAGAGAAGTAGAGTCATTTCCTCATAGACGTCTATGGGAGCAGAGGACTACAGAGAAGTAGAGCCCCTGCTGGTCACTACACAGAAGTAGAGTCATTTCCTCATAGACGTCTATGGGAGCAGAGGAGTCGCCCCCTGCTGGTCACTACACAGAAGTAGAGTCATTTCCTCATAGACGTCTATGGGAGCAGAGGAGTCGCCCCCTGCTGGTCACTACAGAGAAGTAGAGTCATTTCCTCATAGACGTCTATGGGAGCAGAGGAGTCGCCCCCTGCTGGTCACTACAGAGAAGTAGAGTCATTTCCTCATAGACGTCTATGGGAGCAGAGGAGTCGCCCCCTGCTGGTCACTACGGAGAACGCAGCTTTAACCTCACGTCTCAAAAAGGTTGCCGTCTGGTCCACACTCACCTGTGTGTGTCCTTCCAAGCTCAACCCGGCCAGCTTAAGGGCGGTGATGCCCGTCTCCTGCCCCTTTATAAACTCCAACGCCTGGGTGAGCAGGTCCTGCAAGCCCCCCGTCAGCTCCTGGAAGCCACACACCACCGCCGGCTGAAAAAGGGACACAAAGCATCCGGTCAGGACATGTCAGGCTGCTTCAGGAGGGTCAAAAGCAGAGGAACCGCACCAGAGCCGTGTTTGCGTCCTTTTTCTTCTTCTTCTTCTTCTGTAGACTGGTCTTGAGCGGCCGGAGGACCTTGGCGCAGTGGCTGGCCGTCCACAGGACGACGCACACCGTCTGGGGAGCAAAGGCCGCCTCGTTTAACCGGAGCACACGTACAGCACACAGAATGTAGGGACCACGTGGAGATTTCTCACCTCAACGAAGAAGACTAGGTTTTCTAGTAAGGAGGGCCGGGTTTTTAACTTGCCCTCTTTCATTTCCAAGAAATCCCCTTTGCATCTATTCAGTATTTCTGTGGGGGGAGAGGAAGAGAACATGAGGCGCGACGGACTCGGACAGACATCTGCAGTTGGACGTTGAGGACTCTCACCTTGAAGCTGAGCTACTAATGACTTGAAACCGTTACAGATCTGGGTCTGAAGCTCCGACGACTCGTCTGAGGGAGTAAAAAGAGCAAAAGAAAAGGAAGCGGTGAGTGGAAAAAAAAAAAAAAACCACGCCGGCATCGACCCGCTTCAAACCCCCGACGTCTCCGCTCACCGAGGCCGACGTCCTCCAGCTCCTGGACGTTGACCGACAGCTGCAGGGCCGCCGCCTGGCACTGACAGCTCCCGCTGGACAGGGCCGAGGCCAGCCGGGTGGAGGGGGGGCCCAGGAATGGATACTGCAGAGCAAGTAAGAACCATTCAAAGGGAATAAGAAGAAAAGTGGTGGCATGTGAGATGTTTTGGGGTCCAGGATTTGAATCAATGTCTAAAACAACAGAATAAAAGTAGATTCACGGTTTTTGTGAACCAAATTTAGGCACAATGCATAGACGCCATGGACAGGTGAGCAAATGGAGCGCACCTTCACCAAAGACTCCACACACACACACACACACACACCTGCGTGCGTCTCTCTGCTATCTGCGCCGCCGTCTGCAGGGCGAGCTGCAGCTGGCCGAGCAGCCCTCCGAGGACGGAGCTCCCGCCTCCCACTCCGTTCTCGTTGGTGGTGTCGGAGTTCTGCGGCGAGGGCGCGCGCCCCGACGAGGCCAGAGAGGCCAGGAGGCGCAGCGTGAGCGAGCGCAGCCGCAGCCACACGGTCTCCTCCTCCAGGGAGCGCCGCCGGTGCTCCTCGGTCAGCTCCCTGCGGAGGGGAGGAGGTTCAAAATGTGACGAGTTGCTGGTCGACCTCCACGAAACGCACACGTCACAGAACTTGGGACCGACCTGTCTTTGGGGTCCCAGCTGGTGAAGACGGTGAGGTCCCGGTTGTCCCTCATGGTGTCCCAGGGGATGTCGTCCTCCTCTGGAGACAGAGACATGGCCCTCACACTCTCCTCCAGACTCAACACGCTGGAAGACAAATAGGGGGAGTGAATGAAAGCAGCGGCGGCGGCGGGCGGGCGACGGTTCAGAGCGGCTCCTCACATGTCGGCCTCCAGGAACAGGTCCAGCAGCATCCGCTCCGTGCGCACCTGGGCGAAGTGCAGCGATTGGTTCAACCGGTTCCTGAGAGCTATGAACTCTGGGATCTTCTCGAACGCTCCGTACTTGTACGCCTGGATGATGTACTCTGAGGTCTGGTGAGGGGGGGGCACATTGAGGGTTAGTTTAAAATGTTGAGCGAGCAGGATTAAAGGATGGAGACGGACTCACATCTTTCTGGTTGGAGTGGAAAAACCTGAGGGAGAAGTTACAGGACTGGGAGGCTGCAGCGAACTGACCCAACGACTCAGCGTAACGCGTCAGCAGGAACCTGCAGATCACAGAAGAAACACGTCACATATTATGACAATTCAAGGACCACCAGGAGAGATGAGTGTAGTTGCAGATTCTGGATATGTTCAACTATGTAGTTTCGGTGATTGTGTGAAGAAAACCGGCTTTTCAATGCGGCAGATTTAAGCCCTTTCGTCCCTTTTTGCAGCAATAAAACCAGCTGTCATTTAACGGCATCTGTGAAGCTCCATCGTTGGAGCAGCTTTACTGACCCGATGGTGTCGTGCTGCACGTGCTTGGCATCCAGGCTCGAGTACAGGTCCACCACGGGCTCAAAGGCCCCCAGGTGACAGTAGACCAGCAGCAGCAGCAGCTTGAACTGGGCGTTGGAGGGGCTGAGGGTCAAACCCTCCTGGAGGACGCCCAGACACCGCCACACCATGTTGTCATCGCCTGCGGCACAAACGACGAGAAGCCGCTCAGGGACGCGGCGAGCAGAGGGAAGGCGAGGGAGAGGAGGAACTCACCCGTCTCCTTCCACAGGTCCACGTAGACGTGAGCCGCCATGAGGCAGTACATGTCGGAGAACTGCAGCTCCGTCTTCAGCGCGTTTGTCCCTGAGAAGGAAGAACAAAAAGACCCTCGGAAACGTGTCCTACAGCATCCCCATGTCAATGCAACATTTAAAGAGGATTCAAACAAACTTCACCAGTATTTAAGACGCTGTCTCAAACGTTCCTCAGTACTGAAATTTGATTCCCAACTTTTTGAAATATGAATCCAACATTTCAGGTTTAGCCCTAAATTTTGTTTAACTTCAGCACGTCTTGGATTTTCTTTTTTAAACATATTGAAGCTCAAGATCTACGATGGTTGTGATTTAACTTAAGCGCTGGTCTCCATGGAGACGTGCAGGTCGAGGTCGATATTTACTATTCATAGTGTGACAATCACAGCCGAACCTAAACCGGTGTTTTGAAGGAGGTTTACAAAGTAAACAAAGAGCCGACTCCGGCCCGCGTTCAGTGAGCGCGAGAGAAACGCTGCCGGTTTCCATATGCAAACGAGTTGCGACGGAAACAAGCCACCGCAGGTGAAAACATTTGGATTATTATTAAAAAGGCTGCTCTCACCAAACTTGAGCCCGTGACGATAGTGAGCCTTGAGCTGGGCGATGAGGCGCAGCTTCCCGTCGGGGTCGAGGGCGTGGTGCAGCCCGAGGGCGCGGCCCAGCTGGCTCACGCACAGGTGCCTCTGCATCGCTTTGGTGTCCTCCGGGAAGCAGAGTCCTTCGTCCCCCTGCTCGCCCAGGGGCGCCGCCTCGCCCAGACGGTTGATGAACTGAGGGGAAAAGAAGAGGGGATGGGGGGGTTAAAGAGAAAAAGAAAAGGATGCACCGGCCGCGTCACAATTCAACGACAACGCCGTAGCTCACCTGCACGTGCTGGTCGGGGCAGAGCAGGTGGAGGTATATTTTTAGGTCGGTGATGCAGCAGGGTTTGTCTCCGAACTTCCCAAAGAACTGCACCATGAGCTCTAGAGGGTCACCTGTTTAAAGCCAAACACACAGAGGCTGAAGCAGCAGTACAGAGAGCGGGACGGGGGGCCGGGGGGGCAGAGAGCGGTGTTTTTACCTAGGAGCCTTTCTTCAGGACGGCCCCTCTCCCTCAGTCGGTGCATGAGCTCCAGCCGAGCTAAGTAGGGTCCTCGGAGCGAGCGCGAGTCTTTGCCGTCCTCCCCGGTGATCCTCTCCTCCACGAACCTCATCACCTCGGCAACCGTGTGGTGGACCGAACCCTCCGGACAGCTGCGGGGGGGAACAGACACGGACGGACACACAGACAAGTTGTGATATGTTGGTTTAAGTGAGGAAAAACTAAAGATTCTATACATCACCTTATAGTATTGCAATGTATGGAATCCTAACCAACTGCATCTTATCGCTGTGGCTCGTAAATACACCGCGGTGAAGTTCACTCACTGTTCTCCGTCCTCAGGAGGACTCCACGACTGGTCCATCAGGTGGAAGAGGGAGTCGAAGTAGGAGGGGTAGAACTGCCAGTCGTCAGGGCTGGAAACACAAAACACCCGGGTTGGTCTCGTCTGCCCCCCGCTCAGAGATACAACAGGCTCCTGAACCCGGTACTGACTTTTTGAGCAGCAGCTTGTGAGCCAGCGAGTTGCACTCCGGCCAGCGCTGCAGCCTCCGGTAGAGCATCATGCACTTGGACTCTCTGCTCTGCAGCTCGCTGGTCAGCTTCTCTGTGGGACCCCACACACACACACACACACACACACACACACACAATAAAGATTATTGGGGGATATTGGATCCATGAGCCCTTCTGAGGTGTTTTTTTGCTACAAATACTGAACTGAGGATGTTATTCCAGAAGAGAACCCGCCTGCTGGCTCATGAGCAAGTTTTTCATAAAGAAGGTAGAGGAACAGACACACTCACCACCGAGAGGGCCCCTGATCACATCCAGAGCCTCCACACACTTTCCTAAGCGCTCCAGGATCATGAAGTACAGCTGCACCTGCAGCCACAGAGGAACATGGAGAGACGGCTGTAAAACTGAGCCGAATGATCCAGAACACAAGAAGCTTTGATTTCCTGGAAATCCCCAGAGAAGAAGCTCGTGTTATTTTTGAGGTGAGAACTCTACTTATTCTGCACTGAAGAACTGTGAGTTCTCTTCACTTTGTCATGGTTCTGTTTGCACAGAGGACTTTTATGTTGCAGCAATAAACCACAGAGAGAAACTGGAAGAAAAAACCCCGACCCGAAGGGTCTTTTGGTTAAATAGTTTATTTTAAACTTAAATGAAAAGCCTTGAGGTCTCTCTACTCACCTCTGCCTCTGCCTCGATCTTCTCCTCCTTGACCATTTTCTCCACCATGCGCTCAGCCAGGGGCAGGAACATGGTCTGGGACAGTTTCTCATCTTGTGCTGAGATGGCCTGAACAAATAAAAAAACAGCGTTTTTTCCACATCTGGGGAAATAGAAACTAAGACAAAAGAAGAAATCGGCCCATACCTGCATCACCAGACTCATGACGGACCAGAAGTAATACGGATTCTTGGGGACGATTTTATACAAGGCCATTCCTGCCTGTAAAGGGCCAAGATGAAGCCATCAACATCCTCTTCATTACATCTCCATCTTTCTTTCGTGTTTTCATTGTTTGTCATTACCAACAGAGCACAAAAGCCACAGCTGTCAGTCACGCGTGCAGACGGGTTCACGTGCACGGACGCCAGCGTCTCTCACCTGCTGCATCTTCTTGTACTCGCCGACGCGGGCGTACGCCATGAAGAGGTGGGAGTGGTACTCCTCGCTGAGGGGAACCTTCTTCACCGCAGCCTCGTACAGCTTGGTGACCAACTCCGCTGTGGGCGATCGGCACGGCATTCAGCGCGCAGCCATCCACCGTTACAGAGCGTGTGTGTGTGTGTCTACTCACGGCGATGCATCTCCCGGTACAGAATAGTCAGAGCCTGTAGCGAGTTGTCGTCCGTGGGCTCGAGGGTGGCCACCTCCTGGGCCAACGTGAAAGCTTCGTCCTGCTTTCCGGTCCTCTGAAGGCCGATGGCCTTTAGGACCTGAACGTGGAGGCGAATAGCGGTAGACGGACATGTGGAAGCGCTCAAAAACACTCTGTGGCGAACCGTTGACATCCCTGATCTAAGTGAATATTTCACCTTTCTCAGGACTGTTACAGTAAGTGATCTTATTAGAGATTCATACCAACATAAAGTTAAGTTAATCAGGGGTTTGATGTGACGTTATTCAAGCAAAAGCGTACCAAGGAGCACAAATCAGCCTATAACTGAAGTCTGTTCAGTCACAAATGGTCGATAAAAGAGAAAAAGCTTCCTCTATTCATTCGTACAAATATCCGAAGTTTACTAGACAAAAACAAAGTAGTCTGTAGTTTTACATCCACAGACGTCTGCCATCAGCAGGAAACAAACACTGAACTGGACACTCGTGTGGAGAAGAATTGCCCCCCGGTCACCCACCTTGGCACAGTGCAGGTCCTTGTGTTTCTTCAGCAGTTTATCGGCCTGCTGTATTGCCATTTTATTGTTGCCATTATCGAGGTAATCTGGGGAATCAGGAGGACATCATCATCAGATGAAAGATGGCGATAGTAGACTTTACCTGTGAATTCATCTTATATACAAGTTGGAACAAAATGAGTAAATACAGGAGGTCAATTAACTGAAATCAATATACAAAATTACAATTAAGTCAAAATCGAGCTAGAACAGCAAATGCTTCCTGCTTCAGTGTTGTGAGGGTTTTCTTTGTCTTAATACATTTAAGTATTTTGTCTTTATATTATTGTAATAGACATTTTTCTGCATCGTTTTATGCTGAACACACAACCATTCAATCATGAAAATAATCTGCAAACCTTGACATATTGAAAAGTTCATCGTAACTCTTTCTAAACGGTTCGTTCCAGTTTGCGGGCGGATGCAGACGGAGACACGTCGGTTTGGCCTCCACGGGACAGCTGGGGGACTAAATTAACTCCACCAGACGGGACGCCGTGGACACGTCATGTCTATTCTCTCCGGTCAAACCGAAGAACCACGAGTTCACCAACGCACGAAGCTCCAGCACCACTTCTCCTCCACCACACGTCAGACAAACATTGTACTGTATATTGTCCCCGATTGCGTTTGTCTTACTACACTGGTCATGATAATAACTGTCATTTCATTTCAGATGTCCTTTCTCCATCCTGTTCCTGTCCTGGTAAAACCACGCAGCACCAGATGTGTTGCTGATGGAAGCTTGTGATAAGCTGAAGGATGAAGGACTCCTCTGTGAGGCCACGCTCCTGCTTCTTCAGCTAAATAAACTTTATAAAAAGCCACTTGGATCGACTGGAAACCATCTTCACTAAGCTGAAAGAGGCTGTTTGTTCTTGTTAGAGATACGAGGTTCTACAAACATGATGCTCCAAAAAAATATGATGAAAGTATTAACTAGATATGATATAAAAGGTGATACATTAATGCAGTAGAGATTATGTGTGTGTGCAGATCCATAAACACACATTAAGTATTTTTACTTTTCGCACTTTCAGTAAATGTTTGCGTGTAAGTAACATTAAAAACGTGAAACTTAAAAACGTGCACAAAGAATTAACTAATGTCAAATTAGTACCTGATGTGAATACAGGTATTATACAAGGGTTATTATTTATCAGCCCTTCTATACAAGAGCTCCGTGAGCTGTGACAGCTCCATGCTAGCTAGCTAACTGGAGTTAGCTTGAAGCATTGTCCTTACACTATTATGAACCTGATGCTAGCTGGGAGCTAACCGCTTAACAGTTAGCTAGCTACAAAGAGGGTCCACCCTCAGACCGGAGACGAGCAGCGAACCACAACGGAACTGCTCTTCAACAAGAGGCACACAAACAACATTAGTAAACAACTTTTGTTTTTAAACATACCCTGCAGTTAATCTATGCTAACTGCCGGGCTAGCTGACAGATTAGCATGTTAGCTAGCTGTCAAATAGCGACCGTTAGCAAAAAAAAAAAAAAAAAGGAGTTCGACTTTGAGAATCAACACAAACCGGACGACAGACGCTCCGCTTCATTCATTGCTTTAACAAGAACGGGGATGTCTACCGGTTTTGCACCGGGGAACAGGGGAATCAAGTTGTATTCTTTTGTATTCTTTTTTTATCCACACAGCCATGCCGTACCCCGGCTCGCTGGTAGCCCGGGTAAGGTGCACTGTCATCGGGCGATGCGGGCAGCAGACACCGTGGTCGCAGATGGTGCGGCCGCATCGGCGCTCCACTGACTCACAAAAGCTCGCGCTTTAACAGCCGTGCGCCGGCACGGAGCGCGCGGGACGCGTCCCAAACACGTGTAAAAGTCCATTGAGTGCTTACCGTAAATGGGCCTGAGTCTCCTGTCGTTCGGATCCTGCACATGGCCTCGCGCCGCCATGGTGGAGTTTACCTGCTGTGGGGAAATGGTCGCGCATGCGCAGTGGGAGCTGCGTGGCGAGGCGCACGGGTTTAAATTAAATGTATTCAGTCTGTGGTGGAGGAAATGCTCATTGTTCCGATCCGTGATTTCTACCGTCAAGTAGAAATACCACAATGCAGACAAGTACCAAGTAGAAATACCACAGACCTACAGAAAGACTGCGTTCAAAAAGTACAAACGTATTATAGTATTTTATTAACAATTTACGGTTACTGTGCTCATGTGAAATCTAAGTTACTTGTGCTTTACTTTCCATTCAGGTGCAATAAAAACCACGCGATCATATCACTGTAGATTTTGATGGTTTTTTTAATCATACTTTCACTGTGAAAGATATAAGTACTGTTTAACCACAGCAATGCTTGTATTATAATTACTATACTTTTTTTCGATCCATTATTTCACTAATGTTTCTTTATGTTCACTGGTAGAGAAGTTTAATTTAACAAATCAATAAACAGATTAGAGTTTAGCTTCATCTCCCACTGGCAAATTTTTTGCAGTTATAAAGTTGCTGCTCATTTTTTGTTTTACATTTGTCATATTGAAACTAATTTGATCCTGAAACAATAATAATATTACGTGTCCAAAGTTCTGTGCTGTTTATCACGAGTGATTTCTTTATAGAGATGTCCTGAAGAATTAAAAGCAAACATGAAAAAGTCAATAATCACCTCAAAAGAAAAAAAATAAAGAAAACCAGGAAACGGCACATTGATTCTCTTATTTGATCAAATTTATTAGATATTCTGTTATGTTCCATTGTCTAGACCTTCTGTCACAGCGCGGGAGCCGTGAAAAAAACAAAACAAACATGAACTAACTGTTTTACATTCACTACCAATTCCCCTGAATGTCGCCTCGTCAGAAAAGAATGAAACAGAGTACATCGTGAGTCTTTGTCTTTCAAAATGAAAACATAAAAGAAAAAAACAGTAGATTTTGCGGGTGTGTGTTCATGATCACAATAAAGACAGCAGTATTTGACTCCACCTGTTCACTAGGCCCCCCCCCTCGTAGAAGTGATGCTCCCGTACTGTACATCACACGGTTCCCCCAGCGGGGTCCGGTTTGATCCAGAGCGAAGAGCCCCCCCCCCGTAAAGCAAAAACAACAACAAAAACAGGATTTCCCTTCTTCTCCGACGCTCCTCAAGAGCTTCTAACGATCAAACACCACCGAGACTAAAGAGCAGAAGGAAATAAAAGCTGCTGAGCGTGCAGATCCAAAGACGGACTCATTTAGTGATTTACTTTTAAGAAACTTTTCCTCGAGCACAGACGACTCCCCACCAGGACCTCAGACGGACCCGACGCGGCTACGCACAACGTGTCCATTTCTACAACGGGCCTCGCACGAAGAACACCGGTCCCACACACACACACACACACACACACACACACACACACACGCACACGCACACGCACACAGACAGACACACACACGCGTCTCGGCCCAAAGCCATCGGACCGACTCAGGAAGATGAAACGATTAAAAAGAAACTGGACACGTGCAGAACGCTCGTCGGCCCTCGACTACGACAAACACCGTCAGTCCAGACAGGAAGCGGTGGTTTAACTAATATACACTTTGGAAAAACACGTCCTTGATTCATGCTCTCGTTTGTTTTAGTTTCAGTTTTAAAAAGGAAAAGAAAGAAGCTCGGGTGGAGGTTTTTTAGAGGGGAGGAAGGACATGCAGCGACGGCCTGCTTGTGACGGAGGCCACGCAGGAGCCTCCACCTCCAGAGCGACGTCCGTTAAGAGCCAAGGCAGCTGATCACACACACACACACGCACGCACGCACGCACACCACTCAAGAGAAAGCTGCTCTGCAGCGACTGCACGCATGCAGTGACAGTTGAGCGAGGAGTTGCTGTTGTCCACATGCACACGTGATGGAGGGGGGGCGACATGATGACAAATCCATAAAAAGAAAAGACATGAGACCGCAGTGGGGGCTTCACCAGGAAGGAGTATAGGCAATCCTGGGGGGGCGGAGGGTGGTTATAATACAAGGATGGGGGTGGGATGGAGGAGGGGGTCTTCTCATACCAATTGTTGTGGGAAGCTAAAAACATTGTAAATAATTTAAAAGGCTCGACTTTGAGTCACGGTTCACACGCCTGTATAAGAACAAAAGCCCAACTAACGATTACACATCAGGTCAGTTACGTTCTGTGCAAAGAGGGGGGGCTTCTTTTTACATTACATTTTTATATCTATATGCAAAACCATGTGTTTTCTGTAGTGACCAGGAGGCTTGTGATCGGGGTAGAATCTGTACAGTACTGTTAACCAATCTTCATCATCAAACCCCCCAATGAATCATGTGAGACGGGGAGGAGACGCAACGCCGGGGGCCCCTCCTCATCGTGGTCTCTGATGACATCATCGTGACGGGGTTTGGTTGATTTGCCTCATTGCTCATGAGCAGCACTGGTGCCTCGAATCGGACCTGTATTACGCAGCTGGGCGAGAGAGAGAGAGAGGGGGGGCAGTTAGAAGGAGACCACAGCGGACACGTTTACGTCGGTGAGCGCATGCAGGGGGGACAAACATCTCAGTGACAAGGGTTGTAGAGCTGCAACACTTTTTACATTTAAATCTGTTTAAACAAAGCTTTGAAAGTCCAAGTTATCGACCGACTTTCTTTCTTCATTATTATTTCAACAACCAAATCTTTCAATTAAAAGCAGATAAACTGAAGGTCAAACGTTATTTTAAAGGCTAAACAAAGACAGTAAAGACCGACAGTAAAGTACATCCCTTAATAACATACCCGTTATAAACTTACTATTTACACTTTGTTTGACATATTTTATTATACATTTTCATACCTTTTTTTAAATATTTAATTTCTGAAAGGCAACATCTGATTTAAAAGGTCCTTTAAGCTCAAACACATTTTACTCCAATACGCTTTAAACAGGAAGTAAAATCTTATATTAATATGCTATGCTAACATTATGCTAACATTATTGCAGCCTGATTTTTATGTGCAACCGTGCAGAAATACCAAGAAGAAGTTGATGGAACTTTATGAATGAAGCCCCCTCGTGCAGCCCCGAACAAAGAGAAAGCAGAGTGAGGACGTCAGGACGTGAGCTGATGAGCGGAAGCAGAGCGGTTAGAACGAGATGGAACAATGGGGAGAAGATAAGAGTGGAGACAAGGTGGAGGAGGATGCTCCATGCAGCGCCGCCCAGCCTCCTCCACCTCCCGCGGCGGTGGCGGCGACGGTGAGGGGGGCGGAGACTTACTCAGCCTGCCTCTCGGTTTGTGACCTACAGCGACGGGCCTCTACACGTCAGTCGCTGAGGTGCCTCGCACGTCTCCCTTCTGACGCATCTGATCGGGAGCAATCAGGGGTGAAAGGGTTAAAACGGGACGCCTCGCCTCCGGCCGCCTGGTCCGACCACAACACTCACAACAGAGCCCCCCCCTCCCTCCGGCTTCTGTGGGTCTGTAAACATGCAACAGATCCACTGGTACTTTTACTGCACCGGCGTGAGGGACAGGAAGGAGTCATTTACCTCCTCCAGCTCTTTTTGGGTCTCCTCCTCCATCCGCCTGATGTCCTCCATGGTGAGACCCACCCACCTGTCCATCCAGCAGAACAGCTGGCGGTGGAAGTTGGTGAAAATGCGCCTTTCTTGCTGTGGAGGGAAGAAGAAGTCTTGTTGTTTCCTGTGTTTGTTTTCCAGAACGCCGGCGTCTCTTCCCTCAGCGAGACGTCTTCCTCACGCACGACAGACCAAACACACTTCTGCATGGAAGATGGAAGTGCTCCTCTCCGCCTCCGTTCCCACGTCAACGTGGGTCAAATAGCTGTCGGACTAAGAAATGCTCAAAGCGCG
The DNA here is from genome assembly GCA_014132575.2 of Gasterosteus nipponicus. Lineage (NCBI taxonomy): Eukaryota > Metazoa > Chordata > Actinopteri > Perciformes > Gasterosteidae > Gasterosteus > Gasterosteus nipponicus. The sequence goes on along the minus strand of BMAF01000018.1, from coordinate 15,703,589 downwards.
TTCCGGTTTTTATTTAAAGAAGGTGGTCCGCAGGCCGTGGTGAGAAACACAACCAATACTGCGCTAAAAGCATGACCACCAGAGGAGAGGAGGCCTACCGTGTGGATGAAGTTCTCCACTTTGGTCTGCAGACCCCACCACCTGAACTTGACCGTGACCAGTTTGTACGCACACATGTAGGGACAGTCGGTCTTCAGCTCGTTCTGTGGAGGACGGGAGGTGAGAGCGTTAGTCTCTGGCGGGGCTTTCAGGGTGCTACGTCGGGGTCTACGTCGGGTACCTTCCAGTCGGGCCCGAGGGGCCCTCTGCCCGTCTTGGCGGAGTGGAACAGGGCCGGGTCTTCTTCTGGCTTATAGTCCTAAAACGTCACGGAAGCAGAACATTAGTTCCCTGAGAGAAGCTACGGACGAGTGTTGGAGCTGCGTTCTCTGTAGTGACCAGCAGGGGGCGACTCCTCTGCTCCCATAGACGTGTATGGGAAAATGACTCTACTTCTCTCTGGATTTATTCCCTCAGTAAACATTGTAAACATGAGTTTATGGTCTCAAGTCTTCTTCGATACAGCACGATGCTCATTTAGTACATTATTGTCCATTTAGAGTCAAACAGACCATTGACAGGTCTCTCAATAAACCATAAAGCAGGGGACGCTTTAGGGCGGGGCTACATGCTGATTGACAGGTCTCTCAATAAACCATAAAGCAGGGGACGCTTTAGGGGCGGGGCTACATGCTGATTGACAGGTCTCTCAATAAACCATAAAGGTCTCTCAATAAACCATAAAGGGACGCTTTAGGGCGGGGCTACATGCTGATTGACAGGTCTCTCAATAGACCATAAAGCAGGGGACGCTTTAGGGCGGGGCTACATGCTGATTGACAGGTCTCTCAATAAACCATAAAGCAGGGGACGCTTTAGGGCGGGGCTACATGCTGATTGACAGGTCTCTCAATAGACCATAAAGCAGGGGACGCTTTAGGGCGGGGCTACATGCTGATTGACAGGTCTCTCAATAGACCATAAAGCAGGGGATGCTTTAGGGCGGGGCTACATTCTGATTGACAGGTCTCTCAATAGACCATAAAGCAGGGGACGCTTTAGGGCGGGGCTACATGCTGATTGACAGGTCTCTCAATAGACCATAAAGCAGGGGACGCTTTAGGGCGGGGCTACATTCTGATTGACAGGTCTCTCAATAGACCATAAATGCATTGGGGTCTCTCAATAGACCACGCTTTAGGGCGGGGCTACATGCTGATTGACAGGTCTCTCAATAGACCATAAAGCAGGGGACGCTTTAGGGCGGGGCTCCACGCTAGTCCAACAAAAAGGCCCTGTGTTGCCAAACCGCACTGTTCAAAGCTGTCGAGGACGAAGCAGGTTGGTTCTTATTTTTCTTGACCATGTCTATCCTAATTTATATTCCATCCAGATTTAATCCCAGCAAGGTCAACCAACCAGAAAGAAACATCTGTGAGGCTTTACGTGTTGTCTTAGCATTAATATACAGATTAAAAACCCATTTGATTATCTGAAAAAGAAAACATTGACCCAGAGGTCAAGGCTCACTGTGCCGTTGTAATCCATCAGCACTGCCGAGACCAGATGGACGTTCAGATTAAGCCCCGGCTTCAACACTGATCCACTTAAGTCATTAGGAGACAGGAGCCCGTGTGAGAAACGTCCACCTGGATGAAACGGGCTTAATGGCTGCTTAAAGATGTTAAACCACAGGCAACATGGCGTTTAGCTACAACTGAGTGACAGGTGACGAGCATCATCATGCTTTGGAAAAAGAGACAGAACGGCCTGGGCTCAATAAATGCAGCCCGATTGGGGCTTTGAAGAGACCAAAGACAGCATACACGTCGTGGATAGAGACCTGTCAATCTCAGTAAGCCCCGCCCTGAAGCGTCCCCTGCCGTATGGTGCGTTTGACTCTACATGGACCATGATTTACTAAATGAAGAAGACTGGAGACTACAGACTGAGACCATAAACTCATGTTTACAATGTAGAGTCATTTTCCCATAGACGTCTATGAGGAGTCGCCCCCTGCTGGTCACTGGCAGAATCAGAGGCTGCCGCCTTAATTACCTTCAGTTAAAAGTGGGGTCATGAAGGCAACACGAGATCCGCGAGACGCCCCTTTCAAAGAAATGGTCCCATTCGAACGGTGAACTAGTAAAACTAGCCCAGCTGAGCCGTTACTACGACGTAGCATCGAGCTAACGTCACGTGTCTTAGCGACTAGAGGAACCTCCCTTAGAATAGGAGCCTGATGAGTTGAACTCTGGAGCCAAAGCTGGAGTTGATTAGCAGCTGGTTCCAGAGTGGCACGAGGCACAGGAAACGAACCCTACTTCTAAGCACATTACCCAAAAAACACTCGTCTGCATCTTTATTCCTGATTACAATCACCCACAGAATGTGTGAAAGGGAGAAGAGGCAGAAGGAAGAAAGGAACTGAATTATTGCGTCTCCAAAAGGCACAGGGGAAAGTTTTGTGTGAGGCTACGCGGAAGTGCAGCTGTAGATCTCGTGCGTAGTTCATTCCTTTACTCTGAACTTGCATCAGGAGGAATGAGAGAGCTCGGTTCAAAGCAGCGTTCGGTTTAGTGAGGCCTCGTGGCCAATGGTTCGTGACCCCTGGGAGACGCAGCTCCTCCTCGGGGTGGAGACATCCTGCAACAGGAAGGTCCAGCTTTGTTCAAAAGCAGCGACTCACCCCGTGGGTGACTTCGTCTCTGTTGGCGATGTCGATGGGAGACACCTCCACGGTCCTCCACGTCTGCTCGTCCAGGTCGTGGACCTGACACGGGGGAGACAAGCGGGTGAAACTAGGACTCAGGAGGCAGGAAACGAGGACGCATTCAAATCTGTGCCCAGTGCAAACCGAATGGGACTCTACTCCTCGCCGCCTCTTGATGGAATCAGGGAGATTCATTTCAAACAGAGAGCCTGCATTATGAACAGGGGCTTGTGTTGCATTATGGGAAACGTAGGACCAGGACACAGCTGTGTTTTTCTTCTGTTCTCCAACGTGCGCTGACACGGAAGCACAAAAACACTCACGTTCTCTATTGTTCCCATGTCGGGTTTGTGCCACGTCTCGATCTTTATCATGAAGTCGTCCTTCATGTACTCATTCTGAAAAGCAGGAGACAAAACGCACAATCAGGGCGGCATCATCATCATCATCATCATCATCATCATCAGCTCGCGCACACGCCGAACGGACGAAGATGAACTTAAACCTTCGGCTAAATCCAATTAACCGATCAGACGTTTCTACTGAAACGACACCGGCGGCGCTGCTCGGCTCTATCTTTAACCCGCGTGGAGTCTGCTGCTGTGTGGGAGTACTGGGAGGTAAGCAGGTAACGTCACGCCGGCACACACCATACTAGTATTAGTGATCAAAACACCTTACAAATCAGACTTACAGATGCTTTTTTTCCCTCTAAACATTTGGATTTATTCTGTGACGGGTGATTTCTTGAGACTCAAGATGAGATCTCTTCAGACTCGCCTAAAACATTAAACAAATTAAAATTGTACTCATAATGGCTCTCATCTAAAGCAAGTTGTAGATCGGCTTATTTGATGAGATTGCACTTGAGTTTGTATCCTTATGGTTGAAGCGTCAGCTGAATGACAGTAATGTAATAATAAAAAGACTGAATGAAATGATGGACAATGCTGCTGCTGCTGCTGTTAGCGGTTAGCTCCACGGTTAGCCCCGATACACAAAGACATGCAGGGGAATGAAAAGGCGTAAATAGTAAACTACTCACCGTCACAACTGCAGAGGAAGGCGGGTCGGGGGAGGGAGGGGGAGGAGAGAAGATAAGCATCAGAAAGGAGGACTCCGGCGGGACGTGAATCATCTTTGACTAACTGTTTAAGCTACAGAGGACACATCCACCCTCCATTAAGAGACTCGGTCGTCCTCTAGCTCGCTGCACTGAGACAACATCAAACATGAACGCATTCATTGGCCGGCATCAACTTACTGGTGCGACAGTACGGGTAGGCGTTCCAAGCCTTTTCGTGAAAAACTAACGCTCCCTCTGGTGCAATCATCTTCACATAACCTGGGACTTTACTGCAGAGGGAGAAGAAGGAAGTCAAACCTTTAGAAATAAAAGCACCCGCAGATCTGGAGCGGGACATTTTGTCTGCCTGTGTAGCTGAATTAAAGCATTTGGTTTCTTCTAGGATGGTTAATTATCCTCCAAGACGTGTTCTCCTGCAGCATCAAAGAACCAGTCACACGCCGGACAATAAGGACACGTTCAGTTCTCCTATTAATACGAGTTATTATGTCTAATGACTAAAGTATATTTATATTTAGGAGAATCCGGGAGGTCGAGCTGCACGCCGTCATGTCGCTGGAGAGGAAGGCGCCACGTTATCATCAGAGAAGAAAAAAAAAAAGATCTTCTTCTTCCGTACGAAGCAGGAACACGCGAGGAGGTCCAGCTGCTAGTTTGCTCCCACCCGAACCAACGCGTCCAGACGGGGGTCTCCGGTGTCCGTCCCACTCCGGTTACTTGGCCAAAAGGACGATAGCAAAGCCACAAGAGCCTGCTGTGTGACGCTGGTATTTATAAATAATTTATACTTTAAGTCTAGTCGATGTCGGTCACAGAGCGATAAAACAAATGCCCCCCACCACGGCTGCATGCGTGTTCACATGTAGCACAGGAATACAAACACTCACAGGACCGTCAGACTTGCCTCTTTAGGTGGTAGATTTTATGCGTGTACTGTCCCTTCTCGCCATCCTTCTCGTAAGGTTCGTTCTTCAGCACCTCGATGCCCTCTCCTCCCCCCGTCTCGTTCTTGCTGGCCTCGGCCACAGAGAACAGCTGCCCTACTTGATACTGGGACAGAGACGGAGACAGAGGACGCCGGCTGAGTGAAACGGCATCAGACAGCAGGACCTGATCCAAGGGACCATTTGCCGGACGAGGCAGGAACCCGGGCCGGCCTCGGGAGGACGCGGTACCGCTAACAGCCACCAGAGGCTCCACTTCTTTATTACACTGGTTTCAAATGAGGCCTTGTGTGTTTTTCTGCTTAGTCGTCACTCGAGTCTGGACAGCGGAGGCAGTTTATGGGGAACAAACAGAACCGAGGGGAAAGAGGCCCGATGTATGATGACAAAAGCCCAATTTCACAACATAAGTGATCGCTATGACGGGAAGGCTGAGCTCACGGGCGAGTCCAGCTCGCTTTCCGCCAACGCGCCCCCCCCCGGCGCCCTCGAACAGAGGCTGTTGTGTTAGCTGTGACCCAGACAAAGGGCGCCTGGACCAGCGTTCGTCATTTAGGCTTCAGCTGCGATACGCACGACATTCAGAGGCGGCGGTGATGTCAAACAGGGTACGGGGGCAACGATCACTCACCTCTTCCACAGAGACTGGCAACACTACACGGCTGAGGGGGGAGACGGGGGGGACGAGGCGGGCAGGAAGTGGAGAGAGAAACAAAAGAAAAAGTTAGACACATTTGTTGAAAGTAGCAGACGTTCAAACGTTGAGGATGTGGACCACACAGCTGGGCTCCAACCAGCAGAGCCTGATGGACCAGGAACTTCATATTACCACATATTTATCATGAAATCCATCCGTCGGCGTGCGAATGGCACCGTGTGACCCCACAAAAAGCCCAAAGCATGAAGCGCGTAGATAAACTCCATGTTGGGGGGGGAAAAGAAAGAGGAACTGACGTCGAACCCCCACTTTGGTCCCTCACAGTACGTCGCTGTGGAGCAGCTACACGCGGTTATTAAACTACAAGAACAGCAATCGCTGTGCTTACAGCCGGCAAAACGCAAGCATGAAATCATGCACGAGGGTTTCTTAAGACCAGAGCGTGATCGGCGTTATCTATAGAAACAGGATTCATGCCGATCAATATGAAAACACTGACTCGAAGGCTCACACAGCCAGCGGCTCATCATGAGCCGCCTGTATTTAAATATCACCGCGTAATGACGAAGTGAAGGAATCAACCGTCATCCCGAGCAAACGTTCGGGACCTTTAACTTCAACGGGACCTGATTGACGAAGCTCGCTGGGGGCCGACGACGTGAAGAATACGGCTCTGGAAATGTAATTATAGCAAAGAGACAAAGACGCGTGGAGAAAATATCCAAACCAAGTCAAAGGTGATGGATATGGCCGATCAATAGAAACGTCTTTGAAGGACAGATTGGTCTCTTCTCTATTCTAAGAAATGTTGTGGACTAAGCAAGGCAGCGTTGTGGTTGGTGATGTTCCCTGTAGGACATCGGTCTGTTTTAGTGAGTAAAAAGCGTGACGCCTGCGATGTGCTCGATTATGCTGTTGACAAATCGATTGTGACGCGCCAGGAACGACGTGCGTACCACTGAGGCCAGGAACAGAAAAGCCCTGCCGAGTTGCGTCTATAATATTCAGTGGCATGCGTTCATTACACAAACAAACGAACCGTGCCGACACCGGCCAACACGTTGGGTTACAGCCGAAGGGTCCGCACTGGAAATAGCCTGGTTGGATTATAAAAGGGCCGAACCGCTGGACAGAAGGTCGCCCAGTCACAGTGGTCCAGGTTGCCTGGAGTTATGCAAGAGCCGGCCCTGTGGGGGCCTCTGCAGCCATGACGGACACCTGCAGCACAGGTACTGTGAGCTCAGAGCCGCCTGCAGAATCCTCTCAATGCGGCCTGATCGCTCGTCTCCGTTTGGCTCAGTGGTTTCGCACCGACAAACGGATAAGCGAGCGGTTTGATCAGAGAGCAGAAGTGACAGTGACCTGGATATCAGTGACATTCATGAATAACGCGACACAGTAGACAGAACTTTGTAACTTTGGCTTCTGTGGGACAAAGTCAGCCACTAAACGTGGTTTCCTTTTCAGTTGTGTAACTTTACAACTCGTTGTGCGCGCTCAGAAAGAAGCAGACGCAGATCTCCTCTCGTCTGAAAAATGTTGCTCGGTGCACTAAATCTATTTACGAGAGAAATGAACCGATTCGGAGTGGTGCACTTTGAAACGCTGCCTAAAACACACGGAATAAGAAAAAGAACATAAAGTTGAATCAGCATCTGGAGGAACACACAAAAAACAACAACATTTGAGCATTTCCAAATTGGTGTTTTCGTCCATGGGAGAAGATCTGGTACGAGTTCTACAGAGGACCAGCACCACCAGCACCACCCAGGTAACCCCGGGTTACGACACAGCCAGGTGCCTTTGATTGTTCACCATGTCACGTGTTTCTCTTTATGAGGTCAACATACAGGCCTCCACATTGTCACGAAAAGCTGCACTTCCAAGAAGCGACACACAATGTTCAAAACCTTCAAACTGTACCGAATCCGTTGTTTATTCTATTGCACAAGATAGTTGACAGATACCCTCGAGTAAATAGCAGAACCTAAGCAAATTATTCTGCATGTTCTAATCTTAAAATGGACCATTTTATTAAAACTATCAAGTCAGGGTGAAGATCATCTCGATGATATTTACATTTACATTTACTGTGTTGTCTCACGCTAATTGTTGTATCACTTTGTCACTGTGTTCATTCAAGTGTATACAAGGTGCAGTAATTGTCGTTATTACTGGTGCTATTACGTGGCTATAGATGGATACCCGGGCTGCAGAAACGCACCATGCGGAGTTATAACAGGCTATGCACGTTTTCACCAGACGCGGAGGTCCTCCGAAGCGCAATTACTGTGATTTCATTTAGCAGCGGGCTAACCAGCGCTGGCTATGTGGAGCTGCTACACGGGTTAGCCACAGAGCAAAGCTAGTTAGCATTACTGGGAAAAAGTCTGCATGAGAACGAGCCCCTCCGTTAGCGAGCACCGCGACCCGCGGTGTGTCGTTTCGGTGTGTAAACAGCGGGCTGTGCGCCCGTTAGCCGCCCGCAGGGCAACAGAACAACTAGTCCCGTTTTAACCTCAAGCTAGCTTGAAGGGTACAACTGCTGGCTGACGTGGGCCGATAACGAAGGCTAACTTCTGCCCATTGCGCGACGTGACGCTGACGTCTGTGGTCGTGCTCGTTGCAATTGACGTGTGCCTCCCAAAAATCGCACACAGTTGTCGGGGAAAGAGTGACGGCAGCGGTTAGCCGGCGGCTAAGCGGCTAAGCTAGCCGCGGCTAGCATTCTGGGTAAATCCGACGGAAGGGAAGGAACCTTAATCTCTAGCGCACGGGAGCAAAAGCTTAACATTACGGCGCTGTGCAGATATAACGCGCCGCTAGCTCGGTAGACTCGTTGACGTCGAGGCGGATTTTTCAACCTTTAAAGTCGAGCTGACAAACTGAAAGTGCCGATTGTTTGTGTGTGACCAGCAATGCCGTTTTATGTAACCCGTTAATAAGCTAATTACACCCTTTGCCTGCTACAACTCGGATGCTAACGTTAGCTTCCACTAGCAACGCCTAAAAAAGACCGGTGTGTCCCGTTATCCACGTCCTGATCCACTCCGCTCAGAGCGGGTTCCGTACGGACAACATAATGGAAAAATCGAGCAACCGACAGCGCTAAATGACACCCGCGTGTTTGCTCCCCACTGATGCGGAGTCGGACTGATGAAAACGCGACCGTATATGCACCAAAATACGTTTTTAAATAACACTTCAGACTCACTATTCCTTGATAAGCACCATCTTCGTCACCCGGGCTGCGCCTGCGCACTGGGAGCGGACACCAGTTAGAATTATCAACAAGTTCAGTCCGCCCTCCAGGAAAAATGTGATTGGCTGCAGTCCTTTAAAACGATATGCTTTAATGACATTGATATTTATGTATATATATTTTTAAAAGTTTTTTCCATTATAGTTTTCGACCTAATATATTTAGACTTTTTTCAAAACATTTTTCGACCTACTATTTTATTTTCTTCCATATTTTGACAATTAAAACAAAAATTCTACCTAATATTTTTTGACCGAACACATTTTTTCAAAACCCTTTTGAGCATATATTTTTTGATTTTTTTTCCCCCATGACATTTTTTGACCTAACATTTTTTCAATACATTTTTTGACCTACGTTTTTTGCCTTTTTTCAAAACAACTTTTTTGACCTGATAATTTGAATATTTTTCGTTGCATGACATTTTTCGACCTAAAATAGGTTGACTTTTCATTTGCATGACATTTATTTTTTTAAAATGTATTTCAGATTTTCCAAACATTTTTTGACCTAATATTTCTTGACTTCTTTTTTCAAACATTTTTTGACCTGGTATTTTTTAACACCTTTTCTAAAAAAAAAATTGGCTTAATATCTTTAGGCTTTTTTTCCCATGACATTTTCTGACCTAACATATATAGGTAGGTATGGAAAGAGAATAACTATGAAAACAAAAGAAGGAAACAAACATTTTTATTCTTCCACATGTTCAGATATTTCTATATAGGAGTCCGGCATTGCTGCAAAATGGTACATTATAAAGTTATTTGGTACCATGCTGACGATCACACACATCCTCATAAAAAATATCAAAAGGTTTGCCCCCTCGTCATCAATTATCTTCATATAAAATGTGTTGTAATGACCGGAAAAACACAGCTTACTTTACAAAATAAACATCAATCGCAGCAATGTTCAACCATAATTAACACACCATAAATCAAAATCTAATTCAGGTCAACTCTCACAAACGTATAGCGAACATTTAGGAGGAAGGCGCTCAGTCGGCAGACTGGGAGGACGAGACAAGGAGACATGGAGACAACGATATTCGGAGAGATGGAGACACAGAGACAAGAGGCAATGACATGTGGAGAGATGGAGACAAGGAGACATGGAACACATGCTCTCCCAAGCCAGAGATCATCACTTGTCTCGTCCTTCTAGCTCTCTCCACAACGAAGGCACAGTCATCACATTCAAAACATCCCTTCACCAAAAACCAGTCAGTACGAAACAGCACTAAAGTTCTTTTAAATCAGCAGGTGTTGCTTAAAAACACCCAGAAGGTGTTAGGGGACAAACCCAGAGGAGGACCCTCAGCATTTGGAGGAAGGGAAGAAGTGTCCGGGGGAGAGGAACTTGAATCCGTTCCCTGAGGGGAGCTTCACGCCTCCTTTCGGTGGCGGCGGCGGTGGCGGCGGCTTGGCCCCCGTTTTTTGCCGTACGTTCGGCCGGTCGCTGTTCGACGCCTCGGCGGTTTTGCTCGAGGGCTCGTGTCTCGGCGAGAGGTGGAGCAAACCCAGCACGTCCTTCTGGACCGTGGTCATCCTCCTACCGGTCCCCCCTCGCAGCAGGCTGGCGGCGCTGGGCAGCTCGTGTTTCTGTCCCGCCCAGAAGGTCTTTAAGTCGTGGACGGCCTGGATCTTGTGGTCCCGCTTGGACCGATCCGGTTCGGGGGTGTCTGCGGGGCTGGAGGGGCCGGAGACGGACCCCCCCGAGGAGCAGGAGAGGGCCGGCGAGATGTGGCCGGAATACGGCGAGGTTGGATACCTCGGCCTGAGCCGGAGGGACGCCTCCGGGAGGGACGACGGGGGCGAGGGGGGAGCCGGGACGACGAGCATCTGCAGCGACGAGGAGCGGGACGGGGGTTTGGGACGCGTCGGGGGAGGGGCCGGGGGGGAGAGAGGGGAGGAGCGAGGCTTCAGGCCGGCTCCGCTGGGGGGCCGGCTGAAGGCGCTGCTCTCGGAGGGCTGAAAGCCTCGCGCTCCCCCGGTTGCGGGAGACCCCGCCCCCCTCGCCGCCTTCTGAAGGCTCTCCACGGCCTGCATGTGGCTCTGCGTCTCCTCCAAAATCTTCTGGGCCAGCTCCTGCGGGTCCAGCTGTCCCACCGGCACCGTCCTCTCCTCCTGGGACTTCACCGTGCTGTCCGTCTCCGTGCTGGACTGGTCCGACTCCGAGCTGCTCGCCTTCCCCTTTCCCCGTCCTCCGAGGAGGACAGCTGGGGACGAAAAGACACCACAGTCACGTGGACATCAAGCCAACAAGGGGTTAAGTACTACGACACAAGAGACAAGGAGACGAGGAGACAAGGAGCAAAATAAACACGGAGACAAGGATACAAGGACACATGTAATACATCTGTAATTGACTTTAAAAGGGGAAACGTCCGTCTCTTCAGGATCTGAAGTCCATCCTGGTCTTTGTCTCCTCACACTTACGTGTCCAGCTCGGCTCTGGAGCCGTTGGGGGCTTTGCGGCGGCGGCGGCGGCGGCGCTTTAATCGGCGACGTCGGCGTGCTGATGCTTCCCTTGGAGGAAATGGTGAGCGGGCACCCGTGACCCCCGTGACCCCCGGCGGACCCCCTTCTGGCTCCGCCTCTCGCGGATCTGTGTCCCCCGGGCAGGGGCAACGTGTCGCACTCCCTCCTCCCCCGCCCCAACGGCTCACTGCTTATAATGGAGTAGCCCTCGTACTCCTCCTCCCCCGCCTCCTCCTCCTCCTCCTCCTCCTCCTCCTCCTCCTCCTCCGGGATCGCTCGGTCGACCTCTCGGCAGGCCGCCCGAGTGGCGGTGTGAGGCGTAGAGGCCCGCGCCCCCGCCGCCGCGAGGCCTCTCCGGCTCCTGCTGGTGCGGGCGCTGGCTGATGATGTCACTCCCGGCGGGCTCGGGCCGCGACAGGAAGCTGAGCGAGGAGGCGAGGGAGCTGAGGCTGTAGACGGAGATGGCGTCGCAGGAGAGGTTGTCCGGGCACGCCGGGGGCAGGAAGGAGGGCTGGTGGGGGTAGCAGCCAAAGGAGAGGGGCAAGGAGTGGGGCTGGGAGGCGGACTGGGAGGAGGACAGAGACTCCAGGGAGGAGGAGCTATCCATGCTCAGGCGCTTGGGGAGCTCCGTGGAGTCTGGGGGGGCAGAAGACACAAAGCTCCATAAATCAGAAAATAGCGTCAACAGACACGAGACGTTTATCTAAAGTTCATCACGCTCACCAAAGAGGGCGAGAAGCGCCTGCAGGGCGAAGTGCACGACGCGCCTGCTGGCCTGCTTCCCCGTCTTCAGCAGCACCTCCTCCTGACCCACCTCGCACAGGTCCAACCCTGGGAGGGGCACAGGTACCGCACTTCACGGGGGCATTTCATTTCAAACCGAGACGCAATGAGCTTAACTACACATTCACGGTCAGCTGCTGCTGCTGCTCCGGGCGGGACGTTTAACTCACCGAGCGCCGCCAGGAACTCGTGGCAGCCCGGAAGCCTCCAGAGCTGCACGCTTATCGCCACCTGGACGGGGGCCAGAGAGAAGTCCTGCTCCCTGTCGCCCGCCTGCAGCTGCACCAGCACCTGGTGGAGCTGTGGAGGAGGAACGCACAGGTCAGCTGTTTGGATCTATCAGGTGAGCCTTTCGAGGGCCCCGACCCCCCCGCAGCACGCCGTACCTTGTGGATGAGCTGCTCTCCGGCCTCGGACGCGGTGACCAGCTTGCAGAGGGCCTGCAGGCCCGGGGGGGTCAGACCTGAGGGCAGCGAGCACACGGTTCACGTCTCTCTGCAGGTGCATGCGATGGCAGAAAGGGAGGGGGGTCTTACCCAGCAGAGCCTGCAGGGTGGTGCTGCACTGCTGCAGCCGGTCCCCGGGGTCCGAGGTGGGGAAGAAAACCGCGGCGGGGGGCCCGGCGCCGCCCGCCGAGAAGTCCAACCGGAAGCCCACCGCGGAGAGCAGCGCCTGCCAGCCGGGGACGCCGCCGACCTTCAGAGGGAGGAGGACGTTAGTGCGTGGGGAAGGGGCGTCTGACGGAGACAAAGGGACAGTGTGGCGGCGGGGGACAAGCAGACCTTGTTCTCCACGCTCTGCTGAGACGTGTACATCGGGTTGCTCTGGCCGCTCTGGATGCGCTGCAGAGATTTCTCCACCTGCCGGGAGGAAGAGACGCAGACATTTAACGCTCCGCGTCCTCGTCCGTCAACGCGCCGGCGGCCCTGGTCCTCGGGGGCGGGACCGGCTGGCACGGGGACCCCGACACCCTCATTTGGGGGTTTTATCATAAGAAAAGTTTTTAAAAAGTAAAAAGTTGTATTTCGTCAGCAGCTTTTTCATAAGCACATTTAAAAAATGTTCTTATAATGACAATATTTATTTCATTGTAGCTCAAAGCTTTATTTAAATGTGAATAAAAACTAAAAAACGTACGAGTCTGAATCTTAAACTTTTCAGTTAAAACATTTCAACAAAATTTTAAATAACTATAAATAGGTTTGACATCAAATACTTTGAATGTGGGGACTGTGTGTTATTAAAACGATTAAAAGGGAAAGCAGAAAATCTTAATATTGATCATTTCTAACAAAACATATTGGGAGCTTTATGTGTTTTGAGTGCTGTGGAGTAAAATGTCAACTATCTCTATCTTAGAAGTAGACCAAGCCTAGCTGGCGCTAGCTGACGGAGGCTCGGTGCAGGTGGCTGGGTGGTGTTGATATGCGGTTGACGGTGTCCCACCAGGTGCAGCAGCACCCTCAGGGCGTCCCTTGCTCTCTCCGGGTGCTGCAGGATCTCTGCGAGGGCCTGAGCCACCAGAGACATGGGGCTGTTGAGCTTCACGTCGGCCCCCACCAGCATGTAGCCTGAGGGCCACACACACACGCACACGCACACACACACGCACACGCACACACACACACACACACACACACACGCACACACACACACACACACGCATTATTAAAGGCTGCGCGCGGTTGGGAGCCAGTCTGCCGCGTCGGGTCTCGGCTCACCGGCCCAGTTGGACGGGTGGGAGAAGTGCTTGCTGCTCTGCAGCGCCTTCATGGCGTCCGTCAGGGCCGCGCTGGCTTTGGTGCCGGCGAGGAGCGCCGAGTAGAAGGCGTGCGTGAAGAGCTTGGAGGCCGCCACGGGCACCGGCCACAGGGACACGCACACGCACTGGACCCCCGCCGCCAGGAAGGCTCGGGTCAGACCCACCATGCCGTCGGCCGTCGCCCTGCTGCTGGACTCCGGGTACAACCTGAAAGGCCGAGGGGGGGGGGGGGTCAAAGGTCGGTCAAAGGTTTGGAAGGTTGAAGCGGCGCGTGGGGGCGTACCTCAGGACCACCAGCTTGACGGACAGGCTCAGGTCCAGGATGTCCGCGGCCGTGAGGAGGAAGTCGTGAAGCGGCGGACTGTCGTAGGCGCTCTCCCCGTCCTCGCTCGTCTCCTCGGCCCCTCCCAGCGAAGACGCCGACCCGCCGCACGGCGACCTTTCGCCCGGCCGCCCAGCCGCCGCCGGCCCCTCCCGGCGGCGTGCTCCCGGCCAGGGGCCAGCACCAAGGCGGCGAGCTTCCAGGACACGTGCGTGGCGAAGTGGACGCACTCCGCTTGGCCCAGCGCCGCCAGCACGCGCTCCTTGGTGGCGCCAGCGCCGGCCAGGGGGCGGCACCCCAGCTGCTCCCCCAGCCACAGAGCCTCGTCCTGGGCCGAGGGCAGCGGGCCCCACAGCCAGCGGTCCATCACCGAGGGGGGCAGGCGAGGAGCCCCGACCACCGCGGCCACCGAGCCTCCGTCCGAGCACAGCGCGGGCCCCCCGCGGCGGGACGGCGGCTGGGGGAACACGGGGGTCACGTACATACATCTCGATTACCTCAATAGCACGTCTTCATTCAGACTGGAGCCTTCGCCCTCGTGGTGTCCAGGGTCCGGGCCCCCTACCTTGATGGCGGCTCCCAGGCTGCCTAACGAAGGCACCGAGATGAGGCTGAACCTTTCGTAGAGGTACTCGTTGGAGGAGCTGCCTTTGAGCAAAGCGAACGGGACGAGGTACAACTCCCCCTCCAGCACCAGCACCAGCTGCCTGTGCCGGCCCACGGGTCCACTGCTGTGCATCAGCGCCTGGGGGGACAGAGGAAGACCCGGGGGGGGGTCACAGGAGGGAGGTGAGCGCGGTGGAGGGAAGCAGCCTGCTGGCCTACTCACCCCCTCCATGGGCGCTATGAGCAGGTCGTACAGGGCCCGGAGGGGCGGGGCTCTGCTCAGGGCGCTCGGCCGCCGCGGCGGAGATGACGGGACGTCTTTCGCCGGAGACACCGTGGAGCTGTAGAGGCTCGTCATGCTCTGACAGCTTCTGTGGAACACGCATGGACACATGCACACACACGCACACACACACACGCACACACAGTGGGAGGTTTGTCTTTGTGAGTTAAATGTTGCATCGTTCCCTCCGGCAGTTGTTGAGATATTTCACTCGTAATATCAGACGCCAGGAGGAACCCTGTGAGCACAGGGTTCGTCCTCTGGGGACCAAGAGGACGCGACGCCGCAGCCGGACCTGTTGAAGAGGTTGTTGCGGGACACCATGCGGAGGTACCCGGTGGGGTCGTGGTTCAGCTCCAACAGGTCTCCTGCCTCGCTCTCCGTCTCGCTGCCGGAGCACCGCCTGCCAGGTGGACACGAGGGGGGCGGGGCTTAGGACCGCCAGCAGAGTGGACGTGTGGCAAACGCGGTGAGAAGGACCGACCTGCTGTAATGGCTGTCCACGCCCAGAGCCTCCCTGGCGTTGCCGATGTACTGATCCAGAGACAGAGGACCTCCCCCACCTCCTGCGCCCTGCGGACCCCCACCACCGGCGTCATGGAACTCCTCCAGGCCGGATTCTCCCAGGTACACCTCGTTGAACTTCACGATACCTGCCGCCGCATGTCGGGAGGACGGTGAGAAAAAAAAAAGATCTTTTTAAAATCAGTTTGTACAACTTTAGAATGCATTTAAAACAGTTAACCACAAGGGGGTCCTGAGGTCATGGAGGTCAAACTGAGAGGGACGTGAACAGCTGGTTCACGTTTCAGCCTGAAGGGGGCGCAAGAGGACACCACAGGGAGTCACATCATTTTAACACAAATGACAACAAAGTAACAAATAATAATATATATTAACATTTGATTCATTTCTATTATCTATGGAATGTTCTACGTGTGTGTGTGTGTGTGTGTGTGTGTGTGTGTGTGTGTGTGTGTACCTGTCCCCGGGGAGATCAGCCAGCTGTACAGAAACCCCCCCGCCAGCGAGTAGTAGAGCACCAGGGCCCGCTGCCCGTTCACCGTCTCCAGGATGTGCTCCACGGTGACGGGCCCGTAGGGGTCGGAGGTCGCGGCCGGCCCGCCCCCCTTCTGCCGCTCCACCAGGAGGTCGGCGAAGGCTCGCGTGCGGCCTCGCTCCGCCGTGGCCAGCGCCTCGTCGTGGCGGCCTTGAGCGCAACACAGGAAAGCGATGGATGAGGAACAGAAGGTCCGGAGGGGATCTCAGCTCGCGCGCATTTTATTCTCATCAGCTCAGCCGTCGGTGAGACAGAAGGTCACCGGTTCAAATCCCGCAGGGGACCCCGACTTAACCTCTCAAAATGGTCCTCATGAACCGACTCTGCTGCATAACACCTCACGACGCACACAGGATTAACACACATATGTGATAAGTGGGCATAAACAAGGTCACCGAGGCTGACGAGGACCCTCTGGAGGGCCTGGTACGAGCTGGTCTGCAGGTCGAACAGGGACAGCTTGCAGTCGGTGCTGTGCTGCGTCTCCCGACGGATCGCCTCGAACAGCACGGAGGACCTGTGCAACTGAAACGCACACAGACACACAGACACACACCGGGTGAGACGGAGCGCAGTACAAATACACAGATACACAATCCAAAGTACTCAAAGTCCAGCTTCAATACAGTAAACAACAACAACAACAGAGCGGCACACCGTTACAACCTGTACACAGAAGTACTCACATTAAAGTACTTCAAAGTGCACTAGTACCTTTATCTTGAAAGAGTATATACGTATTTGTGTAATTTGAGCACTAGAAAAAACAGACGTTGTTCATGAGGTAGTTATTATCATACTGGATATATTCTAGTGTTGGTTGTATGTCACTAATATTGGTTATTAAACTTGTTAGCATCCACACACACACACACACACACACACACACTCACACACACACACACACACACACACTCACACACACACTCACCTGGTGCTGGGCCTCCTCCAGGTTCCCTCCGGCCCACAGCGAGAGGCCGAGGCGATGGCGAATCTTTGCCTCATCTTCTCTGCGACCCAACTGCTCCGACAGACGCAGACCTGAGGAGGAGGAGGAGGAGGAGGAAGATGAGGAGGAGGAGGAGGAGGAGGAGGAGATCAGACGCTGCTCACAGAATCACTTTAGGTCACATCCTCCATCCTTGCATCCTCCTTCCTTTCCTTCTCCCTCTGCCCTTTTTGTCTTCCTCTGCTGTTTCCTTCCACCGTCCACAATCCAAAGACGTCTCCTCTCTTCTGCTCGTCTCCTTTCATCTCCTCCTCACAGTCGCTAGGGGCCGTGATTGCTCCTCATCAGGCCGGATGGAGACTGATCCAACATCTAGTCCCCCTCTCACCGTGGGGGGGGTTAACTGCAGTTGTGGTGAGTTAATGATCAATTAAGATCAGGAGGTTTGGGGGTTTAGTGACGAGGAGGAGCTGGTAGAAGAAGCTTATCAGACGTGCAACGGACCTCTGAAGTTGATTCTTAGTAGTAGTTGTTTTGTGTCTGTTGTCGTGTGTCTCGTTGACGGGGGACGGCCTCGGGGGGGGGGTCGCTTCAAGCTCTGAGCCCGATAAACACGTTTCAGCGTTTCATCCATTTTGCCGCAGGATTATTCTTCTAACAAGGAATCTTGTTTTAAAACTCACGACTGCGGGAGCGAGTTTGAAAGAGAAGTCACGTCGGAGGAAACGTCGAATCAAAGCGAGAATATTGACGACGAGCCGCCGGAGGGGGAAGCTCGCGCAGGCGAAGTGGAACTTTTTCACCGGCTTTTCATCCCGAGTTTATTGATTCGTGTCGGAAACAGACTGCAAACGCTGTGAGACACATTCTGGATTCAGGTGGGAGTAACAGTTATTACATAAGTGCTCATTGTTCAATGGCGCACGAGGACGTTCTTGGAACATTTATGGGTTCGCAGTCACCTCACTGCAGGACACAAAGTGTCAAAAAAAGCTTTGCAGAATGTTGCCGTGGAACGGAGGCTGGCGCCATTGGCGACTAATTCATTGTAGCCTCGTAGCCTCGTTGCTGGTCCGGGTCACACAAGAGGTCAAATTGTGCACCTTTTGAATGTGCAAACAAACTGCTTTAAAGCAGCTTCCTCACCTTCCTGCAGGTACATCACGGCCTGGGCGTAGTTCTGCAGGGCGTGGTGCGTCCTGCCCAGGCTCCCGTAGGCCAGCGTTTTGCCGATCAGGTCGCTGGTCTGCGCCGCCACGCTCAGGTGCTGCTCCTGGAAGACCACGGCCCGCTCGTACTTGCCGAGGGCCTCGTAGGTCAGCCCCAGGTTCCCGTAGGCCCGGCCCTGGCTCCTCACGCAGCCCGTCTGCTCGCCGATGTCCAGCGCCCTCTGGTGCCACTGGAGCAGGAGAGGCCGTTACTGAGGGCACTAGTTTGGCCTTTTAAGGAGGCGCCGTTATCTCGTCTGCACGCTAGATGTGAGCCTACAGGCGTTAGCTTAGCATAAAGACGTTGTGCTCTGCAAAATGATAGATTCTGGTTTTACAGGACGCTCGGTGCTGGATTACTCGCAGAGATCACTGAGTCTCTGCCGGTTAGTAGTTTCCCCCCGTTCCCAGTCCTTATGCTAAGCTAAGCTAAAGCTTGCTTCAATTTAATAACATACTTAATATCATTTTCACGTTTGTTCTTCCATGTTTATCTTCAAACACGGGGGGCTGTTGTGTCAACATATGTAACGGCGGCCGGTAACCACGCGCAGCGCGGCGAGTCTGCACCGACCTGTAGCGCCGTCTCGTTGTCGGCCATCAGCTGGTAGACGCCGCCAAGCGCGTCGCTGGCCTCCGCCTCCAGGGGTTTATCCTGCCATGTAACGCAGGGTTCACTACATCGCTCTGTGCGCATCACGTACGCCTCGGCATATTCAGGGCGGTCGGTCGGACGCTCACCCCCGCCGCGCGGGCGATGCTCAGCTGGTGCTCCAGGCAGGACAGCGACTGCTCGTAGTTGCCCAGCTGGCTGTGCAAAGTGCCCAGCTCGCCGTAGGCCTGGGCCTTGCCCCCGCCCTCGCCGCCCAGCTCGTGGGCCACCACCAGCCGCTTCTCGAAGCACACCAGGGCCTGCTGGAGGCTGCCCATGGACCTGAAGGGGTGAGAAGAAGGACGCGACCGTTTGTGTTTCATCTTTAAAAAAAACACTAAAAGTAAAGTGCGTGTAGTTTTTAAAAGTACATATTGCAGTACTGCCTTTTCCCCACTGCCAAAGCGCAGACCTCATGTGGGCAATTCAAGCAAAGCAAAGGTTAATAATTTAGGTTGCAGGCTTTAAAACCAGTGTCCTCAGAGAGGAGACGAGTAGAAACATCTTGTGGAGATAATTCAGCAACTTTCCTCTTGTTCTCTTCTTCTTCTGTGGTTTCACAGGAGATGTCGAGTGTACTGAAACTTCCCCTACTCCCATCTCTCATTGGCAGAATTATTACGACGGTAAATTAAAACGTGCACGTTTAAGATGAAAGCGCGTTGGAACTTTGTGTGTGAAAGTTTTGTCTGGCAAACTTATTGGAGCGCACAGAATATAATTGTACCCACAAAACCAACAGAATAAAAGCCTACGGCGTCAAATGCAGCACGAGGACCCTCTGAGGGACTAATGGAACAAACACATGTTGAAAAGTAGTTCACATGTTCTCGTATTCTAGTCTGTAAAGAAGAACACATTTATAATTAATTTGACTTAATGCAAATGATGTAGTGCAGCTGCAGTCCCAGTGCAGGGGAGAAGGAAACAAATGAAATGAGTTCTTGATTATTTTTGTACAAAACCTTTGCTCAGCAAAGATCAAATATAAATTGAAAATAGTTGGAATATTACTCACATAAAAACTAGACAGCCGAAAATATAATTACGATCCAGCTGCAAGTCAATAACGCCGGGAACCTCCGGGTCCGAAGCGCTGTCTTAAAGCTGCATTCTCTCTATCGACCACCAGGGGGCGGCTCCTCTGGTTCTATGGAGAAGTGGGTTTTGATCTTCTCATGTACCTGTGTGCATTGCCGAGTCCCCTGTAGGCCTTCTCCTGGTCCTGGACGTGGTCCAGACTCTGAGCCACCGCCAGGTACTTCTCGTAGTACTGAATGGCCTCCTCGTGGTCCCCCAGAGCGTCGTAGCAGTCCGCCAGGTTCCCGTAGGCCCGGCCGCGGTCCAGCACGCTCTCGGTGCCGCTCAGCTGCTGCAGCATGGCCAGCTGCTGCTCGAAGTAGCCGATGGCCTCCTCGAACACGCCCATGTTCATCTTGGTGATGCCCATGTTCCCGTGGACCTGCGCCTCCAGGCCGGCGTCCCTGAGTCCCTGCGCCAGGCCCAGCTGGGCCCGGTAACACTGGAAGGTGGTGGCGTAGTCGCCCAGCGCCATGTGCACGGCCGCCAGGTGGCCGAGGGCGCGGCACTCCCCCTGCTGATCGGCCAGGTCCTTGCGCACCGTCAGCTCCTGGCTGTGGAAGGACAAGGCCGCGTCCAGCTGGCGGAGCAGCCTGGCGGAGACAAGAGGGCAAAGAGGTGCTAAGGGAAGAAGAAGAAGAAGAAGAAGAAGAAGATGACACAAAGACCTCCGGCCGCTTTTGTCACCTGTGGACGGACCCGAGGGCCGAGTAGGCGTCGGCCTCCATCCTCTGATCGCTGACCTTCTGAGCCAGACTCAGCTGCTGCTGGTAGAACCTCAGCGCCGCCGGGAGGTCGCCCCGACACGCGCACACGTCGCCAAGGTTACCGAAAGCCCTGAACACCGCCTGCAGGCAAACACGACCACATGGTCAGCGACCGCTTCGAGAGTGGGCCGGACACAACAACAACAACAACAAGAACAAGCAGAGGAGGAAGCGGTCGTCGACCTGTGTGTTGTCCAAGGCCTGCGCCAGGGAGAGCAGGTATCTCTGACACTCCTCCGCCTTCTTGTGCTCCCCCAGGGCTTTGTGGGCCAGGCCCAGGTTACAGTAGGCCTTGGCCTGGGAGAGCTTGTCCTGGAGGTCCTTCGCCAAGGCCAGGTCCTGCTCGTAATACCTGGGGGCGGATGGAACAAGAGGCAGAGCGTGACATCGTCAAGTCCTCGTCTCCCCCACCGTGAAGAGTTCCATCGGACGAACCGGGGCTCTGACCTGACGGCGTCGCCGTACTGCCCCAGGCAGTAGTGAGCGTAGCCCAGGTTGTGGCAAACCTTCCCTTCCCCCTCCAGGTCCTGCAGGCCGGGGGCCAGGGCCAGGTACTGCCCGTAGTACGGCAGGGCCTGGGCGTACTCGCCCCTCCAGCTGTGGAAGTTGCCCAAGTTCGCTGCAGAAAAGAAGAAAAATAAATCAATTTAAAGCCGACTTTTAGGGAACCCCCCCCACAGAAGCGCCTGGCGTCCAGCTTGCCTAGCGCCCTGGCCTCGCTCTGGGCGTCCCGGAGCTCCCGCGCGATGGCCAGGTGGTGCAGGTAGTGCTGCAGGGCCTGGTCGTGGGCGCCCAGCGCCTGGTACGCCACGGCCAGGTTGCCGTGCGTGGAGGCCTGGGACGGCCGGTCGTTCACCTGAGAGAGAGAGAGACGTCACCGCGGTGTCCATCTTAGCCTCCGGGCGGGAGGCGGAGCCTGGGAGGGAGGCGGAGCCGGGGCTCACCTCCACAGAGATCTGCAGCTCCTGGCGGTGGAAGCGGACGGCCTGGTCGTAGACGCCGAGGGCGTGGTGGGCGTTGCCCATGTTGCCGTAGGCCCGCCCCTGGGCGGCGTAGTCGCTCAGCTCCTGGGCGAGGGACAGGTGCGCCTGGTGGAGCTTCAGCGCCGTCTCGTACTCGCCCTTCATCTGGTGGATGATGCCTGAGAGGGCAGGATCCCATTGAAGGGTTTTTAATGACTTAGAGCCGGGTGGTTATTGTCTTTTAACCAAGACGAACGAGGAGAAGATATTTAAAAATAAACGTTTTAAAATGACAAAAGTCCGGCTGCATCGTGACCGCCGTCCAACTCTGGCGTCCAACACATCCAACATTAATGTGAATGTTCATCCGAAGTTAAAGTCTGGAACATGCAGATATAAATAACCAGTGAGCTCGGAAAACATGTGAGATACAAGTAAATAATTAAAAAGCTTCAGTGGGAAAATGGAATAAAAAAATGGAATAATAATCGTGTGCTGTCGGGCGTGAAAGTGGACTTTTCTGGTTCCACGTTCGTCAGTCAATCACTTTGAGGCGCAACCTGTGAGACAGGTGATGTACACGTAGAGATTGATTGATTGATTGATTGATTGATTGATTGAGATGTGTCCCTCTCAGTATTTGTGGGGAAGCTCACTCAGGTTCTGAGACGTCAAATAATGAGCCGTTTGAGTCCAAATCAGACAAAATGTGACTTTGTGTCAAATTCTTAATTCTCTTAAATCTGTCAGCAGGTTTTACTCTTTAAGAAGTAAATGTCGACACAAAGCTGTTACATACAAATACATATATACTAATCTCCCCTTTACAACTTCCTGTTTCTAAATAAATTCCATTAAAAGTCCAACGTTTGATTAAAGCGACATAAGTAAACCATAAACACACGGTAGTTTATTTAGACTGAAACAACTAGAACAACACATTGATGCAGCCATTCTCCAGAAAAGTAATCATTGCCTTATTATTATTATTGTTATTATAATCAATGGTGACTTAGTTTATAAACAGAGCACCTCACACTAAAGGCACGAATAAATACAAAATAAATAAACACAGGAACATAAAAAGGTGCGTTGAATTCAAAACAAACAAAAGCCCACTGAACAAAGGAATAATAAGACCAGTGGCACAGAAGCAATTCATTAAAATTAATAATTGCATCTTTAATTGGCAAATTATAGATAAGTGTGCAACGTGGGAAAAGTAATTCACGTGAAAGCGTCCAACCTAAAGAATAATGATTCATTCTGTTTATCTTTGTTTTTCATTTCCAGTTGTGTGACTGAATGACTGGAGGAGGACACAGGAAGCAAGGCAACGAGAGGAGGACACAGGAAGCAAGGCAACGAGAGGAGGACGCAGGAAGCAAGGCAACGAGAGGAGGACGCAGGAAGCAAGGCAACGAGAGGAGGAGGAGGGGGAGCATGAGGAGAGGAGACCTGGCTCATCGGGCCTCCTCTAAGAGGATTACTGAGAGCCTGCAGACTTGGCGTGAACATCTGGTTCCTCTCCTCTGAAGCTCTGCTCACACGAGCTTCTCTGAGGCGTCAGCAGCTCTCAGCTGGATGGTGGGACCACCTCCCCCCCTCCCACCTCCCTGAAGATTAGAGGTGTGAAAGCCAGGTGAGATGTGATGACGGGGTGCTCAGCAGAGACAGATTACAGGATGTGACCCTCACGAGGCTGATTTCAGGAAAAGGAATTAAATGGTTCCACGATGGGACCAGATATATAATAATAATAATATATTTATTCATTTATTTAGAGTCCTGTCTGTGGACAGAGAGGAGACAAGGAAACCAGAGAGGAGAGGAGGAAGAACCCAGAGGAGAGGAGGAGACAAAGGACGAGAGGAGGAAGAACCGAGGGGAGAGGAGGAGACACAGGAGGAGCATTCCTGAGTGATGTCGTGAATCGCTGATCACCGTGGCGACCTCCTGTCGGTGGAACTCGGAGCAGGGCTCACAGCTCCGGTTACCGCGGTAACGCCCGCTCAGCGCCGGAGTCGGGTTCCCCGGCCTCTCAGATATCACCGCGGCCGCAGAAACCAGAACCCCGTTAATAAATCATGAGCGCTGATTGGTCCAGAGAGGCAGCAGGACGTCACATGACCCGCGGCCTGTAGTCACAGCGGCGCTATGAAAGCCGGGTAGTTTATTATTGATTATTTATGATTGACATTTTTGTAAAGCATTCGTCTGAATCTGCATCACAACGGGCCGATTCCCTTCGCCGTGGACTTCAGAGCGCTACTTGAGCACTCGATGGCGGTCGGGTCGATCGGGTCCAGTCACTCTATCGTGTTACCGTGGCGACGGCAGCGTCTCCGTCAGCAGGAATAACAAGACGTCTGCATCGGTTATTCACCGTTTCACATTAAGTCATTTACTTTGTAGTTTAAAAACACAAAGTAGAGAATACAAAACATATAATTGCTTTACTGAAGTGTTCTTCAGTACAACTTTGAGGTACTTGTACTTTAGTATTTACATTGATGTAATTCTACACTTCCTCTACATTGACTGGATGAATTCAGTCTACTAAAGCAATAAGGTACAGAGGCTGTACTTTATCGTCCAATAATGCAACTGTCTAACTAACTACGCCTCAAGTACCTTGTTGCTTTTATAACACGGTTACCAGTGACATAATAAATAGTAAGTAAATTGCTGCCTTTAAGCACAAAATGCTTGTAGCCACCAAACGTTGTGTGTCTCATTTCAGTGGTCTGGAGAAAAGTCTCCCACCACCTCATTCATCCACATCGCTCATGACCTCCACCTGAATTGTCCGGTTGCTCACATTGCCCCAAACAGACCGAACCGACCGAACTGACCACCGACCGAACCGACCGAACCGTCTAAACCGGCCAAACCGACCGAACCGGCCAAACTGACCGAACCGACCAAACCGACTAAACCGGCCAAACCATCCGAACCGACCAAACCGTCCAAACCGTCCAAACCGTCCAAACCGACCGAACCGACCGACCGACCGAACCGACCGAACCGTCCAAACCGACCGAACCGAACGAACCGAACGAACCGACCAAACCGACCGAACCGAACAAACCGAACAAACCGAACAAACCGAACGAACCGAACGAACCGACCGAACCGACCGAACGAACCGACCGAACCGACCGAACCGAACGAACCGACCGAACCGACCGAACCGAACGAACCGTCCTAACCGACCGAACCGACCGAACCGACCAAACCGACCAAACCAACCAAACCGACCGAACCGGCCAAACCGACCGAACCGACCAAACCGACCAAACCGACCGAACCGTCTAAACCGGCCAAACCGACCGAACCGGCCAAACTGACCGAACCGACTAAACCGGCCAAACCGACCGAACCGACCGAACCGACCAACCCGTCCAAACCGACCGAACCGACCGAACCGACTAAACCGGCCAAACCGTCCAAACCGACCGAACCGACCGAACCGACCAAACCGTCTAAACCGTCCAAACCGACCGAACCGACCAAACCGTCCAAACCGACCGAACCGACCAAACCGACCGAACCGACCAAACCGACCAAACCAACCAAACCGACCGAACCGACTAAACCGGCCAAACCGACCGAACCGACTGAACCGACCAACCCGTCCAAACCGACCGAACCGACCAAACCGACCAAACCGTCTAAACCGTCCAAACCGACCGAACCGACCAAACCGTCCAAACCGACCGAACCGACCAAACCGACCGAACCGACCGAACCGACCAACCCGTCCAAACCGACCGAACCGACCGAACCGACCAAACCGTCTAAACCGTTCAAACCGACCGAACCGACCAAACCGTCCAAACCGACCGAACCGACCAAACCGACCGAACCGACCAAACCAACCAAACCGACCGAACCGACTAAACCGGCCAAACCGACCGAACCGGCCAAACCGACCGAACCGACTAAACCGACCAACCCGTCCAAACCGACCGAACCGACCAAACCGACCAAACCGACCAAACCGTCCAAACCGACCGAACCGACCGAACCGACCGAACCGGCCAAACCGGCCAAACCGACCAAACCGACCAAACTGATCATTTGTGGTGTTTCCGGTCATTTTTTCGGCGATCGCCACCGTGCTAAAAGCTAAAACTGCTACTGTGAGTGCGCGGTGACACGGAACGCTCGGGTCGATGTGA